>JAKLMK010000003.1:0-431868 GCA_022813445.1 Neophaeococcomyces aloes | reverse complement strand
CTTTTGGAGTCTCCTCCCTTCTCACCGCCCTCTGCTGTTGCTGGCTCGGTATCTCTCTTGTAGGCTACATCTTCAACTGGATCAGGAACCCACTACCTCCAGGCGAGACAATGAACATAGCTCTCATCTTCGACACAGTCCCTCTCAACAGATGGGCTGTTAATGTCGTCGTAAGTTGCGTCTCGACTGTCGTTTTGTTCCTGCAGAGTCTCTGGCTCGGTCTAAGCCTCTGGTACGGTGTCAGGAAACGGGTATTCAAAGAGCGAGAGGATAAAGGTCAAATAGTTACGCCCGAAGAGCTCCAAGCAATGCAGCTGGAGGAAATGAAAAAAAGAGTACGATAGTAAACCGCTTGGTACAATCAAGACAGGTCAAGCTAACCGTGAGTTCAATAGGCGAAACAAAAAAACACCTCCAATAGCGGACGAAATGACGACTATGGCAGTTCATCACGATCGAGAGTACCGGCAGTCCATCTCGATTCCGATATCAACTCTCTCTTGAGTAACAATCCATACAAGCCACTAACAGCCCAGGTGTCGGGATCAACTCGTCACGACAAAAGCGCGACAGAAAAGGCCAGTAAAACACCTGCATTGTAAGCAAACTCATTTCTCTCTTCCAGGAACAATTCACTCACATCAGCGTTCAGAACAGTACCATCGGCTTCTGCCGGACGTCCAAGCAACCGCGACCCTGTATTAGAAAGTGCAGAAAAGGAAATGAAACGCAAACGTGAACGTGAACGTGAAACTACCTAAGTAGCCAAATTGTGTTGCCTCAATAGCCTAGGCGTCTCTAAGCTCGAGCTTCAACCCATCAACACCAGATACAATACGTGTGCCAAATGAACAACAAATCTTCATCTCTTCGATGTCATTCCATAAGCGAATACGCGTTCACATAGCTACTATCTTCCTCTGAGAACCAGCCAATCATTCACCCATTCACTCCACCCGTGAACCCCTCCTAACAATTCTGACATACCTCAAAACGAATTGACCTGGGTACAAGATCTGAGTTGTCACGCCCACCTTAACCCGGCATGCCTACCTATAGTGAAGCATATATGCAAACACTTATATCTCTTCTACATGTCACCACTATCCATCCATCCATCCATCATCATCATCCAAGGGCATACACCCACACATATACCTACACGTTCACTCATTTACACATTCATACATACACCAACACATACACTAACACATGCACCCAGATATACATATTTTCCATATCCACCACCCAAACCCTTTTCTCTTCCACCTTTTCCACTTTCCTGCTGTCTCCCTCCTTCTTCTTCCCACCCCAATGAATGAATACCTTTTTTATCTCCGAACCCGCTCAGTGTTACTGTCACTCTTACTTCCACTCCTCTTCCGTTCCTGAATCTACCAACTAAATACACCTGTTCTTCCCTCCCCTCCCGTTCCCATCTTATTCCTCTCATTTCATCCAAGTTCCCCCGCAACCACCAACCCCACAGCACAGGTCCCAAACCTCAACGCCTACCAACGCGTATGTCTACGCCTACATCTGCGCTATATTCTACTCCACTCCCTCATCTCCTCACGCTCACCTTCCTCGACACATCTACTTCCATACTTCCAGCCATCCCACCTATCCCAGTCTCCTCAGCACTCTGGAAGCCAACTCCAACAGTCGCGCGTTCAACGCAACGTCCTTCAGACAGAGACATCCCTCAACCACGCTCAAAAATCGACGAAGTGATGAATTGCCATCCATCCAACCATTCAATTCGAGATTCACATCTAACTTACCAAAGTACACACGTATAGACGAGAATGTGTTTCAAAGAGGACACCCGACGCTTTCAATCTCTGATTCTCAATGGACAACGAACAATGGATAATGAGTCACGTCAATCGACCTTCCATCCCTCCTCCCTCGTGCTGTTGGTGGGTTATGTGAGGTGTTGTGCATATTTTGTGGCACTCCAGTGTTGATGTTGTTGTTGTGCTTAAGGATTGGATTTCAGGTACATGATGGATATGTCATTTGGGGAGCACACCATACGTACTGTACTTCCGGGGTACAAGCTTATACTACTTAAAGGGGTTGATATGGATCGCGGGGGTTTGCGATCGTGTATCGGAGCTTGTCTGAAGGAGTGATCAGAACTGGGGACTTGACGATGTTTGTTTTTCACGGCACGTAACCGAATTTTATGCATCTCGAATGACGAAGTACTGAAGCAGCATGGAATATACAACGATCGGATACTGCTAGTATTATCTACGTTTGCAGTCCTATTCTAGCCTGGCATGTGTACAGCAACTAACACCCCAAGCAGCCAGTACACCTCGAAGAATGACCACCAAAAGTTCAAATACTCAAATAACCCGAATTAACAGCAAGAGTCACCAACGGCATCATGCTCGGTCAGTCACATATTCTGGACGCTTACATTTTGGCCATACCCAGGCACACCATTGACAACCAGATAGATTACGTATGGACCAGGAGCCAGCTTGATATCTGGAACTCTGACCGTTAGTTCGTAACGTCCACGTCTATGATACTTGAGAGGGTTGATTTGCTCCATTTCGACCATGACTTGACCCATGTGCAATGCATGTGTCACAAAGCCGCCGTGGTACAACCATACTTTGACATCCTCCGGCTGGTCGGTGGACAGGAACTGAACCAGCGACACGGTTTGTCCGGGGACCAGGATTGACTTGTCGATGACGATATCCTTCGGTCGTTTGTTGGCCTTGTCACTAAGAAGGTATGACGGCGTAAACCTCTCGACTCTGAACTCAGTGGGATATGCTCTGAGTGGATCTTCAGCATCGACACCAGCTGGATCAAGAGGCATCTCATTGGGATTGCTGCCCGCCACCAGGATGGTGCCATCAAGAAGCATTAATGCAACGGAATGGTAGAGCCGAGGAATGCTTGTGTGACCCGCAATGGTCCATTCGTTTGTATCAGGACTGTAGACCATAGCATCAAGGGCTGGCTCACTTGCTGTACCAAAACCTTGACAGCCAAGACGTGCACCATTGAGCCAAAGAATGGTACCATCGAGTAAGACGGTGCCCTCCACCATGGTTCTGCTACCACCAGGCATCTTTGTTATCTGCCAAGCTGGTTCAGGGTCTGACGGTCTGATCCGGCCACAAGTATCATCTGTTGGACTCTTCTCATCATTGTAGGCACCACCACCACAAATCATGATCTCTGGTTGGTAGTTATTCTGCTTGAGCAGTGGAAGCATGGTGCTCCCCCCAGTGTTGGGGTAAGTTCTGTACATGCCTGGTAATTCTGGCATTGCTTTGACAATCTGGTTCTGGTCAACATTGAAGATCTGAGACGACTTGGCCGTGAAGACGAAGAGATCGCCTCCGCTTAGCAAGTGAACAAACGGATACATCTAGTATGGTTGGTTCGCCACCAAGATGTCCATGGGAATGCTGTTGTTTTGAGGTTTACCGTCCTTGTCAAGCAATTCGTATGTGGGGTTGTTGTTGCTGCTGTTCAGAATGTCCAGTCCATTCAGGCTGCCGGCTGCAATGAAGACCCGTCCATCAGATAGTGTCTGTGCAGTCGGGTACCACCTCTTTGAAGACAACTTGACACCCCCATACTCTTGCCACCTGGGGTACTCCGAGATATGAAGATATCGTACGGCATCGAAGCCGTCACCAATAGTACTGTCGAACCCATCAAGCGGACCGTTACCACCCACTGTTACCAATGTGCCATCTGCGAGGTACGCTCCACCACAGCAAAATGCATTAGAAGAGAGTCGTACTGGGGTGATTCTGTAGCCGACACTCGGATTGGGTTCGTAGATGGAGGAGTAAGCAAAGCGATGATTATCAAGCCATGCCTCGGTGTATCGTTCTAGTTTGTCGAGAAAAACAACATTGCCATCTGCCAGGAGGGCAGCATGCATGGCTGGAACGCCTGACCGTCCTGCAGGCTCGAAGGTGCCTGAGATGTCATCTTGGCAGTTGACTCGAGTAAACCACTGAAGGATCAGTGTATACAATATGAAGTACAGCATGATGACTTGGTAAGGAAAGCTGATGCAAGAAAATAGATGTGGAAAAGTGCAAAAGGAAGAGAAGAATTGAGAATAGTAACAAACAAGAAGCATGTATTTGTAGCTTCTCGGGCTGCAGTTGCTTCCAGTGGATCGAGTACTGCCTTCCTCTTGCAATTCAGGTTGTAGTGGAAGTCACACACGGAGTACGCTTCAATGTGGGACTTTACCAGCAAACATTACTGCATCAAAATCTCGAGCTGTTCTCTCCTTCTCTCCAATGCAACCTTCTTGGTGACTGGTATGTGATCCTTTACGTCTCCTATGCCAAGGGGATCGACACCATCAGGTAATTCTTCCAATGCCTTCTCATACACAGCCTGCTGTTCCTGTGCTGAATCCGGCTCGTGTACCTTGACCTGGGGCAGATCGAGTTCCTCCGTCTCGTGCTCCACCCCCTTGTTAATTGAATGAACGGTATTTAGATATGTAGAGTCGTCTTGCGTCTTCCTCTGCTCAATCGATTCGGCAACTACTGCGATATCAATGTTCTGCGAAGCGGGTGGCGAGCCAACGCCAACGGCAACATTACTCGTTTCGACACCTATCACGACCGGAGTTCTAGCCCGGCTCACAGGCATGCTTTGTGAATAAGCTGTGCTATCATGCGTACTCGAGAGTTCGGAATCTTCTCCATTTGCGTCTCCAGAGGCTTGAAGAGGTTTGGGTGGCCCATTCATCTCATCGTCGGTTCTTCCGAAGCCAGAAGCCCACCACCTCGTCTCTTGTGTTCGCGGGAAGATCAACCGTTCTTGTCCTCTTACATTGTCATTTATCTCTGACTCATAGCTGGGGTTCAGGAAGTCTTTCTTCCTAGACAAGAAATAATTCCACACCGAAGTTGTCTTTTCAGCAATTTGTGCCTCTTTTCGTTGCTTCTCATTGTCGAACAAAAATGTGCCATATTGACATGAGTATAGATGGTACAGTAATCGTTTGAGAAAGCGCTCATTGAATTCGAATCGTGTAGGGTATTGATACATGAGCTGATATGTTGCATCAAGGAATTGGTGGAAAATTGGAGCTGTCTCTTTGACCTTCGTGACATGCTTTTCTTTGTCGCTCTTCCCAGCATTAATCTTCTTTGAAGTGATATCGGCTTCCGTTCCCACGTCAGCATCCGAGTCAACATTGATGGACTCTCGGGAATCGTTGTTGTGCTTGGTAAAGAAACCTTTCGCACTCAAGAAGGCGTTCTCGAATGTCTTCTGTGCACCAGATAACGCGTCACCACTGGGCTTCCGCACTCCATCATCGTCTTCACCACGCCCACTGATCCGCTCGTTCTCGATGGTGAACCACTTATCCGAACTTAGAAACCCAGTTCGATATTTGAACTGATGACCGAAGCTCAACCAGTCCTTCTCCACAAGCACAATAAAGCCCTCCAATGTTCGAAAATACGGATCAAGACAAATCTGACTCAAGGCACTCAGCTGACTCGTGCGATCCCAGCCATCACTGCAGTGAATCAGCACATGGCTATGCTGCAACCCTACCTGTCGTGTAATCAACGAGACCCCATCCATCATATTTGCAATATGCTTCAGCCAACCGCTCTTTGCCAACTGCTCTCGGTTTGGTCCAATAGGAGTGAGATCTGAGTCTTTGAGCGTATCAACTACCTTATTCAGACTGTCTCTCATGACGTGAATATTGTCAATCCCGAGATATACCTTTGTCGCAAATTTGTAGTGGTCCATGTTCTCAGAACCCATACCTGCGGCTTGCATAGCGATCGCGTTAATGGTCGGCCTTGCATCAACAATCATGTTCCTCTGCTGCGCACCGTATACAAGCGGCTTCTTCTGATGCTGGTCGTCTTCCTCCATTCCATCGTCGTTGTCTCCTCGTAACTTTGCGATGACAGCATCTTCGATTGCCTCAGTATCTGTCGGCTGTAGATCACCACTTGCCATACTCTCTAAAGTTGAACCTGTGTCCTCTCGCTCAGGCGCAGGCGAAGACAGATCTGATGCATCTTTTCCATTCAATGCAAATGACGAGAGCGGTCTTTCGTTCCTAGTCGTTCCGAAGATCGCACCCAGGAGCTTCTCATCTTGGATACTCCTATTTTGCCGTACTCCAACCATTGGTTGAGAGGATCTTGAGATCGAACAGTTGTTCACTGGGTGTAGATAGCTCAGCACTGGTATGCGCGCCCGACTCCTGTACTTCCCCGCATAGTTCAACGTGATATCAGATATGTTCGCTGGCACAACCAATGCGTCTGGGTATGAAGGGCTGAAGCTGTAGTCAGCATTGATCTTACTGATGCGCCATCTGTTGTTCCCCTCGTTGCCGATGCCCTGCCGCCTCCACTCCCTCATAGGGTCATAAACTGCCCAGCCACTCGGCACGATGTCTCGTTCCAGGCCTTGCGGTCGATATGTGAAGGCGTAAAGTTTCTCGATCTTCCCTAGCTTACAGGTCCACAGCTTGATTGATTCAAACACATCTCTCGCTTTGCGGTCGTCACTGAAGTGGAAACAGACAAACGTGAAGTCTCGGCAGCGCAGTCGGATTGACGATGGTTGACGTGATGCGATCGGTGAAGGCCGGAGAGTACAGAACCCTATAATAGGGTATGTGATCCATAACTCACGGGGTTTTGCGGACTGGTCGGAAGGCGCGGAAGAAGAGGGTGTGTGGACGAAGATGAGATGGTGAGGCGTTAGATGGAGGGTGCCACGTGCTTGTTCACCACGGCGGGACAAGGTCACGTCCTCAACCTGAAAGCCAGTTAATGGTTGGACGTAGAGTGGGTGTTATGGATGTACCTTAGCGATACGCGTACGATCCATAGCCATGGTTAGGGTGGACTCAAGGTTGCTATAACTGCGGGGAATGTGCTAAGCATCGCACACTTAGCACTCCCGCTCTGAGGTGTCGGTGAATGGTTGTATCAAAAAGCTCATCTATCAGCGTATTATGCAAAGGACAGTGTGAAATTGTGCAGTGTATTGATAGTGCGTTTGGCTGGCTTCACAAGGCAGTTGATTGTTGTCTGCGTGGGTGGCTACGTCATCGTGAATACGACACTTCTCGTATACTAGTACAGTATGCTGACGGACAAACGACAAGCCTGCAAAGACGCTGGCTGTACTGTAACACCAAAGATGCGAAGACAGGACAAGTTTGCGAGAGTGGACGATATCAGAGTTATTCAGGCCGAAGATCAGCTCATTCATTTCCTACTAGTAGAGCTCGCGAGCTCCTTATTTCTTGTCCTAGTTGAGGAGCTCACATATCCACCTGCATCTGTCGTTACCCAATGGCCTTTGCCAGCTACCTTTATTATCTACAAGTCCTCTCCTGACCGACTCCATCATGGCACGGTTTGTTCGTCAAATCTCGTACCTCATCATCCAAGTCCGACCTTTCGTAAACTACTCTTGCAAGGCTATCTGTAACTCAGCCTGCTTCAACTCCTGGCAATTCCGAAATTATTTAAATCAGAAACCCTTCACTTCACCATATGTCGCTGAATATGGTCTATTGCCGTTTCTGTAAGCCAAATATGTATCCTGAACGCCTTGCCAAAACACTTCGCAAAACCTCACAAAACAATGCTCGCTGCAAATCGAATATGAGGCGCACCGATCAACATTATAGATAGTGGTCTATGCTTCTGAGGATCTCTTTGCCTTCATCCTGATGATGAGGACTTCGTGGGTCTTTAGAGGCTGTGCGTACGTGGCCCTCCTTCCTTACTGGTAGCCAGCTGAATGAAGTTGGTATATCTTTGGACTTTCGGTTGCCAGGAGTAACAAGATCTCCAGCTCCCTGTAGTCCAAAGGGTGCTGCCGTGAATTCAGCTACTCGTGGTGAGAACACAGAAGGCGTACTTGGCACATCTCTCAATGCAAGATCCATGGTTGCTGAAGGTTGTGCTAGAGTGATCCCAGGAATAGGCCGTGGTTTGTGTTCAGGAATGGTCATATCCATATGCCGTACTCGGAAAGGTAGAGGCCGAGAGGCCGCACGTTTTACCGGTGCCGAAGCCTTGATCGTTTTTGGCGTTATGACTGGTTCCACTGGAGGATGATCCAGGACGGTATGAGTAGTACTTTCCTGCTTTGGAGACAGTGGTATCGGCGGCAACGCTTTGTCTAGCTTCAAGGCCATACTTTCGTTGTCTGTTTTGGATGCCGTTAGTGCAGGGAACGGAAATGGATTCGAAGCAGCTTCGGATGATGTCCCCGCCGGAGCCGAAGCTGTTGCCAGAGGAGTCAAAGGACCCTCTGGCGATCGGGTGAACCAACTCGGGTTTGGTCGAATAGCTTCTGAAGAATATGAACCACTTTGGACTTTGTTCTTAAAGTCAGTAAGCTGATAGATCAAGCTCATGTTTGGTCCGACCCATTTGCTCTTGCTCTTGACAGCCATGTACATAGAGTGGAAATTTGGTTGATATCCTTTGAATAAGCCATAAGCAATGATGAGCGAAGCTGAACGGCTTACACCTAATTGGCAATGTATGAGTACTTTCTTGCCAGCGTTTACTCTGTCGTCGATTATCGAGCATAAAGGATACAGGTCACCCAAAATCTCGGAGTTATGGTCCCATTTGACGTGAATATACTCAGGTTGCCTCGGCTGCCCCTGCTGGAATACTGTCGGCTTCGGTGTTGTAGGCGATGCCAAAACCCCAGTTTGAGGCCACTCCTGCGCGGACTTGAAGGAGTATTCTGAAACAGCTGTTTGTGGCTCCGGGATATCGGTATCGGTTCTCCATACGGACACTACCGTGCCTTCGGCTGTATCCACTGGTTCGAAAGGATTTTTGATCTCTTTGGCGACGTTTATCACGGTATCAAACTTGCTCGCTTCCTCTACTGTCGGCTCAAGGTAGAGGTATACGCCACAATCGTAGACGCATACCGGACCTTCGGTGTACCCTCGTTCCAGTGCTTCTTGCGATTTTTGCAATTGATAGGCATCCTCTTCCCTTAGGTCTGGCATGCTATTAGCCATAAATGAACTTCCATTACTAGAGGATGAGCTGTTTTTGGAGTGTGAAGTGACTAAATTAGGCAAGGGTAGCAGCATCCCGCCAGCGGGAGGACCCCTTGGTGAGGCTAGAGAAGATAATGATGGCGAAGATTGGTAGGCATGCAACGAAGGCCGGCCACTAGGCGTTGACGGTACATTGCCGCCAGTGCGAGGAAATGTGACTTGATTATAGCCAGGAGTCCTTATCATCAAATTGGTTGGCTTTTTCCGAGCACTCTTCATCGGCTCTTTTAGTGGCGATGGTGGTGCCGACAGAGGATGACTAGTGTCTAGTCCAATGACTGTAGCAGGACTTCGTATTAAGGGCAAGCTCATGTCAAGTGTCAGTTTCTTTACGTTTTTGGTAGCATCCTGCAAGATTTGCGATTGCTCTGTGTTAGCCTGCTGTTTGTCCATGTCGAGGTTTGCTATTGACTGTCCCTTGTTGGAAAGCATGACTGATTGAAAGTTACCTGAAGGTGCTAATGATGTTGCAGATTCTGGAGAGTTCGAGGCAGAATTATCTGAGTTCAAAGGAGAATCGAATGTGGAGTTTGATGTAGTAGGTGAGGACTCTGTAGAATCGGAAAATAGTGACGGTAAGCTCGTTCGATGCTCAAGAGGCTTCGTGTGTTGTTGTGGGATTGTGTTTACGTGTTGTGCTGACAACAATGGAAAAGCATTTTGCTCCGTTTTCTCTTGGTCGTGGAAATCAAGTGTCCGGTATACTTCCGACTCTTCGCTTCCGAATACTGACATGAACGATGGGAACGATGTTGACATTATTGTGCGACGCTCCGCAAGCATAGTTGTCGTAGTAAGTAGGGAGGATGAACGTCGTTTCGAAGGTGAATACGGCTGGACGGAATAACAATCTGAGGAGGGTGCCAGTGGTTCAGTTGGGTAATGGACTGCGTCAGCCTTCAGATATGTGGTGTACTCCTCGAATGACCTCTTGCTGGACAAGATGTTAGTATACCTGACTACGCTTGGAGACATATCGCTTTTATGACACACTACCATACGAGGTTATTGAGAAAGGATGGCTGACAACTTACAGACTCTCACAACAAGGACCCAGATTGTGTACCTAGCAGTGCGCCGGGATGAGTAGTGCCAGAAGAGACGTGGATGCTAGGTCTTAAACAGCGGCTATGCAATCAATGCACGTTGCACACTTTGCGGCACCTTGGGCGGTTGATCCTAGAATCCTCCAAGCAATTACTGTTTTCTTTCTTCCAGAGAATACCTGTACTCTCTGGCAACAAAGGAAGGCAAGTTCGAGTTGGTCGTGATTGTCAACACAAATTAGCTACGACAGGATACTCGTCGAGCGCAAAGAACTGAATGATGTGAAAGAAGTCTGAATCAGAAGAGGATTGATTCAAGAACGGTCGATGAGAAGTCCAATGAATCGAGTGGGCGCGAAGATAGAGGCGGGTAGGATCTTTGTGAGGGCAGAGCCAATCAGTGGTAGTCGCCAACACTGCGAGATAGGAAAAGCAATGAAAGAGAAGGTTGCGGTCTGGAAGGAAGAACAGCAAGGACCGCAAGCGCTGGTAGGCAGGTGGAAGTGCATTGGCCGTCTATCGCAGCGTTGTTAGGATGAGAGTCGAGGGCGACTCGTGCAGATCTTGGACGAATCGAAGACGCTGAGCCGCTTGAAGGCAGAGGATGAACAGAGACAAAAGAGAAGCCATCTCAGGTGGGCCGTGAGCGGCAGATACGATTTGCTACAGTGGAGGCCACCAAGCTTGAAACAATCTATTTTTGGCGCTGAGGGTGCAGAAGCGCCTGTTCCAACACGTACAGCCAACCAATAACATCCCTTCCACTAGACGCCAAAGCTGCCCTGATCTGGTCTGCCAATAGCCTCGATCAAGCCCAAAGCATGTCATCGTCAAATTGCGCTGTCGATAGCTTCCACCAACAATGGTACCCTCCAGATTGTCCAAGCTGTCAGACGCTTGGTTTCAGTTCAACTATAGTATACATCCACTGGTTTATGCAGTACAGGCTGGCTGTGCGAAAATTGTTCTGGAATGCCCAGCGAAGTTCGTTCGTGCGTTGATTTATTCGGCCTCCGGATTGCGCCATAAATCCTGGGGATGACCTCCTGCCAATTTCGTCTTCACTTGCCCACGTGAGCGTAGCGTCGGCTTATCCTCCTAGCGACAAACTTTGGAAACCTCAAACAGGACAAAGAGGCGCCGCAGTTTCAGCCTACGACCTTATTAATCAAAGCCCACGAACACTCCGCTCCGAGGGACAGATGAACCTCCATCATGACGACAATCAAGGGGGACTCCTGAAGACGATAACATACAGATCTGCTGTACGAACAAGTACCTAGGTACCCTTTCATCGTAAGGCTCCTTGGCTTACCGACAAAAGCATTGGAATTACCTGGGTAATCCCGTCGTTTGAGTACTGAAACAACAGCTTATGAATCCTGAACCCTGAGCCCACGAAAAGCCAACATGGAAGGTGCTAGATAGCGACCAAACAACCACGCCCTATTCTGGAGTACTTCTTGATAATCAATTTATTCTTGGAAATTACTAAGTGCTACAATGCCATCCTGACCGATGTTTTTCAAGGCAATGCAACCTGTTGTTCAACGCAACCTGGTCACTAAAGGAGAGCAGCTCCGAGGCTTTCAACACGTTTCCCTCTTCGTTGCAGTGCAAGTGCTATTCATAAATCATAACAGTGTCATCTTTATCGCTTGTAGATGTCGCTTTTGTTCTTCAAATACAATTCTCCACTCGTCGACTTTTGTCTGTTGGGTTTGTGCATCGCTGTGAATGAGGTTTGACGATGTGGAAACGGGTAGCTTGTCCAATCCCGTGATGATGGGGAGACTTCAATCACACTCTTGAGTTTACGTTGTGGTTTATCGTACGTGAAGACATCTTCGAAATCGAAGTCTTTGGAGGATACGTCCTTGGAGTCAAAGTAGGTGTTGGCGAGAAGTTTGTTGTCTTCTGGTGATAGAGAGCCATCATGGCTAGGTTTTCTTGAATGAGGAACGAGTTGAACTCGAGGATTCGTGAAGTGAGTCGTCGAGGTGTTAGACGTGGATGGTAGTCGTAGGAACGATATGGCAGGCTGTAAAGGTGATGGTGATGACCTGCTAGACGCCATACTCGATGTTCTGCTCTTGTAGGATGACATGGTTCACTGATAATGGGCTATGGTGACTGGTTTGACACTGTGTAAAGGAAGTCTAGCCAGGGGCGGAAATACAACCCCACGCGTACTTCGGACGTCGACAGGTCCTCGTCGGATGTCTTGTAACTTTTGGCTTAAGAGCAAGACTGGATAATAGCGAGTATCGAATAAGATATTCACTGCCAACAGCAAACGACTTCGGCAAGGGTAGTCTCAGATATAAATGAAAAGTACTGTAGAAATGACTCAGACACCTAGGAACTCCTCACCTAATGTTGTTTTATGTATCAGCACTGAGGACCGAGACGTATCCAAGTCAGTGGAGCGTGCCCTTGGCTGGTCATGCAATAAGACGTGATTGCGTGTAACCTGTGGCCGCTACCATTAAATCGCGCCATATGAGACCTGAATGAGGACCTCTGGCCAACATGTTTATCGGAGACATTCCCACAAGGCAGCCAATTCTACAGACAACGCTGTAAACAAGGACTGTGCTGTACTGTAACATTACTGATCCACGGCTGATGCTGGATCCGAGAGGACATCTGTGCACTCCTCGGATGGAGCACTCGCATGCTGACGGTAATGAATTTTTTTCTTGATTCCTTGGCTGCTCAGTCCGTTCGGAGGTGCCAATGACGCATCCGGAAATGGCCACGCTTCCGCAGATCATTGGCTGATGCCTTTTTACTCTTGTAGCACACGAAGGCTTCTGCTACGCCTGTTTCAAGTGTGGTTGGCAGTGTGGTCGGAACAAAGACAAATAGAATGCAGTCTCGTTGACATGCGTCGAGAAGAGGAACATGTGGATAAAGAGACCATCTCAACTCGGCATCGCTTTACTATTTCACTCCGAGGTTAGATATCCTAGTCAAGGCAATGACCGCCCTGCTAATGGACGGGCACGAAGGAACTACCGAAAGCACAATGGGAGAGTCCCGTATATCATCAATTGTTGTTGTTGCTGCAGAAGAAGGATTTGTATGTGTACATAGCCAGGCAAGGTTATCAACTGTAAGTACTTTGCGCTGGTGGTGAGGAGTTTATGCTCTCCGTGGTTCCTCCATCTGACCTCTCTGACTTCACTGCACGAAGTCGATTACCGACACTCGATCCCAGACGGCTGGCAAACCCTAGGCTTCGACGCGAAGAAAGGGATTTCGTTAAGCTGGGGGTTCGAGATTCAGTTTCGGGCGATCTACCATTGCCAGCGTCCTGATGCACGATAGATATACGGCCCCACGACGGCTTTGATGCTAACGGACTGCTCTCAGTATGACCAGGCGAAGGATATTTGCGCCGTGAGGTAAAGTGAGTGCTCAAGTGTGAAGGAAGTGGTGTCCGTGTGGTTTGGGCAGAGTCAGTGGTCATAGGCATGGGATGTTGACTTGTGTATTCTCGTGACAAAGCGACATGATCGCGTGAAGAGCGTCGAATGCCGCCCACATCAGTCGTGGCCCGACTTACAGGTCGTACAACCAAGGCTTGAGTGGGCTCTTCTTCGTCATTGGCTCCATCCAGAAAAGGTTGAACTCGGCGAGTACGGAATGTGCCAGAAGGTCGCGTCACTCTACCACCTGATCCCGGATATTGTGGTAGTATTGGAGATTCTGATTCCGGAGATAGGTGACGCGTGTTGCCGTACCCAGTCTGTGTGCTGACTCTGCGGGTCTCCAGTCGTGATTGTACGCGGTTATTCACAGGCAGACGATCCGCAGCTTCAGTGCTATACCGACGACTTCGAAGACTGATGTTTGGCGAGATGTGATACTCACGGCTTGTTGGCCGGTATGCTGGCTGTGACGCTTTGGCCTCAGAAGCCAGTGCTATGGCCAATTCCGTAAGACTTCTGCACATGCTCTCGGTTCTTCGGCGAAGCTGGCGTTCTGTCATGGCAGGTGTGCCGTTGCGCAGGCCAAGACTATCATAGCTCGTCATTGCAGCCAGCTGTAGGGCGTCTTGAGCAGTTGCTTGTAGCTTCTGGTACACATCATGGCTCACAATAGTTTGCGCATTCGCCAAAGCGTCGTGTAACAGAGGATGTGAAGGAGAGGATACAGTTTCGATCGTTGACTGAGGTGGTGCGACCGATTTGTGCTGTTTTGGGGAGTTAGACATGGTAGTGGCGGCCGTATTCGCCGTGCGAGGTCTCTCCGCGGAGGACATAGCAGCGGCAGAGGATTGTGGCAACTTGCCTGTCAGTTCCAGTTTCCGTATTCTGGATTTGAGGTCGTCTAATTCGTCCCATACTGTTGATGGTGCAGTCGTTGAAATCGTGGATTCGGTAGTGTTCTGCTCCAGCTTCGGTCGATCCAGGTAGGCGGAGTCGGAAACTAGTCTGCTACTTCTGGGGTATGTGCCAGGTTTCTGTGTTGAGCCGATCGCGTCGGCGTGTAAAGTAGATGATCTATGGTTATATGCACCATTGACACCCTGCTCTGATTCAAGCTGCGAGCCATATGGGCTGGTTGGTGGAAGTGCGAGACTCGCATGCTTCATATGGTATGATTCGAGCTCAGCTCGAGGTGTGGTAGCAGACTCGAGCTCTGCTTGCGTGTCTGACGCATTGTGACTTGTTGCAGATTGAAGATTCGAATTCAAGAAGGGTAACGAGATGCGCGACTTTTGTTTCTCGCTCCTCGACGACGATGGACGCGCTGCATCAGTTCGTGCGATGTTCAGAAACAAATCCTCGCCATTATGCGAATCACTGCTTTCCTTGCTGTCTGCTTTACTAGCCACCTCACTGTGGGTGAGGTCTGTTTCATGCTCGTTCTGCTCCTCCATGGTCGTATCGTCCGCGGTATTAGATACTGTAGGCATGTTTTGATTATCGGCGATGTCTGGAGGGAATCGATCTAGTTGAGATATTGAGGCTGGTGTTTCTTCAGAACTGTATAAGACTTGCTGCTCGGAGACAGATACTGCTTCAGCCAGTGCAGGCTCCCTCGACTTGGGGCGCGTAGAGGCTGTAGTCATGCGCAGCGACTTTGATCGATCGATCCTCCAAACCTTCTCTTGTGATAGACTCCTTTGAGTGTCGAACGATGGCGGAGGACCTGTGATAGTCTCAACACCATATGAACTATGCGATGCAGGTGGTCGCTTTAATGATGGCGCGGTGATTGATCGAGTCAAAGACGGACGTGAAGGTTGTGATGACGAAGCATTATCGTGACTGGGTGTTGAATATTGCGCCGTAACGACAGATTCCAACGTAGGCGTCGCAGAAGTAGAAAGCGAAGAGTGTAACTGTTGTCGAATATGCTTGTGGCCGTGCTTACGTTTCAGCTGCGGAATGGGTGAGGTTGTCGGATATGAAGGAATTGACGACGCGTTTCGTGCATTCAAGTGAATCGAAGACGATGCGCTGTCACTCAATTGAGGAAGCGCGAAGGCGGCCTGCGCTTTGCTTGCAGAGAGTAAAACATCCGAAGTCAGGCAAGCTGAAGCTGACTGCCGTGAGTCCATGATCCTGGTGGGTAGTAGATTGCGACTCGATCGGCTACTAGCAGCCACCCTTGTTCAATAATGATGCATGAAACCCTTGCTAGCACACCGAGTCAACATGTCCGTGCACCTTATCTGCTGTCAACAAGGAACAACAGAGTTTCTACAATGACTACATGGCATCAAGACTCGAAAGAACACATTTGGGAAAAAGCAAAGACGTTCAAAGCCAAATTTAGGCTGTTCGTGGTGCTGTGATTATGCTGGTTTAACAGTTCGTCACCCACGAAATAAAATGCGGAAGTGGAATGATAGGGTGCGAGATTGAAGGGGACAGGGAGCAATCTGGCCACTCAAGAGCTTCCACATGGATCTCTTAGGAGGTATCGTCTCCTCTGGTTTGACTCTTGTGGCCGCCGTCGAAGTCAGGCACTCGTGTTTCGAATGAACCTCTGACAATGAGTCCATGCATTCTGTTATAATACTCGAACCTGCCTGGCTGCACCACAAGTTTAGGATCCAGGCACACAGGAAAGAAAAGACACACTATGTGGCCGGCATCCCATATAGGCTAGTCAGCTACCTGCTCGGCTACAGCTGTGGTTCGTTCCTGAGGCATCAGCTCCTCCCTCAAACGTGGCGAACAACGTTTGGTAGTGCCATAGCAACGGCATGGATTGCTGAACTAATGCAAAGCTATGACGGATCCAATTTTCGCGTTTGACGATGATGCGCAGAGTTCCCACGATGTGTTGCTTGCATGAAGCCATGCTTTTCTGGGCACAAACACGTTGTCCACCGAACCAAACATGGCGACAGCAATACTGTACAATAACGCCATAGTAAGCAGATCCGAAGGCGCCCAGCCGTGGTGTGGGCTGCCTCGGGCTCAGCACAGTACCAGCCACTATACTGTAGCTCCTCTAAACAGTACTGCAACTGGTGCTGAGAAGGATTCGGAGAATACGCAATCGTTCCCGGGTATTTTCAATGCCCTAATTCGATTATTTTGATCGTCCTTTTGTGGGCCAAACAACAAAGATCGGAAGCAACTCTTTTCCTCCACCATCTGCAATCCCTGTTGGGATGTTCACAGGTGCCAGGATTACTGCTGTGGAACCAGTCCAAGGAAGTCAGCGTGACTACAGTACTTGTACTATAATGTCGTGTATGCATATCTACAATATCGTAGAGTTGTTTCAAGAACATGCTCGACTTCGGGAGAGGCTACATACGCACACCATCCCCAACACTGATCTACGCATACTAAGTCTTGATCAGCGTGAACAAAGAATGTTGATCAAGTTTTCTCCTTCTGTACTTAGTTCGCTAGTTGGTCGTTCGAGTCAACGATTCATGAGCCGTCCACGATGCTTAATGGCCGGTGATCGTCCACAGTCACATTTCTCTGCATCGAGAGGCATTCCCAATTCTAAGGTTACAGGTAGATGAAAGGAAACTCGTACAATGCCAGCAACATTTCAGCTGTGGTTCATCTCATTCATTCTCCTGCCCCAACTGGCATTGTAGAGCAAATAATGACGAGGGAATATCTATTTTACGGCTTATATTGAATCATATCGACACTGGCTTATTGCTTTTTCAGGAATCGATGAGCTTCGAACTCGGTGACCGTTCGATTGAATTATTATCATCTTGTTCGACTTCCTTACTGTCGTTACCAATCAATCGTCGTGTATAGGCTGACGTTCTGAGATGGGTGGATTTGGTAAGCTTTGACTCATCTGAGGCAACCAACCTCTTATTGTCCTGATTCATAGGACTGACATGCCCTCATATTGGCGTCGACAATTATCTGCACACTATTCCAGTGGGATGAGCCCATAAGTTTCTGTTCGTACTGACTCTCGAGATATGTAGCCAATTGCAGAAACAACTTGTTGATTAACCTGTGATAAGGCCAAATATCTGGGAGAATTGCGAAGGAGAATTTGGCAGGTGCAAGAGTTCGTTCGGCTTCGTACACTGCTCCGTGAATTCCCCATTTCAATAGATAACCACGTCTATTGGGGTCAGTACCTGCTCCGATGTTCGCGACGAACTGTTGAATGCATTGTCAAAGTCTCTTTTTGCTCTCCTAATCATCAACCTACGCTGATTTCGAGCAACACAATTTAGAACCCCCAGTAGCTCTTCACTAACCACGCCGCATACCCAGCAAAACCAGCGATTGTACTGAAAGTGCCCCAGTACCCAATCGGCCTTCCAGCACCTATATAGCCTTTGGACATCAAGCCCACTTCTGCATGCAGTATTCTGAACACGAGCAATGCGCTCAACCCACTTGTGAGGACCCTTCTAGATCCACCGTTGAGCTCAACAGCTGCTGCGAGCAGAAGCGCAAGAGGCACGTTCTCAGCAAAGTTCATTTGTGACCTAGTGGACGCAAGAAGGACATCGTCGGAGGCATCCCCGGCTGAGTTCGAAGACTGTTCAATGTACTTCTCCTGCTTGACGCGATGGTACACAACACGGGATTGGAGAAAGAGGTAGTACGCAGAGAATGGTAAAGCGAATGTAGCTGTGATGGGTAGTAGTCTTGGGACTGTGAGGCCGACTACAAGGACAACTCAGTACAGTTTCAGAAGAAATACTGGCTTGAAGGCTTACCTGGTACCGACATGATTGCTGTGTATTCACCGAAGTTGAGGAGCAGTTATACAAATTTATCGCCCCTGATGCTTCAAAGGACAAATTGAGATGATGATGTGGGAAATACTTTGTAGACTGCGACAGCGTTCAGAAAATCTAAGTACTGTATCTGGTACATTGAGGATGTTTACAATGACGTTGTCGTCGTTGTTAACCGGAGTTTCTTTGGGCCGAAGTTACCCCTTTTCTGAAGAACGCGCTCCAAAATGAAGGTTCTGAAAACCATGCAGTATACTGCACTCTAGTAGAATTCACCGCCTCTGCTTTGCTGAAAGTTCCTTCTCTACTTTCACTTAGTGATCAAGCAGTGGTGAGAAAGTCCGAATCATGTATGCTCATCGGATGCTTCTTCTGGTCTCTGAACATGATGGTTGACAATCGAGCGGAGTTGCCTAACTTCACTCAGTGGTGCAGATTCCAGATACAGCCGCCGGCAGAGATATAGAGACTTGATATCTCGGTTGCAGAACAAGACGGACAGGAAACAGGATCATGGTTGGTATCAATGGTCCCTTCGTTAGCCATAGTGTTAGATTTGATGGGTCACGACTAGCTGATGTGTATCTGTCAAGGCGCGTCGCAGTGAGTAAGTGTTATTAGGTTGTACATCTTTTGTGAAAGACAACGAGGCTGTCAGATATGGGCATTTTCGACCGACGTCATGGGTAAGAGGAGGGACCTGCACCGTCACTGTAGGTCTATCACAACAATTCAACTTCGTGTCTTCTGAAAGTGTGGTCGATCGTGCTTTCCTGATGGAGAGCTCTCCCCCAGTCTTACCACAATCCACAGTGATAAAGACAAGCCCCATTCTGCTCCAGGTATCAGCGTCTTACCGGTACGAATTCCATGATTGTACATTGTCAGTTTGTCACGATACTGCCATTGATCAATAGCGTCTTCAGGTAGGTCTTGCTGGTTGTTTGCGTGAGTGTCCTGACTGAGAGACAGCTGAAATGCCTGCGCTGCAATATGGTCACCGTCTTCAAAGACGTGCGGATTCCGGAACTACGTTCTCTATCATATTCGGAGTTGTCGCTATTTCTGTGGTTATTGCTTGTACCATTTGGGGGTTTGTCATTCCTAAACTAAGAAAGAAATATCCTCCAAAGCCATCACGTACCAAATGGAATGACGGATCGGTCTTGGTGAAAAGACGACGCAGAAGCCGAAATGCTTTCCCTAACCACGCTATTGTCAAACCACTACTGAAGAAGCCATCTGCAACTCAGATTCTCCCTACATACAATCCACGAATCGAAAGTCCTTTCCCTACTTGTCCAGAGCCTGGTCTTGCTGGGACCTTGCAAGGAATACAGGTCAGAGCCAATTCAGCTCCAGTTGCAGCCACCGACACAAGCAGCAATGGCCTGTTTACTCCCGTCAGAGGTAGCATGATTGGAGAAGATCTAGCAAAAAGCAGATACTACACTGTTCCGAGAGGCGTCGACACTAAGAGCTTTGCTGGCAAATCCGTGGATTTCGGTGATGCAAAAGACTTCATTCTAGCAGTACCTGAACCGCTAGCCTTGAAACCAAGATCAGCTGGCAGACCTCCTGCGGTTACTCGTCACCTCGAGAAGTATGGCACCCCTCATTCGAACTCACCCTCGAAATCGGACAAGCTTCTACACCCAAACAAACTATTCCATGCCATACAGAAGAATAGCATTCGTAGTAGCTACTGCAGCAGCACTACAATGCGTATTGACCGTCAAGAATCTCATTCGACATCGGCGGTTGACGCTACAGAAATGGTGGACATGGTTGATAAAGCTATTGAAGAGGAAGCCGAGCATTTGCAGTATATCCATGATAATAGTGACACCAGCAGTAAATACAGCTTACATGTTGGACAGTCAGGAGAACCCGCTACAAATGCTGATTTGACAGCTCTGCACAGATTACGCAGCTATCGATCGTTGACCGGTGGCAGGGATCCGATGCCAGTTCGAACTGGTACAGTTACTAGGTCAAAAACACCTATCGACGAGCTCCGACGATTCTATGGAGGCGAGGAAAGTGTCCCAGTGCCGTCTCTCTGTTTGTCACAGTATGCTACTGCTTCTACCATTGGCAGTGGATTTGAGCTGGGCTCAGAGAATGGCTCAGTTTCAACACCTGCTACATCTCCGATCCTGCAGCAGTGCCACCTCAACTTGTTGCCTACGCCTCTACGACCGCACAGAGTTGTGGAGAAACAAACACAGACCGACAAGTCTGAGCTGCACCGCAGGGAATCAAGCTTCGACATCCTTGCTGAGAAGGAGGCCAACTATATTCCGTCATTCCGAGAAGTATTAGACCGCAAACGAGAGAAGAGAGGAAGTCAAGGCTTCTATCATGCCAATCGTCGAAGTAAGCCACCTCCACCAAATATCAAGACCAACTTAAGCAGTCTCTCTGCCGAACAGAATTGGCCTATTCGATCGTTCACCGAAACCTACCAGGTCGCAGAACCTCATGTTGATTTGAACCAGCTGAGAAAGGGCATCAGATCTAGCAGCATGTACAGCGGTGACACACGTGGTTTCAGTCTTGTACGAACACCTACAACAGTAGATGGATCAGGCCACATTGCAACTCATTATGCCAACTCTGGTGTCACTGCTTCGGCAAACCCATTCAGGAGTCGAGAGTCCATCAGATCAAGAATCGATGAATGGAATCAACGAATTGAAGGCATTCCCCTCACTCCACAGCTTCCAAGGTCTAAACAGGTCTCACCTGTCATCTCAACATCCAGTATCCGCGACCATTTTGAAGCTATCAAGAAAGATGACAACCCAAGTCATGGACATGAATAAGCAAGGTAGCAGCGTCAGACCAAGGGAATAGTCGACCAAGGACTAAGCAGGTGAAGAATCAGGAACAGTAATACGGATTTAAATCTCTTCGGGAGTCTCGAACATTATGCAAATACTCGATCAAGATTTGTGGTGTCAGTGTTGGGAGAGTCTATGACTACAGGACAAACGTCGTTATCTTCGGAAGTTAGGGGAGATATGAGTTCAAGACGATTCACAAAAGCAGTGGTGAACTATTAGGAATTTCGAGAGATTTGAACGAAAACGTGCTTGAGTTGAGTGGTAGCTAAACTAGCCAACTACCTAGCCAACGCTCCTTTGGAGCCATGAATGAAGCAAAGTACCTAACCTGCCATTCCCAATGTGCTCTGATACCTCGTATCACTAGACAATAGAGCCGTTCACGTTTCTTTTCACCTTTCTGTAAACTGATACCTGCCGTCCGCAAACCATAGAGTCATCCATATCCCATCTCCCTACCCATCCTTCCGTCCATCAAACAGCAAAAGCCATCTTCCAATCATTTACATCATCCACCAACGTACCAGTACCACCAGCCATAAACTCCCCATCACAACCACGCATACCCAACTCCATAATCGAACTCAACTGCAAATCAATAGCATCAAGCATAGCCTCACTAATCTCCTTCTCCTTTGCAGACAAGTCTTTCCACGCGCGTAGTCCATCGCTCTTTAAAACACAGCAAACGTCGCATTTCGCATGTTCTCCGTTATCAACGCAGTGTCCGCATTTTCCTGTGCAGGAGTGACCGCAGATCAGTGTCTCGTTGCATGGAAGATTGCATGTCCAAGGCACAGATGGTGAACCGCAGATGTAGGGTACTGTGTGGCGGTTGCAGTTCTGGTTGAGGTGGCCTTCGAAATGTGTGCATGGTTGCTGTTCGTTGGAACCACATTGTTGGGTAGTGAAGTGACCGCAGCATGGGTTGTAGACTTCGAGGGTTTTGGTGCAGGGACTGCATTTGTTACCGCAGGGGTTTTCGCATTCGTGACCGCAAGAAAGTGTCTTTGTGCAGGGTGCTGTGCAAGGGATTGTGGAGTGTAGGGATGGGTCGTGGCATTGTTGGGTGCATTTGTGACCGCAGGAGAGAATCTGGTTGCAAGGAACTTTGCATTGAGTGAAGGTATCGAAATCGGAGGGCTTTGACGCGAGGGTGAAGTGTTCTGGATGACGGTCACATTGTAGTTGAAGGCTGTTACCGATAGCATCGTTCTGTTTGAAGATGCTTATGATAGACGACCATAGTGGATTTGGTTGAAGCGTTGAAGAATTGCCGACGATGTACAGACCATGTTGAGCGCGAGACATGGCGACGTTGATTCGGTTTGGAGATTTAACAAAGCCGAGTTTGTTACCGGATCGGACTGTGCAAAGAATGATGACCTTTGCTTGTTCACCTTGAAAATTGTCGATTGTTGCCAGACGAAGAAGTTCATTCATTGGCAAGTTGAAGTGTCGTTGAGATTCGTCGACATCTGCTTCGATCGCGCCCTTTTCAATCAGGAATTCTCTGTCTTGCTCATTTACCCAGATACCGCATTCCTTCGAAAGTGCTTCGTGGACTTTTAGAAGTTGACCTGAGTATGGCGTCAAGACGGCGATATCACTAGGTGAGTAGTCACTGCCGCGGAGGAGATATCGAACCAAGCGAGCAATGATTTGAACTTCATGAGTGTTGGTTACTGACTTTGATGCGCCGGTGGCAACATCTTCAGGGACTTTGTGATCAAGCCACCACAAGTGCTGTTTCAGACCCTTTGGAACCGGATGATTCTGAGTCGATCCGTGGTCTTGTAAGAAGGGGTATGTCAGACGAGTGATGTTAGCGATTTCTGGATGCATACGTCGTTGGATGCGTAGTCTTGTAGTTGGAATGCTGCGACCTTGTGGATCTTTGGGCTTCATCAAACGTTCGAAAAGCGATTCATTCAGTCGGTATTGCTTGCCGCGTTGTGACTCCATGACAAGTGCTTGTTCTTCGACTGATGGTGGTAGCTGTAGTGGATCACCAATATTGATGGAGTGCTTGAGTGTGGGAAGCATGGTGCATAGAGCATGAGCTTCTAAGACTTCACCTGCTTCTTCGCAAATCATGATCTCGAAGCCGACTTCCTGCAACATTTCCCAACGACCGGCACAAGCGGTGGTGGTCAATCCCACGACATTATGCTCAAGCATAGTTCGAATGTCTTTGCCGTTAGCGATTTCTTTGGCTTCCTTGAGTAAACCTTGATGAGTCTTGTGAATCTTGAATAACTGTTTGGCCATCGATTCCTTGTCGACTTTATCAGCCCATTCTTTGAGCATTTTCTGTCGATTGTCGAGAGACAAATGCCAAATGCTATCTTTGCCTGCATCGGCAGATCTGTTGCGGGTGTAATTAGAAATTCTGGCGATCATGTTCTTGACCTTGACTTCGGAAATGCCGGCGTCTCCTTCTTTCACATCTGGGTTGAGGTGTGCAAGGAGTTCAGTGTGTAGTTTCTCGATAGTAGCCAAGTCACCACCTTTAGCCCAATAGTCGTATGTCGTTCCTTGAATCTCGATATTCTCGACATCTGTGACAAGCTGAGAGTACATTTGAGGACATTCAGTGCGAACGATGTTACTGATCTGTGACCAACACGGTAAGCCAGTCAAAGCTTCCTTCGCCAGATCCTTGCACCAAACATCCATTTCTTGATAAGTGGCAGCCTTTTCTTCCAAGACCATGAATCGATTGTGATTTTCTGCCATGCTGAATCGAGTTTGTCGACCTACAATTCGGAGGTTGATCGCGTTTGTCCAGTCTTCCTTGCTGGAATTACCGACGCGAAGAAGTTTGGTAACTCCTGCATCACGCAGGTTGGCAAGAAGACTATCGAGAGCGTGGTTTGTACGAGCGACAAGTAGAATGGGCTTTTTCTTTACTGCAGGTCGAGAAGCGAGAAGAACGCGAACGAGGTTGGTGGCAAGAAATGTTTTTCCGCATCCTGGTGGACCTTGTGTAAAGCTGAGTTCTCGATTCAGACTCGACAAGAGGGCGACTGCCTGACCTGCATCAAGTGTTGTATTTTGCGTAACGTGCTGGACTGTCTCTTCAAGCTTGTCGCCTGCGAGATCCTGTAGTGTGAACATCGAATCTGGCTTGTTTGTCAAGGATTGGAGGTCAAAAGCAAATCCAGGCTGCCGAGCATAGCTGGGAGGGTCAACCTGAAGCTTTCGATCTTGATGATTTGCGAGTTCATCAGGCTGTGGAGCAATGTACTTTCCGAACGCGAAGCCATCATCCCATCTGTATGACATAAGTTGTATGGTGTGAAGGACATTGGCGAAGCCGGCGTACAAGATATTTGGGAATTCGACTAGAGCTCTGGTAACATTGGGACGGACGTCTGCTGCAATGGCGAGAGCATTGAGTTTGTCTTGTTTGGTGGCGTCAGGCAATATGGTCGAAACAACAGCTGCTCGGTCCTGATTGCCATATCGAGGTACCATTGCAAGAGTACATTCTGCCAATTGAATATTGAAGTATTGTAGAGAGACTTCGTTTGTGTCGTGATCCAATGTGAGAATGGCGCACAGCATACCTTTTTCGAGACGTCCAGATTTGAACAATGCTCGTTCTTTGATCGATTCTGGGCAGACGAAGCTCATTCGGAGCATCAAACCCTCTTGATGGTGTGGTTCAATGCCTTCAGACTTTAGACTGTGATAGAGGAAATAGCGATTGCCAACTTTTGTCTCGAGGAACGGCTTTTGGTTGAGCTCGGCAATTGTTGCATCTGTAACGAAAGCTTCTTGCGCGGCGTTGTAGACGACATCTCTGATTTTTTCGACAGAATCGTAACGGAGGTATCGGAATTGAGTATCAGCGTGTCGGCAATAACCATGTGGCATTGGGTGGTCTTCACTCAGATTCTTCTTTGGCATGTATTCTGGTCGAGTTGTGTTGAAACATTCGTTAGCAGTTGGTAGGATGGTGATCTCGTCTACATGACGTTTGTCGTTATCATGTCGTGGACCTTGCTTGCTGAGAATTCCTGGACCATCGTTGTCGAAAAGTTTGAAGCCTTCTCGAAGAGTTTTGGTAAGGACAGAGTTGACAGGTTGAATAGTGGTGGAAGCAGCGACCTCGCCAGCGAGGGCAGCTGTGATAGGCTTGGAATTGAAAAGCTTGATTTGAACCATGATGACTGATGGTTCCGAATAACCTGAAGAATGGAAACTTGGCTGGTAGATCGGGTTATGTCTTGATTTTCAGATCAGTGGATCAGAACTGTGTATGGATTTGAAGGTTGGTAGATCGGAACTGTTTCTTGCTTTGCAGATCGATTCTGTGTTTTCTGCGAAGGGAGAAAGTTGTAGCAAAGAAGATGGGGAGGGAAACATTCAAGTAGATCGCAATCCTCCAACCTGCCTCCTCGCTCCACCTCCACTCTCTATCACCAAACGCTAGACCCGCCTCTATACAACTATTCTCTCCCCAGCCATCTTTCGTTTGCTATTATTCTGCCCGGCCTAACAGCCAGCCACCTCTTTCCACGGCTAATGGTTAGCCAAAGGAGTGAAGGTAAGAAGACATCATTCCGAAAACTAGAAGGGGATGAGTACTTATTGGATATGGTCAAACACAGAAAGCGAAGGAAACAAAAACGGTGGTCTCCATCCAAGCATCAGGAAGCAACGCTATGTGTGCCTGACAAGTCGTGCAAAGAAGTAGCAAAGGGAGGTTAAGATGCTCGATGGTGCCAGTCAAGAAGGCTTACTGGCAGTCTTAGAGCATACCCATTCTGCATGCCATCTACACAGTACGACAGTTCTGCAAGATACGATACAAAGCTCAAAGCAGAGAAGAGATCAAGGAAACAATGCAGACATATATACTTACCACATCGGAACGGAAGAACTTCTCGCTCCGCTCCGCCCCCTGGCATCAACTTCACTTTCCCTTCCGCCAGCGTTCAACCTACCTGACATGGCCACTCGAAACACTGATGCCCTTAGCCATTGCATAGCTCCACCTTCCGAGCCCAGCCATCTTCTTCTTGTTACCAACGTTGTGGATGTCCCAGCCTCCTCCCACGACGGACTTTCGGAAGCAAACGGCAGAGGTGCACGAAGCCGCAGCAAGGCAACTCATCTCGATTTAGGAAGTTAGCCAGCAGCCAAACTGTACTCAAATCACAGCCCGGTGAATGGTGCCAATATCAAGTTCTATGTCCAAGGGTTCACATATACCTAGTTGACAAAGAATACTTGACAGCCTCACAAGCAGACGGAATACTTAAGAATGTGTGAAACATTGATATTTGCCTATTACCTTGATCGTACTCACCTTGGTTGGCACAATGGGATGTCCCTGCAGTCATCATGCCCCGAATGTTTATGATCAGACAGCCGTAGGTGAATCGTGGTCTGTCCTTACCTTTGTCGAGAGGACTGCTGGACGGAGTGAAGGGGCTTGGTCGGCGTCGGTACGAAAAAACCAATGCAGAAGGAGATACTTATATCTTTCCCTTGTGCATATTACTGTTTTTAGCTGAGTTTTGACAACGAGAATTCAGAAATGGTTGTTCTATAGATCACGAATCTTACATCAGGCCCAAGACAAACGGAAGGGAGGTGTTGAAAGTTCAAGGTTTGCCAAGCTTCGCTACGGTTCTGGAGGGAAACAAGTTGCGCAGAATACTATCACTTTCGCTAGAGCCAGATCGTTCGAACATCGCGCACTTCTGCGGGTGTTGTAGAAATAGAGGACGCCCTGCAACTCAATAGCTTACCAGGTGCTTGCCGCCCTATCGCCATATAGCCAGCGTGTGGCCCGCAATAGGAGGTTCTCTTCAAACCTAGTTTCGCACTCCAACCTCGAAACCCATATCCTCGTCCTACCCTCCACCACACCACACCACACCCCCAAGTCCCACCTCAAAGTCGCAAACATGTTCTCCGAACTCACCACCGTCCTCTCCAACCCCCGCCAATCCCTTCAACAAGTCCTCAACTTCGCCCTCGTCCTCGGCACAGCATTCATGCTCTGGAAATCCCTCAGCGTCCTCTCCAACTCTCCCTCGCCCATAGTAGTCGTACTATCCGGCTCCATGGAACCCGCGTTTCAGCGTGGTGACCTCTTGTTTCTATGGAACCGGGATGTCGGTGCAGAAGTTGGGGAGATAGTGGTGTATAATGTGAAGGGCAAGGATATTCCGATTGTGCATAGGGTGGTGCGGAAACATGTTACTGTACCGATTTCTGGTAGTGTCAAGTTAGTTTTCCCAAGTGGTCGTGAAAGTTGAGACGGAGTTACTAACATTGTGATACAGCGTAAACACCTCGGCCTCGAGTCCGAAACTCCTCACGAAGGGTGATAACAACGTCGCGGACGACACGGAATTGTACGCGAAAGGACAGAGCTATCTGGACAGAAAGGAAGACTTGATCGGGAGTGTGAGAGGGTATATTCCTGCAGTGGGATACGTGACGATCATGCTGAGTGAACATCCGTGGATGAAAACTGTTATGCTGGGTCTTATGGGTGCGATGGTTATACTGCAAAGAGAGCAATAGCAGTTTCGTCATATCATAAATTAACAGAATTTCACGACCTACAGAATTTTTTGCATCTCTTCTGAGGCAGATATATCTGCAAAGTTGCAGTGTATACAACCTTTCCGTCTTGTGCTATGCAGTATGCTCAGGGAAGCGGGCTACTAGAAAGCATTGATCGTCGAGATACGGTTTATGACCTACTCGTCATCCCTTCACGATCAGGGACATCATGGTTGTTATACGAAATCACAATCGATCCATATTGAGGTCGTCAAAGACGCTCCCTGACCATGCATAGAGCTCACCTTTTGCGCTCTACTTCTAGTAGGACGCACCTGAAGCTTGAAGTCATTTCAAAACATCTACTTTGCATTCTGCACTGCAAGCTCTTCTAGCCTGCGCTGGAGATGACCTTCACAGGGTGTTAAAAATCCTATCTGTCTATTGGAATGCTAGCAGGTGATCCCCCTGATTAGGGGAGAAACCCCCGGAACACGCCTTGGGCTCGAAAGGAGATGAATCGAAGATGGGTCCAAATTGGTGGTTTCTATACCAAGACGAGGTCCCTCGGCACCAGCTTTTCAAACGGAACATCTTCACCGGCATCTAACTCGTATAGTGACAGTGATCCAATATCTTCAGGCGAAACTCTGCTTTCTTCACCTGTATCGGAAGACGACGTCCAGTTGGGCGCTACCTTTTCCCAGAGTTCCCTCGACTTCTTGTTCTTGAAGGGATCGTCATCATCAATCTTGTATCGTATTTTCAGAGCACACTCATCATTCAAGGTGATCAAACCAACTCGTCTGAAGTGGTCCGCCTCCCCAGTCGGCTCGAGTAACAAGCCCACAAGCTCTCGTCTGGAGCTTTTGTCGTGTTGTGACACCGCAGCGAGCATACACAGATAGTGCCGGGTGTCGCGAGCGTCTTGACGATCCTCTTTGCCATAAAATGAATGAGAGTTGCAGATGCGATAGCCTATCCCATTCTCTTCCACTTCTTTGGACCCTTCAGCATACAAAGACTCGCCTTTTTCTAAACCCAGGTGTGCCCAGAAATCGTAGGCGTGGTCTGTGAAAGGAGATGGCTTTGTCACAAGAAAGATTGCCTTCGTCAAGGCACGGACTCTCAAAGAAGCTCCCTTGATCCTTCCGTATGGATTTGCCGTGCGTGTATCGTATTGAAAATCAATGATTTCAATCAGACTGTGGTTCCAGTATCGTTCCTCCAGGCTGATCTCTGTATCTACAGACAACCAAGACCAAGACGGCATAATATAATCCGGAATCATTACACTGGATGACGATGCAGGCTTCATTTTCACTTTAACTTCCCAGAGTAGCTGTCGTGCCAAACTCGACGACCACATTCCTGCAAGGTATGTGTCAGACGGGCATCTGTTTCCAAATTCTTTCGCATGTACTAGGTATCAGGTAGTGCAGATATTTTGCTGTTGTTCAAGTTACTCTGAAATTTCTGGAATGAAGAGGATCGAGATAAGGCTGGATTAGTAACTACAGTACCTAGCTGCTTTACTCTGCAGCACTTTACAGCATAACCTTCTCCTACCACGCCTCATCTCGCTTCGCCTCTACGTACGTGAAGTATTTCTACTCCAACGGTCTCACTCTTGAAGTCCCAATCGGATTATACACATCCCTCCCCACCGAAGCACCCTGCATACTATCCAACAACCCAGCCGTCCACGTCGCAATCCGATCCGTTCCCTCCCCATTAATCGCACTAACCGGAATAACAGCAACCCGATTCTTCCACGCGTTCTGCTGTCCACTTGGATGCTGCACTTCCCCCTTTTCAACACTCGCGATATAAGCCTGTAACTTACTAAACTGGGTCTGGGTGTCTGGTTTGTCGGCCTTCGTGGCGATGACGTACCATGGTTTCGCGCTGATGGGGGGAAGCTTTAATGGTTCGAGTTGGCGTGTGGGTTCAGGGTACATTATGATATCTTGGCCTTCTTCGTCAATGAGGTCTTCTGGGTTTGAGGCTGGTGCTGATGCTGGTGGAGGGGTAGTAGGTGATTGTTTTCCGAAACTGGTCCATTCTACGCTGTGGGATTCGGTTTGTTGGTTTATTTCTAGGTTACGCAGGTTTTCGTATTGTGCGACTTCTTTCCAGAGGTTTTGGAGTGTGAGGACTGGGTCTGGGGATGATAGGTCGATTACGAATGCGAGGATTCGGGCGCGTTCGACGTGGCGGAGGAAACCGAGGCCGAGGCCTTTGTCGAGGTGGGCGTCTTCGACTAGGCCGGGGATGTCGGCGACTGTGAAGTTTGTTCTTGGTGGTTGGCCTTCGATGCCGGAGCGGACGAGTGGTCGGCCTTGGTTGTTGTCGAGAATTACAGTTCCGATTGAGGGTTCGAGGGTCGTGAATGCCCAGTCGCCGATGCGGGTGCGGCTGTTGCTGATTGAGCGGAGAAGGGTGGATTTGCCGGCGTTGGGAAGGCCAACAAGGCCAACGTCTGCAAGGAGTTTCAATTCGAGTTCGAATTTGAGTCGAATGCCTAATTCGCCTTTGGTAGCGTATTTCGGTTTTGGTAGTTCTTTGGTTGCGAAATGCGGGTTTCCAAGACCACCCATCGCGCCGGCGGCAAGGAGTATAGGCTTTTCCATGGGTTTGTCGAGATCTAGTGTGATTGGACCGGAAGGTTGTAGAGCATATAAATGACTTCGTCTCGGTTTGGGTGGCTTCGGTAAATTGCTTTGCACATCTTTCGCTTCTTGTCCTATTGCTCCGGGATACATGATCCACGGATTACTTCTTGGGCCTCTTCCTTCCAGTTCTGCGGTTGCAGCAACATCCGGGTCCATGCCCTTTAATTCCGCTAACCTTTGCTCTTCATCTGCAACCGGATCACTCCGCCATACCTCTCTGATCACTGTTCCAACAGGAACTTGTATACATATATCCTCCCCTTTTCTCCCACCCTGAGCTTTTCCTTGTCCGCTCACACCTCTTGCAGCCTTGAGTGTTCCTCGTCGTGCAAGTTTATGAAGACTCGTCTGACCGGATAATGCTTGTATCCAGACATTCCCGCCGCTCCCTCCGTCGCCGCCATTGGGTGGACCATCGGAGATGAAGGCGTCACGGTGAAATGAAACACAACCATTTCCGCCACTACCTGCATGAACGGCTAAAGTGCATTTATCGACGAAGATGTTGCGCGCATAGTCATCGGGGGTTGGATCGAGACGGCGTCGCTGAACTTCGGATTGTGCTGACGGTGATGAGAAAGGGTCGTAGGCTGCTCGACGGTGTGGCTCGTTCTGGTCACTGGTAGATGGAGCAGATTTACGACACGACGATTGGATTGCTCGTTTCGACGTGTGAGTAGTTGTGCATTGAAGTAGTTTTCGAGGTTTTGCGCTGCGACAAGTGTTTCGGAGGAGACAGGGGTAAAGGAAGGGCATTAACGTCGTGCTGACTGTGTTCGCCATTGTGTAATCCCTGCGAGATGCCCTTCTTATTGACCATTCAAGCCAATTCCCTTCTTTCTCGAAGTTCGTCTGATAATCTGGGTGATCTATCAAAATGGCCATCCAAGGCACGCGTCGCGATTATCTCAAAAAGTTCTCGGTTCATTTCTCACCGAGGCTTCGGATGAGGGCTTCGGATGATGCAATGACTTGTGATTGAAGAGTTTGAAATAGAGTACATGAATTCTCTAGAAAATCCCTAGACGCCATCGATCATTCTGCCATACTGGTATTCAAGAAGTATCGATCCTGTGACAAACATCTACCATCAAAATGTTTACCGGCCTCGTCGAGACCGTCGGCAGTGAGTTCACTCTGCCTGCAAAATCCTATCCTTCCACCTCCCCACCATGAATCCAACATCAAGGTGCTGAATCTGACGATTCCCTCAAGTCGTAACCGAGCTCAATCCTCTCGACCCTTCAAAGACCGGTGGCAGCGGCACCTCACTAACCATCTCCTCCTGCGCCGACATCCTTCCAGATGCACAACTCGGTGACTCCATCTCTGTGAATGGAACCTGTCTCACGGTTACCGACTTCTCCAACTCCTCCTCAGACAAGTCGCAATGGTACTTCAAGGTCGGAGTGGCGCCTGAGACGCTCAGACGGACGAACCTAGGCAATTTAGAGAAAGATTCGAAAGTTGACTTGGAACGAGCTGTGTCGGCATCGACGCGCATGGGCGGCCATTTTGTTCAGGGACATGTTGATACAGTTGCATCGGTAGTATCTGTGACACCCGATGGAAATGCTTTGACTTTTAGACTGAAGCCGAGAAGACATGAGGGAAGTGAAAGTGTAATGAGGTACATCGTAGAGAAGGGTTATGTCACGCTTGATGGGGCGAGCTTGACGATAACGAAGACAAATGACGACCCCAGTGATGAATGGTTCGAGATCATGCTCATTTCATATACGCAAGAAAAGGTTGTGCTGGCAGCGAAGAAGGCAGGTGACGATGTCAATGTTGAAGTGGATCAGGTTGGCAAGTATGTGGAGAAGAGTGTTAGAGGATATCTAGAGGGAAGCGACACAGGCGCCCCTGCCATTCTAGAGAAGATGGTTAGCAGGATAGTGGATGAGAAGCTGAAGGCAGCGGTACAACGGTTTAAATAGGTCAAAGTTCGTTCAAGTAAAACCTTTGATCTAAACACGAGCCTAGGAGGCACTTGATACCTATTCGGGGTTTATATTAGAAGTGTATATATAGAATCAGCACCTAAATAGCAATGGCTAGCAGTCTATTATAGACTTCAACGGCCAGGATCTTGTCACACCTCGCTCCGCAGAGTCTCAACTCAATTGATCCAGAATTCGTGTTTCATGCCAAACCGACTGCTTCCAAGGCTTGGGCTATTGGAGCACCATCCACAATGATGTATTGCCGAAGACTTCCTGTCTGATGTCCAATGCGAACAGCCTGAACTACCATAGCAACATCAATTCCTTTGTCGTCCATGATGCGAAGCGTCGACAATTGCCCAGCTGCTGCATGTAACTGTTTGTCTAGTCGTGGTGCGCTGCATCCTATTTGATTTCAGAGTATAAGGCCTAGAAGGACGACCGTCTTGTGGCAATGGTACAATTGATGCTTTGACCATGGCAAGACAGTGCCAAGGCGCGCTCTTGTCACAGTCTTGGTTGAGCGTGTCGTTTGACCGAAGGTGTGCGACAACAAGCGGGTTGTTGTTGATGAGAGGCCGTTGGATTGCTAGCCAGTTGTCATCCGCTTGCTCCTGTTTGGATAGAGTGTCCACGTCTGGCTGAGAAGCTATTGCGATACTGAACTCTGCGGCATATACGTAGGGTGGTATGTCGGATGTAGAATGTCCGGTGAATGCTAGGATTTCTGCCATGTTTGGACTTGTGCTAACGTCAATGTTGAAACCTCTGGTGCGCCAGCTCGTGGTGTAAGTCCAACACAGCTGAACAAAAGCAGTTCTCGAATGCTGGAGTATAAGCAAGACCTACCATCAACAACCGTGTACAATGCTTTAGATTTATACCTGTGATCCAGCAACGACTTCATCATGTTCACATTTCTTGTTTAGGCATAGGCCATTCACATGCAGAAGATGATGGCTTCGAGGTGAATGTTCAGCATGCTTTTATGTCCACGCCTACATGTATTGTATTGCATGGCAGAGGTTGTTCATGCCTCGATTCAGGACTGGCGGAGATGTCGCACATTTCACATTGCCAGGTTGAGGCAAGTGCATATGCACAGAGGACGTAGTGTGAATTTCGCGTGCGACGCGACATCACGAATGTTGTCTCTGTGAAAGGATGTTTGTTTGTAAATGGGAATGCGTGATGACGAACTAAGAGAATTCGAATGCTACTTCGGGAAATGTAAAGATGCGGGTCATTATGGTGCTTGTACTGTAGTGAAGGCCGGATGCCAAGCATGTAGCATTTCAGGCAATGCCCTGGACCTAGCCTTGGCCATTCGAAAGATTGAAACACCGAAAGCTTCGCAATCTTTGTGGGACTCCTGATATCACGTCTGTTTAAGGCATGGAGGAATGGCAACTTGCTACAGTACTTGTAACCACGGCACAACGGATTTTATGACCGTGACGGTCAATCGAGCCAGAAGGAGCTTCCTAAAGTCAATGTATACCAACTCCAAGTGTATAGGAGGAAGAACCCTGATCTGACACCTTGTTTTTTTGTGTGTTGATTGCATATGAGTTCAAGGAGTCGGATGGTATGGACGTAGAGAATTATTTGGTATCACTCCTCTATGTCACAATGACAAAAGATTAGCTGCTTGACATCACTTGCCAAAGACTGTCGACATCAGTTGACGCACTGACATTTGCTACTATACCGAATTTGAACTCTGCGGAAGAACTGAAGGACATCACATCGCCCGGTGTACTTCTGCCGCTCTTGCTACTTGGGCCGAGTTTGCTCTTCAAGATGCGTTGATATGTGTTGAGAAAGGATGCAATACTAGTACATTCCGACATTGGGGATGGTGCCGCTTCAACATTTGTTGAGTTGTTTAGGCTGTCGTTCCATGCGCTGTCCTCGAAATCCGGAAAACCGATCTGGTTTGCTGGGGTGGCAGTGTTGACTATGGGCATCACATCTTCTTGAGGTAGCTTGAGGGGATCGTCATCAGGTTCTTCCTCACCGACCATCCACTCCCTCTGTTGTGCCAGAGACATGCCAATTGAATCCACGATAGCCGGCAGCTGAGTCGTGTAATGATAGGTCTTTTGCCTGATGGAGACCGAAGTATAGAACCGTTCGAGGAAAACTTCAGAGAAGGCGATACACCGGCTACGCTCGTCCAGTTCTTTCAGCATACGACAACCTCGTTTGAAGAATCGGGCGGCGTCTAGAAACCACAAACTTGAAGGGCTATTGATCCTCTCACTAAATGGAGAGACGAGTGGATCACATCGCACGGCATCAACTACCATGAATGCAAGAGCAACCAAGGCTTGCGTCCGTGTTATCTGGAATTGAAAGGAGCAAGGGTCGAAAGTGAAGGGCCCCGAAGACTTGAGTTCAACCTCAATGTGGTCTTCAGGTTGTCTGTACCATTGCGACAAGAGGTGACCACTTAGCACTTGGGCTATTTTCCGATAGTACTCCTCCTCAGAGCTAGCGTGTCCGATGAAAATATCGTCCAAATCTCGCTGAAGGTGGTCAACGGCCGTCTCACACCAGTTGAAGAGGCTCTGCAATATTTTCAACTCATGCTCTTGCATAAGTAATGAGTGTTCGAAATTGTACAGAAGTGCTTGAACATCTATCTGTGGGGAAGATGTATTCTTCGCCTCCAGAGCATTGATGATGTAAAGGTAAGCAGCTGCACGTGCCCGGACCTGTTCAGGACCGTCGACATCGCAAGTCGCATCTGACGAGACCATATTGAGTGCAGCAGACTGTAAACAGTCCATGAGTAGAGGTTCTAAACGGTCAATATCGTCGGAAGTACCAATCTCAAGCAAGACTGAATGCATGATGTTCCTCTGATGGTCGGTCACAGCAGCGCAACTAGACTGCAAGATCGTGGCGACTAGTTGTGGATCTGATAACGATAGATGGCATCGTTGATATTTGTACACGGCTCGGTAGATGGAGAAGGATTGTTGAAAAGCATGTACGGCATAGTAGTAATGTGCAGCCTGCAACATCGCCTCACATTGTTGATCGTCTTGCGGAACGGGCCAGTGGGAATCTGCAGTGTTGGCAAGGAGACCACCACCAATGTATTCCGGCGGTAGTGAACGGTCTTGGAAGGGATCATCTTGGTTGTGCAGTGGTTCAATGTTCGCTAATGAGGTGAAGGGCAAAGTAGCCACATGATGAACCCGAAAGTCATCAGCCCATTCTTGGACAAAATTGGATTCTGTTGCAATGTGAAAGGCAGAGATTTTTGACTCTTGAGGCTGGCGTGCCTTGTGACTCGAGGCACTTGCTCGTTTTGTCGGCGGCCTACCACAATGCGATGCATCCTCTTTCGAATACACCTTCAGATCCCACTCCTTGCATTTCGCCTGAAGTTGACCAATAGTGACCCTGAAATCACATTCGTCCCGCAAGTGCTTGATCATGGCCTTCCTTGGAGTCTGGTTAGCATGTAGACGGCTAATGACAGCTCGATGCTTTTCCCAGTCTTCATTTTTGATTCGTGGAGCATAGCCTGGACCATTAGGGTCATACAGGTTTACTGTAAACGGCATTGTGAGCTGTATCTACAACCTGCAATGCAAGCTGGATGTTCGACAGCTCACGGTGGGTCTTCTCGTCGAGCAACTCAGGCTCAGATCGATTCGATCAACGCCTTGAGAAGTTTCTCATCGACATGCCAGACAGTGGGATTGCATGCCGTAATGGCTTGCAAGTTCAACGTCAAACTATGAGCTGCATGGCTCAACAAGGAAAGTTCGTACTCGTAGAATGGAGTGTAATGATTGAGAGAGGCAGTCATGCAATCAGAAACGGACCGTTCTGCCTGGCGCTGCCAAGAAACACAATTGGCACGTTAAGATCAAACAAGTTGACCGACGTCGACACTGATTAGTGGCCCAATGGATGGTTACTTTGTTTGAGCTCGCTTGCCAGGAACTCACATTTCCGTTTTGAGCGCTGGCGTCCTCTGCCGTCTCCACTCCTCGAATGGAACCATCTCATTCAGGCAGCCTTACCTTCTGCATCGTCGGTGAAGCATTTGAGATTCGAATAAACATTACAATACGTTCTTTCTGGATAGCTTTCACGTGTGGGTGAAATGATTCGCATGTCTTGACTTGAAAGTGGCATGGATTGTAAACACAAAGACAACCGCTCACCACTACGAAGGGTATTCGAAGCCGGCTGACGTTACGCATTCCCATTGCCTTCGCCAAAAAAGAAACCATCAAATAAATCAAACCCACTTTGACCGCTTGACCAGTCGTGCTGAGGACCAAAGTCCAGTCCCATGCCAACCCCAACACCAAATCCAGAGCCCAGTCCCCACTCCGACTCCGCATCACCGTCTGCGCTGCCTGTAGGACCAATATCCAGCCAGTTCTCGTCCCCGCCAGTCCCCATGCTGCGAACGCTTGAGAACTGTGGTCCATTATGATGGGACATAGCCGCTGATCCTGGTTCACCCGCCACGCCATTGCTCAGTTGAGCTAGGAACTCACTACCGACGAGATTGGACATAAAATCGGGGTTGTAAGTGTTTGAGTTAAGATCGAGCTGGTTATTACCCTCTGCCATGTACTGTGGCTGGTTGGCTGGCATTTCAAATTGCTGATGTTGATAGTTCATCCCATATGTTGTCATTGTATCCACGCTTCGTCTGCTCTCTGTGTCTCTCATTTGGGTATCATTGCCATGCTGGCTCGGAGACTGTACTTCGTAAGGATGCGAGGTCTTGCGTACCAGATCGTCCCCTGTTTGTTGTCTTGAGCGTGTGCTGTTGGCACGCTGCCGGCCTGCTTGGCTGGTTTTCGGTCTTGGTGTTTGCTCATCCGCGAAAAGCTCGCCAAGGTCCATGTCGAAGCGAGGGGGAGGTCGTTTGGCCAGTGGTTGACCAATCGATCTTCGTGTTCCTTGCCGTGGGCGTGGAGTCTGTGGAAAGCTCGGAGACTTCAGATCTGTGGGTGCCTGCATGAGATCGTGGTCACCTTTCGATCCAAAGCCGAAGCCGGGCGTTGACATGCACATCTGTACTGTAGCTTTTGACATCCTTTCGAACGCATCGCGGCATGCTTCGGCAGGTGGACACTTCTCCATAAGATCGCCAAGTACAGATGTTGCAGCCAGGACCGTGAAGTCGAAGTCATCCAAGGTGATACAGGCTCGGACTACAGGCGAATGCCACACGGCGTATAAAAACGAAATTCCAGCCATGAACAGATGATGAGTCGCTAGGTAGGTGTAGTTGACCAGGCGAAGTCGATGCAATTGGCGATATAATTTCAATGTTTTTTGACCAGCTTCGGCGCATTTGAGAAAGACCTCATCTTCGTCTTCCTTGTCTTCCGCAAACAAACTACCAGGGCTTGTCACGTCTTCGGTAGGACTCAACTCACCCGCGAATGGAGCTGGCACAGACAAACTTTGTCTGTACAGCATGACCACGGCTTGCCAGTAGTTCAGTTCCAAAAAGTGGGGGGAGAATGCTACTCCAGTTTCTGATTGATGTGGTGCTGATATTTTCCATTCATATAACCGCTGGGCAACGTCTTTGCGCCAACTTCGGAATGATTTGTGTCTCGTCAAGAAAGGTGAAGTGAGATTGGTGTGCATAAAATCATTGTGTCGGTTCCAGCCATTCGTCCGAGCCTGCTGTGCTTGCTGATACTGTAAAACCTGCACAATCTCCGATTGAAGTAACCTCAGTCGGAAATAGTGGTAGGCCACGCGCTTGTAGCTGGACTCTTGAGTTGAAATGTTGGATGCAATGCCATCTCGAGTAATATGTCTGTCATCTAGTGGGGAGGGAAATTCAGTTGTAACGACTTGATCAGTGATACCAAATGGACGGCCGACGCAGGTGCTCACAAGCCGATCAAATGTGTATGTACACCACCACAACCGCCGACGAAGATCTCGAATCCACTGCCTGCGTCCTCGCTGCTGTTGTTTCTGAGTGCTCAATCTCGCTTCTGATGCTGTGCCCAAATCTGATAGACCTGACCCGTCTTCGTAGTGCAGTCCCAGATCGACAGCTAAACGCATAGCAACGCCGGCGATGTACCATAAGCCTGGCGCAACAGGTCGAAGGAGAGCGAATCCTGCTAGAAGCAATACTGCTTGTAATTCTTCTAGATCACTGCCAGGTCGCGTCGCATCTTCTGGTGCATTTTTGACGCTAAGAAGGGCACCCAGATGAACGATAGCGGAGGCATGGTACTCCTCGGGTTGTGCTTGTTGACTTGCCAGTCGGGCACGTTTTACGGTGTATTGGCCAGCGCTTGGTTCTGGATCTGACGAACCCCAGATTATGCCCGCCCCTATGGCGAAGACTATATTTAGCAGGTAGAGTTCTCGTGGGGTCCTCTCTTCAACGTCAACGCTGTAGGCTCTGTCGAGCATGTCCATGAACTCATCCCGATGTAAAATCGGAATTTGAGGGTTGGCATGTTCGAAGTACAGGGTGACCAATTTCTCACCTAGCTCACGATCAGGAAATGGTGCTTCCTGGAAATGAGGCCTGGTCTGCAAACCAAAATAGGTATCACGCATGCTACTGCCACCAGCCGCTGCTGCTGCTACCGATGATTTGCTCGACTTAGCCCCTGACTTGTCTCCAGACGGCACAGTACTTCTGACAGCTGAGAGCACCACTCGTGCGAAGGATATGCCGGATGTTGAGCCAAGATAACGTTGGTCTGAAGTGCCTTGTACTGAAACCATGCCAATGTTTGAGATCAAATTGTCCATCCGTTCGTCCTCTTGCTGCTGGTACTCGTCTGCAGCATCTCTTGGCCTTGCCTCACCCACCATCGACTTGGACGGGACTGGGGTTCTCGGACTTGCGTCTTCCTGCTCGGGCAGGTTTCTTGAATCAGCGTCGAATACCTCAGCTGGGTCAAATGATACATTGTGCGCCTTCAGAAGATCCTCGAAGTACTTTAAGCGGGTTTCGAGAAAATAGACATAGCTACGAGGGATTTCTCGTTTCGTAGTTGGGTCGTACCCAACACATCGGACCTGAGCCTTGGTACAAGCTGCGCATGAGGGTAGTCGCTGATCGCATCGACCTTTTCGCCCACGGCACCTGTTGCACGCGGATATGTTTCGAAATGCCGACGTTGCAGCAGCAGCGTTGAGAGGGGGTGAGGCGGCCGCGTTGTGTTCCTCAGGTGCAGCTGTTTCGTCGACTGGTAGTGCGCGCTTGGTTCTTACTTGCGGAGATGCTATCGACGTACTCGTTGCCATAACTGTGCTATGTCCATACTGTCAGCTATTACGGGATACTAGTAAGGTAATGCAAAGATGCCAGCATATGATCATGCCTTATTTCATCCATTGACGAAGTAAGAAGCGAGCTTTAGAGCAGATAGCTGAATACATGGACATTCGAAGGTCTTATCTGTTGCATTGTACACATGACCTGGTGATTGGATCGAGTAATAATATGCAAGTCGGTCATTTAGTACAAGTCCCGCACTCCTCCTTTGGCGCGGCTTCTGAGATCAACCGAGGTTGCCGAGCTGTCGCGCTTCTGCCTCCTGAGCCGCTCCTATTTACGCCGAAACCCTGCCCGACAGAGTACCTACAGTATTCATTCGCTGGACGCCTAAACTCCTCCATTATGCCCAAGGGTATCTCAAAACAATCTCAATGCTGTTCTCGTTCCTGCGTATCCTGGTGCCATGAATGTGTACTTCTTCGGTATTCGTTGAAGCCTTCTGAAAGCTTCCTTAACGTGCTTGCACTCAACAGGGCTTCGTCCTTCTTCTGGCATCTCGAATAACGAGCAGCCTTCTCGCTTCCGCTTTTTGGCTGTTTCTGCATCGCCTCGTCCACCATTTGCTTTCTTGTTTGCAAGGTCTTCGGCTGCTTTGACCTTGAGAGCTTCCTCAGTCAACGTTTGAACAATCTCGAAGGTCAAGAAGCCCAAGATGTCGACCACATCGTCGTTGGGTTTACTGTCGATGACGGTTCCAAAGCCTGCCCATTCTCTAAATCGCTTGCCCTTTCTGAAGGTGAAGCTAGCTTGTCGGCATTCTGACCAATAGACGTACTCATCTCTCGTCATATTCTTAGTTCTTTCATCTGCTGCGGCGAGCCTGGCAATGGTGGCGTCGTGTTGCTCCTCTTCCTCTTCATCCTCCTCATCTTCCCGCTCTGGCACTTGCTCGGAGTAGAATGACTGTACTTCCCAAGGAAGAATGAGTTTGGCTTTCTTATTCGAGGTTGACTTTTGATTGCCAGTTGGACCAGCTCCAGGCAGATTGGCACTTTCTTCAAGGTCTAGAGCGTCGGCATCGCCGCCTCCTTTATCGTCAGAGTCCTTAACGTTTTTTCTGACGTCTTTCCAGGACAGGAATGTCTTCAGTCTCGATACCTTGGCAGTGTTATGACGAATCTGAAAGATGAGATCAACAATCGAAATTGACTTGGAACCACGTCTATTGGCGAGTGCAGTCGCTTCCTTGAGCTGCAACCTGTTAGTATTGCTCCTTGAATTGTTCAAAGTCTTCCTCACCATCTCCACAACTTGCTCTCGAACAATCTCTTCGATGAGATATGTCGTTTCGGCGCTAGGTTCTACAGTTTCACCACTGACAAACATCATCTGTTGAATCCAATAGATTAGCCGCTGTTTGAATTCTTCCTTCGTCTCGTCATCCATAGTTCCTCTTGGCAATTCTGAGGGCTTGGACGTAGTGTAACAGGACTTGTGCTACCGTGTGCAGCTAGATATTCGATAAGGCTGAAGATGCTGCTGCGCAGTAGGGTCGTAGAGAATGGACGTCTACGGATAGGCACAGCTACCCGCACCCCCATTGTGAGAGTCACAGTAAGACCAGGCTGAAACATGCAGTCTCTTGAATAGCCAACGACCCTTTCAACTTCAGTCATGACAAGTCCTCTGCGTTGATTAGAGGCGAAGCCAAAGCTGCATGTGCAGGTATATTCGGGTCAGCTCAAGCAGTGCTGACCTAGTCTTCCCCTGTCCATGCTGTTCAGAAAGCTGGATCTGTCCTCTCTGGGTTCTTGATAACGAGTATCTGAGGTTGACTAATGTGAAAACACCCGATAGTGGCTTACCTGTTGGATCTCCTGCCTATATTTGGCATTCTTTTCTGCGGCCATTTTGTCAAATTGGGTACTGCCAACCTTCTTTCATCTTCTTCCTGCAACTGACAGAGCAGCCAAGCAATCTAGCTGCCAGTGGTTATCCTTGATCAAAAAGAATGGACAGATATATGCAGAGCAAGTATTAAAGATGTGTTTGCGGTTCGTGAACGACAAAACGGGGCTCCTGCATCTAGCCAGCCAATCAAAATCGCGTACCAACGGAGGACTTGAGCCAGTCGTTGCAACCAATCCGACACTCATCTTTGTTTTTCATTGTCACAACGGGATACACTACTACGCTTAAAATGCTGTACCTCGTTGGTCTGGGTCTCGCGGACGAAACGGACATCACAGTCAAGGGGCTGGAGGTGGTTAAACGAGCAGAGAGAGTTTACCTCGAAGCATATACCAGCATTCTGCTTGTAGAGAAAGAAAAGCTCGTAAGCCACAAATACTCCAGAGTTGTGTCTGTCGCTGACAAGTCTGACAGTCTTGTAGGAATCTTTCTATGGCCGAGAAGTGATCATTGCAGACCGAGAACTCGTTGAGAGCGACAGCGACGACATCCTACAAGATGCGCAAGACAAGGACATAGCATTCCTGGTGGTGGGCGATCCTTTCGGAGCAACAACACATACGGATCTTGTTTTACGAGCAAGAGAGCTGTCAATTTCAGTTCAAAGCATACCAAATGCCTCCATTCTCAATGCCATTGGCACTACTGGACTGCAGCTATACAACTTTGGTCAAACTGTGAGCATGGTGTTTTTTACCGACACATGGCGGCCGTCCTCATTCTATGATCGCATCAAAGAGAATATCTCGATAGGGCTGCATACACTTGTGCTGGTCGACATCAAAGTCAAAGAACAAAGCTACGAGGATATGGCAAGAGGCCGGAAAGTGTATCAACCTCCAAGATACATGACTGTTGCACAATGCGCCAGTCAAATGTTAGAGATCGAGGAGGAGCGGAAAGAAGGGGTATACTCCAGTGACAGTCTCGCGATCGGCGCTGCAAGAGTTGGCTCCAGAGAGCAGAAGCTGGCTTGTGGTACACTGAGAGAGCTTTCTGAGGCAGACTTGGGACCACCATTACATAGTCTTGTCTTGCTTGGGAAGAGAGCTCATGATCTGGAGAGGGATTACATACGTGCTTTCGCCATAAATACGGACAGCTTTGATGCCAGCTGGAAGAAGTATCATAGCACATAGACGTTTCTCAGATACAGCAGCGCTTTGATTAAGGGATGGGTAAAGACTCCGATGACTACTAAACAAGCATCGCGGCAGCTTTTCCTTACATGTTACTTCCACCAATGTTGAGGATAGCGAGTGAGGCTTCAGATTAGATCTTGCATTAAGGGATTACGAGCGGGGCAGGTGTCAATGATGGTGATACACTACGAACAAGCTTGTCAAATGTTGTCAAAAGTGAAACCTGCTCGCAAAAGAACCAGTTGTAAATTTATTCACTTTTTTTCGTCCAAGTACTTCATTACTCGAAAAAGTTTCTCAAATCCACTCAGTCTTTCTTGCTGAGTTGCAGAGTCATCTTCCATTGAAGAAAAGCGATTCGTGTCATCCAAAGACTACATGCTATACAAGTCGAACCTGCTGCCTGTACGATCGTTCGTCGAGGACTAACTCACTAGCTTCTTGTCTTTTCACTTGAGCCAGTTGACCAAACCGACAAAATTATTCATCCACAGTTTCCAAAACGACCATTACTCGGAAGACTCACCACATCTCGACACAATCTTTCGCACCACACAATCGCCCAACTTTTCCTTCGTCTATTCGCTTCAATACACGTTCGGACCGCTACTGTGCAAGAAGTCTCTAAGCATCTCCACTTCGTAGCCGTGTCTGGTCATTCCATTCTTTGATTGGACGGACGGCCATCTTAGCAACGGGCAAGTGCAACACGGTTAGTACATCGCGATTACCTTTAGCAAGACAATAGACGAAGGTCAATGAAATCGGCTTACACTACACGATGCCCTCGGTAGTGGCGCCGACGAAATACCAGAGGCGGACAGATGTACAACGTCCACCTCGAGCGACGCCTCCTCCACCTTCCTACAACTCACCAGCAAGGTCAGCTACACCCGGAAGGTCAGCTACAACATGTCCCGGATGCGGGAAGTCGGACTTCGAGAACGATAATGGCCAGCTTGTCTGCAAGAATGACGGTATTGTCATATCCAGTGATGGCAATTTCCGTATGGAAGTCGAGTTTGATGAGGTCCAGTCCGGTGCGACTAAGATGCGAGGCACCCATATAGGCGCCAATCAGACTCATGCCCACAGCTATCACAGTCGAGTAGGCGCGGCCGCTCATATCAACTCTGAATCAACTCCTGCCATAATAAGTGCCACGAACTTTGCCAAGACAATATGGGAGCGTTGTGCACAGATGCTGAGTTTGAACCAGTCCGTGAAAGACAAGGCTGGGTCCTTGTTCACCCTTGCTTATACACGAGGCTTTTACCGAGGTCGCACCCTGGAGAGTGTTGCTCTCGTGTGCATCTACTTGGCTGTACGAAAGAGCTCGAACAAGTCTTTGATGCTTATCGACTTCGCTGAAGTTGGTGACATGAACGTGTTTGAATTGGGAAATATGGCAAAAGCACTGCACGAACAGTTGTATATGGCTAAATGGCGAGAAGCCTTTGTCAAAGATGCCCGAGATGCCGACGTGAACGAACACCGTCTTGCTGATCAGTATTGGGAGCAGGACCTCAAGTCAGGAATCAGAGGTCAACACAGAACCAACATGGAGCAGTTGTATCTTGTCGAGCCAGAAGACCTTATCAGCCGTTTCTGCGACAAGCTAGATTTTGGAGATGCAGAGTCCACACGACGAGTGAAGAATGACGCTGTCAAGATTGCGAAGAGCATGAAACGCGAATGGATGGTTGATGGCCGTCGTCCAGCAGGTGTGGCGGGGGCAGCTGTGATCCTTGCCGCGAGGATGAACAACTTTCGCAGAACGCTACGAGAGGTAGTGCTGGTTGCAAAGGTGACAGAGGTCACGCTCGGCAAACGAATAGAAGAGTTCAAAGAGACCAAGAGTAGCACGCTTTCGGTAACGCAATTTCGCAGCGCGGATCCAGAGAAAACGATATCACTAGAGGAAGCAGAGAATCTTGGTCCACCGTCAATGTATCGTGCACAGCCAGAATGGCAAGCGAAGCAGGCAAAGAAGAAGATTAACAACAACAAGAAGCGAAGACGAAAGAAGAAATCTGCGCCTATAACAGCTGCTGAAATAGAAAATGGTGAAGTAGAGGAGACTGAAACCGAAACCGAAACAGAAGCGAACAACGACGACGACATCAGAGAAGCTGATAATGACAACGACCAACCACCGGCAAAGCGACCACGCATTGATGCGGATGGCTTCGTGGTCCCCGAAATTCCTACCCGAACTGACAGCTCGTCCCGCTTTTCTCAGGAACCGTCTTCCAAACGTCGCCGTACCACCAGTCGACCAAGCGGCGGCAAGAACTGGCCACCTCCACCAACCGAAGCAGAAATTGTTGATGAAGAAGAGTTAGCAGATGATATTCGCGACCAACTACGACAGAATGCATCTCTCGATCCTACTGGTTCTATCGTCCAAAGCGTAACGTCAGAGCCTAGCACCGAATCCGAATCACCTGCCCCGGATAGTGGCGTTGTGCAAATTGTCTATCCTGGCCCGCAACGATCTGATCCCGCTGGTCCACCAGTGGACGGGAACATTGGCAATCTTGGTGATATTTGCTGTATGGACGAGACTATTAGCGCCGACGAATTCGAGGATGATATTGATGTCGCGGGCTGTCTTTTGGATGAGGAACAGAGGAAGTTCAAAGAGACTGTGTGGGTGAAAGAGAACGAGGATTGGCTGCGTGCCGAAAATGCGAAGAAGGTACGGAGAGAACTAAGGGACAAGGAGTTGAGGGAAAAGGGTATCGATCCGGAAGCGGAGGCGAAGAAGAAGAAAATTCGCAAAGATGGCAATCGAGTTTCGGGCCGGGTTGGCGACGTCTCGTACCTCGAAGACGCACGACAGAAGAACGGAGAGAAAACAGATGGCAATACAGCACCCGCACTTGATGAAGAAGGTAGACGACGCCAGCGCGAACAAAGCGTGAGTCAGAACGCACGAGCGGGCGTCCACACTATGCTTCAACAGCGGGGAACATACTCTCGACGAGTTGACTATGCCAAGTTGACTCAAGCCTACAACCTGCCCGGCATGGACGATAGTAGTGAAGGAGACGCGACTAGCCAGAGTCGAAGTCAAACTCCGCAGTCGCCCGCAATGACTAAGGAGAAAGAGGCAGAAGGCTTCTTCAGGCCCGCTCTGAGTCGTGGCGTAAAAGCTTCAATGATACGGAGGGCAAAGGATAGAATGATGAGTATTGGTGGAAACACAACCGCTGCAGAGACAGACGCCGAAACAGAAACGGAAGGTAATGATCGTAGTCCTTCGAAGAGTCACTCACCCGCTCAAGATGATACTGCGAATGAGGATGACGATGCAGAGTTCGAAGAAGACGACGGCACACCAGAGAGCACACCAGTACCTTCAGGAAGCACGGCAACCCAGGCTACGGACCCATCTGTGTCTGAAAAATCGCATGCTCAAATTCGCACTCACCGTCCAACCAAAGCAAGTAATCTCCGCAATGAAGCACAGCTCCCAACCCCATCACCTACACAATCCCAGCCTGTCCTTCAGCCACCGTCACAGGACTCTCCACCACCAGCCAACGAACCCCAAGACCCACCCCTATCAACATCTGCATCCCCACTATCAAGCACACATACTCCCGCCGGCTACGGTCCAGACACACCCACCACACAACCCGCCATCGGTTCCCAGAAACAACCCCACCCAATCGATGAAGAAGAAGAAGAAGGTGGTGGTGGCGACTACTGGTCCGGCGAAGAGATCGAAGATGACGACGAAGATGATGAGCAAGATGATGAGGATCTGGATAAGTACTTTGCTGGCCAAGCTAGTGAAGACGGCGAGGTTGTGGCGGAGGTTATGATGGGTGATGAGGAGCAGGTTGTTGATGATGATGACGTTTAAGCGAAACGATACTGTGGCAGGAGAGTTCTTATGAGACGATGCGTAATGAGACGAGACATTGAAAGTGATGGGGAGAATATCCACATGGGTGTGTTCCTCGTTTGGCGCCAGATGGAATGGTACATGGATGGAGTACAGGTATGGTCCGGACACGCAACGAGTGTACTTCAGGGAGATACGCAGCGGGAACGTTACGTTTGTTTACTTGCAGATGAGATACTCAAGCTATTGAACACGTCCCTGGAAGAGATACCTAGATGGATCTTGTAAGTATGCCCCGCTGAACCATGGCGCCATAAGCACATACCTAGGTACTGCACATAGCATGCATACCGCTAGACTTAACACAGTATAGTAAATGCAGGTACATGTAAATCTCGTATGCATCCAGCTCCCATCATCAAAATTAGGTACCCTTGTAGATATTCTATTGGTCCTCTGACTACGTTTAACTTTCTCACTGAAACTGCACTGCAATTTTAGTGCTCCTCTACAGTGTGGTTGTTCTGTGTTACTCCACTGCGTGCTTACGTAATTTACAACATGAAGGCTACATATACATAGAAGTATGTAGTACAATACACTACCGCAGAACAACACCGTAACGACGGGAGACTTCTATCGAAGTTTGGTACATGAGTGTCTGTTGCGATATGTCATGTACACACGATAGTATTGGATGAGGAAGGCACGAAATGAACGAAAAAGCAATGTAACCACTGCAGAGAGTGACGGGGTTTGTGGAAACTTCGAGGAAGATGGGGAATGTCGAGTGTCTCGATGTTTGTGTACATGAATACGTACGTTTGCGTATATGGTATGCATTGAGCATACGTGAAATCATTGAATGCTGGTGCTTTAGTTAGCTGCTTTATTTGTTCTGTTCGTGAGTACGGAGGTACAGTATGTATGGATATGGATACAGTGTCCTTGATTCATGATCACTGCTTGCTTGCTTGGTGCACGGTACATGTACATGCACACCAAAACCTCATCAACGCCGTCATCACGAGTACAGTAAAATCAGTCCCATCCAACGCCATTCTCGAGAGCGTACGTCTGTATACATACTCGTATCCCATATCCTTAGCACTTGCTGAGAAATACTCCAAGTAAGCAGAGAGGCTTCCTTGTCAACACGTAGTTCTGTTTAAGAGCTTGTGTGTTCTGTGGCGATGAGCTAGCTGTTTAGGTCCGTGATGAGACTGCTTGTAGCTTGCTTACTGTGTATTCTGCTTCTTCTGCGCGGATCTTAATTGATGACTTCATTCGTTATTGTCTCAAGCATCGTTGATGCGGACTCCTGTCTCTTCAGCATGGTGTGTTTGTGCGGTTGAATTGTTGACGCCCACTAGTTTCACTGAGTTGTTATCTTCTTTCGCGGGTTGAGAAGACAGCGGGGAGTGGATGCCGCCATTTTCGCTTATATTGATAAATTCTGTGTCTATGCGTATGGTTTGTGTTGCTGTGGTTTCTGTGCTTGTGGTTGTTTCCATTAGTGTTGGGTCCTGAATATGGTCTGATTGAGATCCTGCTTGTTGTAATGATGGTACTGTTCCGTTCTCGAGCTGTTGATTGTTGGCTTTCTCTGGCATGGTGTTGCTGTCGTCATTATCGGGAGCAGCAGCACGTGGTGAGGGGTCCGGACGAGGCTGACAGCCAGGTGCACCACCCTTTTCCCAAGCTTTCAACTCCTCTTCGACTTCCTTCCGAGCAGCTTCCATCTTTGCTTGTACTCGCATCTCTTTCTCCAGTTGCCACAATGTTGCATGTGTATTGAAACTTCCAGATTCTTGTGCAAGTTTGTTGGCAGCGTCATCCTGCTGTCGAGCTTTGATGGCTAATTTGATGAATGCTTCGAGGGTGTATCTCGCGTCGTTGCCAGCGTTGTGGGCGTACCAAGCTGTGATATCGAGGTCGTAACACATCTTAGTCAGGGAGCGGATCTGGTCGTCCTTGTTGAGAGTTTTGTGGAGAATAGAGGTGTCAAGGCGTTCACGAATGGAACTGAGGACACGTTGACGACGAGATGGTGTGTTGTCGCTGTTGATGGATGCGTGTGTGGTGTCTGGCCCGAAGATCTCACTGCCAAGGCTGGAGAGATAGGCTATATCTCCGGTTATGTCGTGGCCAAGGATGAGCAAATTCCGCTGCTTTTGATGATTGCTAGTGATTTGCGTTGTGGCCAAGCCTGGCTCCGGACGAGGAGTTGGATTGCCATCTGCGTCAAATTGAGGTGGTCCTTGACACTCGAAGCCTGCTGAGTATGGCCATTCAAAGCAGCTGTCGACGAGTCCTGGAGCACCATCGATGGCAACAAATTCGGATATTCCAAATTGAAAACTTTCAGGGTGGCCAGTGCAGTATTTGAAGTTTCGCATGTACTCGCGTCCAGTGATTCGAAAGTGCCGTGAACGGATTGTTTTGATCCAGTTTTCGCCTTGGTGACCTGGGGGAACATTGACAAGCTTAGTAGTATCAAGAGTGCTGATGCCTATTTCAGTTATCATAGCGTGGTTCTCTTCCCAGGACTCAACGTCAAAGGCAACTATTACTACCTCGTCTTCGAAGGGAAATTCCGCGGATTTGTCGACATCGAGTTGATCAGGAAGAAGACCAATGTCCCTGATTTGCTGAAACTGCGAACCATCCTCGTCTGTTGTTGGACGGACGATCTGCGTTGTTGGAAGTGGAGATCTGAGACCGAGATATCGTTGAGTACGTTTGAGCTGATCACAATGCTCCATGATAATTTTGGCTTGACGTTCACGCTTCTTTTTCTTGATGGCGCCTTTCTTCTTTTGTTCGGCAGCAAGGGCTCGTCCGACTTTCTCACGCCAGGCGGCATGGTTTGATTCTTCGATTTTGGTAGCACGAGCTGGTAGTACGGCATAATCAGAAGGGTTTGATGGCACAGACGACTTGAAGCTGTCGAAGTCCTCTTTCGAATTAACAATGCCGAGGAACTGTGGCTTCGGAGTGCCATCCTTGAAAAACGACATTGTGAAAGGGTATGGAGGGACTTCTACGGTGACCTTGAACTTGGCACTGATCTCGTTGACAAGGTTTTTGACCTGGACTTGTGGTACAAGGAAGATAGATCTCCAACCCAAATCATCTGGTGGGTTGATATAGTATCTGTATACATCACAATCAGTCTTCTGAAACACTGTGAACAGCTTTAAATGTATCCCAAATAAGTGATGTATCACAATGTGTATCAGGACTCGTGCATGGGGTCCTGGCTAGGGGTTGATTGTTTGTAAACGTCCAACTTTGTCGTGCACCTCTGGTGTAGGCTCGTAACTGGATTAGTCTAGCGCGGACACAGGGCGAACTCACAACTTCCATTCTCGCTCAAACGCTTTGCCTCTAGCAAAGAAACTTTGCGATACCCCATCTTCCGGGTCTTGCATATACTTGTATGGAAATTTGATGACCTGAGAGAAGAGACAGAAAGTGCCGACCAGATCAACGCTGGAGGACTCTGGCTCCTTGTCGGATTCGTACTCATCGTCCTCGTCAAGCTGAACATCTGATGGGTCGCCTCCCACCAACCCTTTGGGCAAGAAGAGGATTTCGTCTGGATTGCTTCCCGGAACATGGCTCCGTCCTTTACGAGTATTGAAGCTACGACCGGCAGACGTTTTGTTGTCCTTGGACTTTGAAGTAGCAGATGATGTCAGTTCGGCATCGTTTGCAGGTGTAAGAGGCTTGCTTAAGGCTTCTTGGTTTCGTTTGTAGTCATCCAACTCTTGTTGCCATCTAGGAATAGACTGTGGGCCCTGAGTCTCAGACGCCGGTGGCTTGCGCGTGCCTAAACCCATCCGATTGAGTCTCATTTGCATGGGAGTGTCCATGGTGGCAAATCTGATTGGTATGTATATGCAGTAAGTAGGACGTTTTGCCTTGAGATACTATGTAAAACGAAGGACACAAGAAAGCTTTCAGCTGGTGCTTGATAGAGTTCAGGTTATTGTAGCGCAACAACTTGAAGAGGAAGATATGTGGATTGGAACAAGTTGGGATGATGTTTAGTTGAAGTCGATGTGAACAGCAAATAGCGGTATGCAAAGGCAGACGATTTGCAAATATTCAGAGGGGTTAATGAGGTTGTTTACGAGATCTAGCGTTTAGCTCCTCGTTCGAAGACGGACACATCGAGAGAGTTGTGATTAGTATGCTTTCGAAGCACCAACATCCTTACAATGAGAGTGTTCAGATCGTTCAGATTCTCATGAACTGCTCCATCAGCCTACAGTGTTGGTCATTCGAGGTTGGTAAAGTTTGAAGACTTCCACATCTTTTTGTGTACTTGGTAAAGCGCGACAAACACGCGGGGCTAGCGCCGGGTGTCTCCGCTGACGCGACTTTCCAGTGAGTGTCAGCCTGCGCTTGCCTCCACCGTGTTTGGCACTCCGTAGGTAGGCTCTAGATGTTGACATCGACCTTGCGACAACGACGAACTTGAACGCTAGCGCAGGTGGTCAACGAAATTGTAGCATCTGCTTTTGTCAATCGCTCGGCTTGCAAGTTGTAAAAGTGACTGTGGCTCGGCGAACAATAACCTGCGCATTCGATAGCGACTAGCATGAATGTCACAAAGCCTTTGGCGATATTGAACAACATACAATCACAATGCCTGCTACCATGGCAGAGATCCACGAAGAGGCGACGGCGAATCCAGATGCTCAGTCCGCAGTAACAGACTTTTTGGATTATACCGAATACCTGCCCGCTGATCTGATTCGATCTCTCGCCCTGATCCGCCGCCTTGACGATACATACCTGAACAATACAGACCACCTAGACGAATTGACCCAGACGTATGGCAAGCTTCCATCTCTCCCAGTAGATAGCCGGCCAGATGCGCAAGCTGTGCGATCGAGTATCTCACGTCACCTAGATCTTGCGCTTAGTGCGCGAGAGTCAGCCTACGCCGAAGCACTTCGCCTGTCGGATCTCGCAAACAGACATCAGGATCGCCTCAAAAGCATCATCGCAAAACTTCAAGCACTACCGAAACCTCCCTCTCGAGATCCTACCCCTCAACCACAGAACCCAAGCTCTGTAAAAAGGTCAAGGAGTGGAAGAAAGCTGGAAATTGGGACAATCCAACGATTGACCCTCAAAGCGCCTAAGGGGCCTATCGCAGCTGCTGTTCTTCCGCGACCGAGGCATAAGCGTGTCACCGTACCTGGAGAGGTCTTGCCGCCATTTGATCCCGATGAGCCTATTGCGAGTACTGAGGTATCCGATTGGGAATCCGATCCGCCATCGCCGGCGAGGGCTGTGTTGGACGTCACTCAGCTCAAGCAGCCGAAGCACAAAATCACCACAGACACCGAGAGAAAGCCAAGAGAGCCGCGTGAGATCACTACCTATCGCAAACCTACTCCGCCCCCCGAAGATGCTCCCCTTGGTAGCAAACACCGACCATGGACGCATTTGACAGAATATGAAATGTACAGGCTACGAAAGAAGATGAAGAAGAACCACACCTGGGAGCCCAGCGAGGTTATGATCCGTCGCGAGCTGGCTGAGAAAGGTCGTGGTTGGGAGAACTACTGGAAAGCAAAAGCTGTGGCCAAAGAAAGCGGCGCTCCGTTCATAGATGTTGACAATGTCGGAAAGTCACAAAACCTGCCACCCAGCATAGTCGAGGCACCGAAGCCTACCCCAAAGCCCGAGGCTTCAGCCAGGCCGAAGGTATTGAAGCGAACTGAATCGAAGAAAGACAAGCGCGAAGAGACTCCCAAAGACGCCGCCTCGCTTGCTGCACAGGAAGCCGAGCTCGCAGCTCGACGACTTGGCGATATTGGTTCGGCTTTCAGGAATCTTTTTACTCCCTTTTCTTCTGCGTTGGCCTCACTGAAGACCACATCGATACCACCCGTGCCGACCTTGGGAAAGACTGATAAACAAGTGCAGAAGAAGCGAAAGATCGAGGAAACTGCTTCTGCTTCACCGTCGGTAGAGCCCGAGGTACAGAAGAAGAAACAGAAACTGCTGCCAAAGCCATCGCCCTTGGCAAATAGTGAGCCTCCAGCTGCGCCACCGATTAGCGCTGGTACCATCAAAATTCCTACACTCAAACTTAATGTCAACAACGTTCAGCAGAACGCGCCATCAGCAACTTCTACGCCAGCATCAACCTCACGACCTGTGAGCACTCAACATGTGCCTTCGGCTGTACCTAAAATTGAAGCTACACCACCGCCGTCAAGGCCTCCTTCGCGTCGATCAGCTGCGGCATCAGTAGAGCCTGCTACTGCTCCACTAGGACGACCAAGTCGTAGAGCATCCAAGTCGGTGACACCAGCACCACGGCGTAAGACGCCGGTGCTTGAGACGACACCGAAAGCGGTAGCAACAGCAGCTAGTCGACGTAGCAAGCGTGAAGCACCAGGCACAGTTACACAATCGAGTCAGGATGGAGGCGCAGCTGTTAGTGTCAGCAAGCGCAAGACCAAGCCAAACAAGACTCCCAAAGCACCAACGCCGAAAGCTGCAGACGCCATTAAACCGCAACTGCGAACAGATATTGATGGAAATCAAGAACTTGTGGATCCTGAGGAGGAACGGTATTGCATATGTGACGATGTAAGCTGGGGTGAGATGATTTGCTGTGAGCTTGACGAAAAGGTACGTTTTGCATCTCTTCTGCTTGGTGGAAGCTAACAATTTGTACAGTGCCTATTCGGACAGTGGTTTCATATGGATTGCGTGCAGCTCCACGATTTACCGCCTCGAACTGTGAAATGGTATTGTCCTGAAGACAGGAAAAGGCTGCACAAAGGCGAGAACTCCAATGGCCTCGTCGGGCGAGGCATCAAGTAATCATTACGGGGTGATTGAGGTGTAAGCAAAATAGAGTTCTCTCATCATATCAGTCACGCGAGTCCTGCAAACACGAAGCGTTGATCAACCACTGGACGTTGACGATGCCAAACTTGGCAATGCAAACAAAACTCATTGTCGACCTTGCTCGTTTTACTCAAGTGACAATGATGCTCGACACGAAAGCTACTGTAGACTTGTTTATCCAGATCAAATTCCTGAACGCCATGCTTGGGTTGAATGAAGCTTACACCTCTTGGATCTCCACCGCCAAGACCTTGAAGCTACTCGTCCCATATGCTTAACGTGTCGGTGGGCATCCGTCTGTTGGAAGGGTACTAAGTAGTCCTGCGAGTCTCGTTATGTAATACAGTAATACGGAGTACCCAGGTAGTGTTTGGGAATTGCATGGCGAGTGTGGTCCAAGTGACAGGTGTCGCAATACGAAGAGTGGACCCGGCTGTCACTTCACAATTTCCGAGTGCGCCATTAGCCTTGCATCAATGCAGGTACACAAAGCCTAGCTCAGGAACAGGTACAGGTCATTGGTGGGAAATGCAGCTTCAGCAGATTATCCACGAACACACCACGAAGAATTCGAGTCGAAATGTTCAAGTGGTTGCATTAGTGAACGGATGTGGTGGATTCTTTCGTTTTGTCCCTGGTCGAAATACTGAACTCTGTTCTCCGTGCACCTCGCACCCTTTTTCCATCTACCCATCAAGTACAGTGTCGGCCCATGTTTGCTCCTTGCTTTGCCTCCCATCACCTCGTCGCCCTCACCTACTGTCGCTAACATTCTGTCGCTCATTCATCTGAATTCGTCCTCCATAATCGTCGCGGACATACTGTACAATAATACCGAAGACTTTCCTTGAATACTGCTCCACCACTTCCAACAACATACCGCGCCCGACATACTAGCTCGATCACTCTTTTTGACCTGTTCACGCATTATCGACCTGCGCCTAATCCTGATTTACTACATAATACTGCGCCTACAGTGACAGCGACATAATTCATATCTTGCCGTTTACACGACTGCGACGAATTCAAAGACTTGGAGGGACAATCACTGTGACACATCGCCTTCTTTTTCCGAAACTCGATATCAAAACAGATTTCAAGAAACTTTGCGGGCAGTCCGACAATTGCTGGAAGCAGGTACTATTTTGACATCTTGTAAAATAGCTCAATGGTCGAGAAGTGATGGAACGTCCAGCAAAGAGACAAAAACTCTCCAGTCATGCATCAAATCACCAAGCACAGCTACCTTCTGCGAGCAGACCCGATCGCTTGCTAGCTCTCCCTAATCCGACACCAACGATAGATCTTGCCAACTTCCAACGTCCTTACCTCGATATACAACAAGGCAAGCTGAGAGCGAAGCGTCGAAATCTTGGAAGAATTATCCGCCCTAGAGTGCCAGACGTTACAGTCACCACTGGTATCTTGGAGGTGGCTGTCAATGGCGGAAGCACATCAACTCAAATTGCTGTGCCTACAACTGCGACAGCTGTCACTCTGACCAACTTAGGAACCTTGACCGTCCCAGCCCAGACTGCGTCCAGCGAATCTTCCACTTCAAGCAGATCTGTGTCAGACTCAGTATCAAGCTCAGTTGCTAGTACAGCTTCAGAATCAGGATCAGAGTCTTTGACCTCGTCTACTTCTGCCTCCGTAGAAAGCAGCCAGTCACGCGAATCTATCAGTACCTCCATCACTAGTTCTACTAGCAGCTCAAGTTCAATTATCTCGACCTCAACTCGAAACAATAGCACTCTCTTGAATACCGTATCTCCATCAGATCGAACAACTACAATTACTTCCACAAGCACGTTTCATGTGTCTTTCACCAATGGGACATTCATCGCACCTACATCAACAACCTATTCAGATCAATCTGGGTCTGTTTCAAGTAGCTTAAGCAGCGAGAGTGATACATCAACGTCTACTTCGGGCACGTACACGTTTGGAGTATCCACGACCAGCAGCACTGAGCTTACGACTACAACCACCGCGATAACAAGCCTCACTGGTGGCAGCTCTCGTGGGTCAGGTGTGACCGCAACAGGCACTGCAGGCACTGGCTCAAGGTCTGACCCTACCAGCAGTTCAGTAGCTGGAAATGGTAGTGACACGAGCAGTGGGGGCGGCGGCGGCAGCTCTTCCTCTGAACCCGTCTTAACTCCTCAGCAAACACAGATGGTCGGCGGTATAGTTGGTGGTCTGGCAGGAATGGCCCTCATCGCCGTCGTCCTGCTCTACTTACTCCGACGGTACAAGCAACGTCGCAAAGCCAATGGTCATGTCAGACCCATCGACTTCGATCCTTCTCATGACCATGGTGCCTCTGGTCTCGTTGACGCAGCCGCACCCATGTCGCATTCCACACATTCTCTATTGGCACCTCCACCAAATGCTCTGGTTACGACCCCTAAAAAATGGCGACGTGGATCTGACATTGCAGCCCTTACAGTCTCTACGGCAGAATCCGAAAAAAGCTTCCAACGTGTTTCCGGTCGTAAAATCCCATCCGTCCTCTCCACAGGCGGTGACCAATTCGGCGGCTCGTATGGCGCGTTCGACGAGAAACTAGGCATGGCCGTTTCAAACCATACATTCCCTGTCCCACCTTACCCCAACCGTAGCCACCATCACCACCAACCCTCCGACTCATCAATCTACTCAGACCACGACAATCCATATCTCGCCCACTACCAACAAACCACGAGATCAGCACCGACCACCCCAATCCACGCCAAGTTTAACATCCACAACAACACCATCAACAACAACCAAATCACCACCACCACCACTCACCAACCCCGTCGCCCAACCCTAACACACACACAACCAAGCTACTACCAAATGGAAGACCTAACCCGCGCCCTAACAGCGGACATCGCCATCCCCCGCCCAGACGGCTTCGCAGTCATACGCAATAGCCCCGCTCGCACACCAATGACCGAAAGTCCGTCTGCAAGTAGTATTGTGCTACCGATCCATACGCCTGTTATGATGGATGAGGATGCGCCTGAGATGCCGCTTAGTCCGTCGGCGGTTGTTGGGTATGGATTTGGCAATGGACAGGGAGTGGGATATGGATATACACAGGGACAGGGCCAGGGGTATGGAGTGGGGTTGGGATTGGGACATGATTTGATGACGACGGCGAGACGGGTGCCGAGTCGGGTGGGTGAGAGGAGTGGCAGTGCTGGTGGGAGATTTAGGGAGGATGGGCTGTAATATTTTAGCATGAGGACCGGCATGGAGATGACGGATGTGTTATGATTGATACCCTTATGTACTATTTGCTGTACTATATTCACCTGGAGATCACAGTATCTAGGTAGATTCTAGCCAGCTAGCGAGCTAGCTTTTTGCTATAGTTAGATTTGATGGCTTAGTCTGGGTTGTTTACCTTGGATAATAAGCCAAGTTTTAAACCCTTCTGAATGATAATGTTATTTACAATTTTAGAGTACTTCTTCTTTTGTCAATGATGAGGTAGTTCTTCAAGGCTTTGGACTTGGCTTGTTCTTCCTCTGGCTGGTACAGTACTTGCTTATCTACCGCACTTAGTCTACAATCGTAGTACGGTGCATTCATTGTTCATTTCATCTCTGTCTGCTCTACCTGCTATAGACAGACCTCTATCTAGGTACAGTACCTCGTCTTCGTGCGCTATCCCACTCAGCGATTTGACATGTCCAGTTCCTTACTGACTCACTCAACTCAGCTCAGCTCCGTCTTCATTCCTCCTTCCTTCCTTCCCTTCTATCCATCCATTACATCTCTTTGCTTAGTACGCAGTTCCTGTCTGTCACACTTGTCTGCTCGACCTGTCATGCTATGCCCGCAATATGGAATCGTGCTATCCGGTGTTCTAATTCATACCTCGCTTTCGTTGGGTTGAATTCTCAGGTGAATTGAATATCCAGCCGGAGTGATCTTATTGAGGGTTGGATCTTGTGTGTAAAGCAAGAGAGAGAGGGGGAGAGAGAGCTGTCGTTGGCACTGTTGAGCAAGGGCGTGTTCTTGCACGAATCATTCGGTGTGGTACTGATGGTGTTTGTATTGATTGATACCGGTGCTGTTTTGACGATGCCCGCTGTCATGCATGTGTTGAAGACTGTCTCTTTCTTGCAGTGAAGGTTCTGAGTGCGGTCGAGTTGGTCTCGTCTTTGCATTACACTTGTTGCATTCTGGGCTGAGACTGCTACTAGTACTGCTAGTTCAATAATGCCGTTTTTCGGTGAGGTTGATGGTGTTTTGGTTCGAGCTTTTACTCCGATGGAAGGCTGTCATCTTTCGGTTCCTAGGACCATTTTCTGCCTTTCACTCTGTCGTGGCATGGATCCTGGCTTACTGTGTTTCCGTACGTTTTCTTCTTTCCTCTTGATGGATCCGATTTCATCACGTTTGATATCCCCTGCTTTCTTGATTGTCTGTGGCAGATGTCTGTGTCTTTTGATCTTTCGTATTTCTGGCATGTGACTGTATCGCCTTATTAGTGCTTGATCGTATTCTATCTTCTGTTGCTGACGTGCTGATTTGATGCCTGATCGATCCGATGCATTGGCTCGCCAGAGTCTGATATTTCCGTCGTCGGAGCCAGAAAGGACGAAGTTGTTGTCGGGTGTCCATTTAGCTGAGAAAACACGCTGCATACGTTTGGTATGGTAGACGTCCCTCGAGTGCCCGCGGTCACGGTTCCAGAGGCGAATGGTGCGGTCATAAGATGCAGAGATGAGTTCTTCACCTGTGGGGCTGAACTCTACATCCATTACGGCTGCCACGTGGTCTTTTAGCACGTTGAGTGCACGAGTCATCTTGCGCATGTCGAAAATATAGACGTTGTGGTCTTCATTAGCGACGGCGAAGTTGAAGGCTTCTTGCGGATTCCAGCAAATTTTGTTGGACGATAACGTAAGGATGACTTTATGGAGAGGAGAAGAGGTGCGAAGGTCGTAGAGAACAATCGCTCGGTCAAGAGCAGTTGAGCCAAGGATTGAGGTCTCTGACTGATTGAACGACACAGATGTTATAGTGTCGGTTGAAGTTGGCCAACGAAGGGTTTGTGTTGGGGCGGAGGAAGGACGTGAAGTGTCGTATATTGAAATGACGCTAGACGATGCAGCAAAGGCTGATTCTGTGCGGTGATGTGTGATGTCTGTAAATGCTCCTTGCCCGATGTAGGTTGCTAGAGGCGGATCCTTTTTGTCGCTGTTGTATGGGTCCCATAGTTTCATGGTTTTGTCAGTTGCGCAGGAGAGGAGCTTACGGCCGGGTGTCCAGCAGAGCCCCTTTACGATGTTTTCGTGACCACGACTTGACCAGGTTTCTTCACGGCTGACGAGGTCCCAAACTTTGATTGCGCCATCACCACTACCACTTGCGAAGCGTTCGAGAGAACCAGGGTCTTTGGCCATAGTATAGACGCCATCGACGTGACCGTTGCCTAACTGAGCGACAAAGGGCGCAGCGAACATCCGCTCCATCTTGACTGCGTTGAGGGCCCGGGTGTACTCCCTGGCTCGTTCGAAAGGGTGCTGAGCTGGGTCGAGATTTCGTGGTTGACGGGCGACATCGCTGCCAGCCGGCGTCGCAGCACGGCTTAAGGATTTGATTTTCTGTAAACGTCAATATGGCAAACCAGAATGATAACATCGCCAACCTACCATTATGCTAATACATGTCTGTAAACCAGCAATAGTACGTCGGACAGTAGAAGGAAGAACATGTTTATTTCTCGTTGAGCCTGAACTTTTTTCTCCGCATTTCGATCTGGAGATCTAAAATGGCAAGTGCGGCGAATCTTAGCGCTACTGGTGCGCGTCAGGCAATGTGCCTGCATATACTATGTACGTCGTTTCAACAGTGTCGAAGTCAATCTAGTTGTTGTTATTTGCTCGCAAACGCCACTGCCGGTCCTCTTACATCTCACTTTCGCACAAACCCCTGGTCAAAAATATGGCGGAAGGTCCGTCAGGTGAGCAATTAATTGCTGAGGCGAAGAAAGCCTCCAAAACCGACCCTGCACAGGCCGAAAAGCTATACAGGGAGGTGTTATCGAAGCCCCCTGGTGTCAACGAGGCTGCTCTGAGAGATTATGAAACTGCGTTAGTTGGACTGGGAGAACTGTATCGGGACCACAAGAAACAGCAAGACCTCGCAGAGTTGGTGAAGACAAGCAGACAGACATTATCATCCTTCGCGAAGGCAAAGACGGCAAAATTAGGTATTGTGTCGAGTCATCCATGAAGAGCACCATAGCTGACATCTTCTAGTTCGACAGCTGTTAGACCTCTTCTCAGATATCCCCAACTCACTCGAAACCCAGATTACCACGACGAAATCATGTATCGAATGGGCAGTGTCGGAGAAACGATCATTTCTACGGCAAAATCTAGAAACCCGACTTGTTGGACTTTACATGCAGAAACAGTCTTACTATGATGCTTTGACGCTGATCAACGGACTGTTGAAGGAGCTGAAACGTATGGACGACAAATTAACGCTGGTTGAAGTACAGTTACTAGAATCAAAGGTGTATCACGCCCTCACAAACCAGCCAAAAGCTAGAGCAGCTTTAACATCAGCAAGGACATCTGCTGCATCAGTATATACTCCGCCACTTCTCCAAGCGGGACTTGATATGCAGAGTGGCCAGTTACACGCCGAAGACAAGGATTTCAATACAGCATTCTCCTACTTCATTGAAGCTCTCGAGGGGTATCACTCACAAGATGACACTCCGCGAGCGGCTGCAGCATTACAATACATGTTGTTGTGCAAGATCATGTTGAACCTGGTGGACGATGTCAACTCACTACTTACGTCTAAACAAGCACAAAAATACCAGGGCAAGAATCTGGAGGCCATGAAGGCCGTGGCACGTGCTCATTCAAACCGGTCATTGCAAGAGTACGAACAGGCACTTTCAGACTACAGATACGAGCTTGGCAGTGATGTGTTCATCCGGAACCACTTGCGACGCTTGTACGATGCTATGCTCGAACAGAACCTTATCAAGGTTATCGAGCCTTTCAGCCGAGTGGAGATCGATCATGTCGCCAAAATGGTTGGGCTTGACACCATACAGGTGGAACGAAAGCTGTCACAGATGATCCTCGACAAGGTGATTATTGGTGTACTGGATCAGGGTGCTGGATGTTTGATTGTATACGATGAGACTGAGCGAGATGCTGGATACGATGCAGCTCTAGCTACAATTGAGAAGTTGAGCAGTGTGGTGGATGTATTGTATACAAACCAGGCATCCATGCTGGAATGAGCAAAGAGACGGATCGCATCTTATGAGGCGTTTGATAGCGTCAAAACACATGGCAGAGACCACTCATGGCGTGAGATCTTCAGAACTGCTTGATGGGTCGACGATGAGAATGTATAACTATTTGATTCGTCCTTCATGTTACGAGTCGGTTAGTGTGAGTGGAGGGGCTTTTAGACGCCCACCGGTTGACTTTGACTGCCGTTGTGTCTCCACATGCGCTCATACTTTAGTTTCATGTCATGCTTTGGGAATGCAATCCACCTTACCCAGTCCTATGGTTTACATTATTCTTTGGTCATTCCCCTTGTGCAATTCGCAAACACCACCTACAGAGAACCCAGTATAGATTCTTCCACAAGAACGGACGAGCAAGTCTCATTTCTGTGCAACGAGTCTACGGTCACAGTCGCCACGCCTTCCTGTCACAGAACCCCACCCCACCTCTGTCGTTCCTACAGTAAGCCGACTCCATCAGAAGCGTGCGCAATCGGCCAGGCACTCAAGTTCCTCGAGAGACAGAATTCCCTTTAGCGTTGTCCACGATCAATCCGAGAGGTAGCACATGGTAGAATAAGATTCATGTGCATGCAAAGATAGTGATGGGACAAAAGTACGTTGTGTCGCATTAAGACCTGTACCATTCACCATGCTGTGCTGACTAGTCGCTCGCCCCAGACAGTCCAAGCTCTCCCCGGCCCAGCTCGACGACCTTGCGAGGTCTACCCACTTTGACAAGAAAGAGTTGCAGCAATGGTATAAGGGTGCGTATGGTTGCACATGCATCCTTGATCTCTGTTTTTAACACTTGCTAGGCTTCATCAAAGACTGCCCGAATGGGCTCTTAACCAAAGAAGAATTTCAGAATATATATAGAACGTTCTTTCCTCACGGTGATCCAACGTCGTTCGCGGATTATGTGTTCCGAGTTTTCGACACCGACCACAATGGCTCCATCGAGTTCAAAGAGTTCATCTGCGCCTTGAGCGTGACGAGCAGAGGGCGGATGGAGGATAAACTGGAGTGGGCATTTCAGCTATACGATATCGATGGAGACGGCAAAATCAGCTACGATGAGATGCTAGCGATCGTTGAGGCCATATACAAGATGGTATGTGCTCAGATTCGAGACGCAGGTATTTGCTAATCTTGCTAGGTCGGATCAATGGTCAAGCTGCCGAAGGACGAGGACACTCCCGAAAAGCGCGTGCGCAAGATATTCAAGATGATGGACAAGGATGAAAATGGTAGCCTAGATATGCAGGAGTTCAAGGAAGGAAGCAAAAGAGATGAAACAATCGTATCTGCATTATCATTGTACGACGGCTTAGTGTAAGGACAGTATGCCTGGTATTGCGTGAGATAGTACGGCCAAGAGAGAAGCGCATTGAATACACAACCGCAAAGCTGGGGATTGTGCATTTTTGACGAACAACACAAAGCGAAAGGGTGCGTGAAATGCGAGGACAAACCACAATGATGATTGAACGGCAAAGAACTTGAACTTCGAACGGCCGGGGGTGGCCCCTAATTATTTTAGCCTTCAGGCAACTCTGTTTCAGCCTTGCTTCATCTTTCTGATACTTGCGTAACTTGCACTCTCCGATACCACCTGGCATTGCGCACGTTCATATAGATCGATCACTACGACGTAGAGACTGTCTTTTTGTTTCTCAAAACTACCCACGCAAGGGTGTTCGAAATCTACAAAAGCATGCGCGAATAATTTACACAACCGTCGCTGGCCTCATATTCAATATCCGCGTCCACTATGTTGGTACTACTGATACTAGGCTTCCTACATTTACCGATCTCACAAGCGTTCTACCTCCCTGGTGTCGCACCTACCTCCTACAGTTGGGGACAATTGGTGCCTTTGTTCGTCAACACCTTGACCCCGTCAATCTCGCGGGAGGATAGCCAACTCCATGCCGTCGTTTCATACGATTACTACGACCCAGCGTTTGGGTTCTGTGTGCCGGAAGGAGGACCAAAATGGATTCGAGAGTCACTAGGCGGCATCTTATTCGGCGATCGCATCCGCAGCTCCCCATTCGAGTTGAATATGGGCACCAATGCCTCTTGCAAGGCGATCTGCCCCGGAAAAGAGCTGGATGAGACGAGTGCTAAATTCGTGTCAACGAGGATTGACCAGGCCTACAAAGTCAACCTGCTGGTTGATGGATTGCCGGGTGCTGAAGTTGTCGAGGATATAATCACGGGGGAACTTTTCAATACACCAGGCTTTCTTCTGGGAAAGGTGGATTCTGATGGAAGAAAGATTTTATTCAACCATTGGGACATTTACGTCGACTACCACAAGACCACATTAAGTGCAGGCAAGTACCGGGTTGTGCAGGTGCTTGTGCTACCGAGCTCAAGAGCATATTCGAAGTTTCTTGAGCCAGGAAAGGGAGAGTGTCCCGACGACAATATTCCCCTAGTTCTGGATGAGAACGGTGGACAAACTGTGACATACACATACGGCGTGTATTGGCGACCATCCACGACTGCTTGGGCAACCAGATGGGATAGCTACCTACATGTGAGCGATCCGAGTATCCACTGGTTCTCGTTGATCAGCAGTACTTGCTTTGTCATTTTGTTGTTGGCCTTGGTCAGCTCAATCCTCGCGCGAGCGTTACACAAGGACATTCAAAGGTATAACAGGCTCGATAGTATAAACCTGGACGATCTGAATGGAACATCTGCCATGGACGAGGATGTGCAAGAAGACTCGGGCTGGAAACTAGTTCATGGCGATGTGTTTCGCAGCCCCCGCTCTCCATTGCTGCTCAGTGTCTTGCTTGGTAGCGGCGCTCAGCTATTCGTCATGGTCGCTCTCACTGTCGCACTTGCACTGCTCGGCTTCCTCTCTCCATCGAACCGGGGCTTCTTGACCACCGTAGGTCTTCTCCTTTACACTGTGCTTGGATTTGTGGGCGGATATGTCTCTGCACGAGCATACAAAACTTATGGTGGAGAGAATTGGAAGCTCAATATGGCACTCACACCTTTCTTCGTGCCTGGAGTGGTCTTTTCAACATTCTTCCTACTCAATCTCTTTGTTTGGGCTAAAGGCTCTGCTGGAGCAGTTCCATTGACCACCATGTTGGCTGTGATTGGCATTTGGTTCTTCATTAGCATTCCTTTGAGCATCGCTGGAAGCTGGGCAGGCTTCAAAGTACCGGTACCAGACACGCCAACTCGAGTTAATCAGATTCCGCGGCAGATACCTCCCGGACCGTCATCTCTACGACCACTTCCATCAACGTTGATGACCGGCATCTTACCTTTCTGCGCCATCTTTGTCGAACTGTATCCGATCTTAACCTCGCTCTGGACCGGACGTATATACTACATGTTTGGCTTCCTATTTATTTGCTACGGCATCATGGTTTTGACATCAGCATGTACAACAATCCTGCTTGTTTACTTCCTGCTCTGTGCGGAGGACTACCGCTGGCAGTGGCGTGCATTTGTCGGCTCTGGCATGACTGGCGTATATGTATTCATTATCGCACTGTGGTTCTGGATTACTCGGATATCTTTTGGGGGAATCACTGGTGCCATTTTGTATGTGGGTTATTCAGCACTGATAGGATTTCTGGTTTTTGTTTTAACTGGTGAGTTTATCGAGTGATTCATGTTGCACGTGTGTGGCGTTTGACTAACATGTCTTGCAGGGTCGATTGGGTTCATCTCATCGTATTGGTTTCTATATCGTATTTATGGCTCCATCAAGGTTGACTAGCGGTGTGTATTCCAGAGGCTTGGATGCGGAAAGATTCTTGGTGCATGCATGAGATACGGCTATGCGTGGAAGTGTGAATCGCACAAGACTGAAACAGAGTATTAAGTACTGAACTGTACAAGTGTTCATATCGTGTTCGTATGTTCTGACGCAGGAACGTGCTTTTGAGTTCAGACTTGTACTCGTTGGTGGTGATTACGAGATGATTGACACTGGCGGGAGATCAGCATGCCAATCCACTATGACATTGATGAAGCAGACCATGTTACTCCGTACAAGTAGTATCAGAGGAGATGCAATTCCGCGTCTTTGAGAAACCTCGAGCAAGTTCGCGTGAAGTAGTCCGTAAGGATTAATATATAATCCTTTGAGCCATGTGTGTTCGAGTGTTTTAGACCGATTTCGACTTGTCGACCCGAGAAGCCAGACAACCGCCACCGCGTTAGTGCACCTTTACCATTTCTTTCATCTCAAACGAGCTGGGGTCCATGGCTACCTAGGTGTGCGGTCTCAGAGAACCAAAGAGCTTGTTGGGCGCAAGCAGCAAGTAACAAGCATTAATGGCTACAGGGCGATAACGACGCCTACATTGACACTGCCAGATCCCACATAGGTATGATACTCCGTACTGCAGCAGAATGTACAGCACGATGTAAAATGAGCTGAGAACTAAATTTCCGGTTGGCCACGATGTAAAATAACCGTATTTCGGTGCTTTGGGCAAGGCGCAGGCACAACATGACGAACAATTTGGGGCTTTCAGCGCCGCCGATGGCTGGTCAACTGGAACCCATGCTCACTCGTACAAAGTGTAACCGCCTAACAACGCCACCAACGAATAGGGAATCGGCACGGCATGGCAAGATGCAAGATTTCTACGTCATAGGGCGATCCACAGCGCCATCAACCACACGCACACGCCCTGCATGCCCCCAAAATTACACCCACAAAGAAGCGCAAAGGGCAGTCGTTGAAGGCCAGTCCTTTACCGGTAACTTTGATTGTTGCAGACACTACTCATCTTACTTTTGGGCAGTGTTTGTTCTTCGCAGCCATTCAAGTTGTGTCTGTGTCTGCCCTTTGTTACTCAGCGCTGGGTGTACCGAGAGGAGGGTTCACAGCACCTTCGCTTCTGCCGGTTGTCGTCATTGCCTCATGCTAGTGACTTCACGCTACTTGCATCTGTTTTCTTCCCCGAACAACTCAGACGTATCTCTCCTTGGACTCACAGAGCCTGCATCTACCTCCCCTTCGCCACAGACTTGGAAGCATTCGTTCGTCCGACAGTACAGCATTCTGTAGAACCCCGCCCTTGCCTCCCATTAGCACGCATGAAATTGTCGTCCAAATTATCGCGTGGACATCGAATCTGAAAACGTGCATTCATGCCTGAATCAATCCGAGTGCGAACGCTGCAGACACCGCATCTAATCAGCGGCGGTCTGCAACGACAATGAAGCCGACTAAATCAACTCGTCCGACTCCCACTCCGAAGCAGCGTTCCTCTAAAGGCAGTTTTGGATATGGATCTCCTATTTCGCCAACTGCGCCTAACACGATGGGAACTCTCGACGAGAATGCGAAGATGGCCCTGCCCCGCCGTCCAACTGACCCAGCAATTGCAGCGCGATCCATCGGTGTGCATTCACAGGTAACGACTGTGATGGCACAAGACCCTAAAGGAATAGAACAGATGAGAAAACGTATGAGCGAGGTTATGGCGAAGAAGCAGCAAGAAATAGCATCCAAACAATCCCCTCAGAGAAGTCCTTCAGGAAGTTCGTCCCCAACATTGCTAGATCCGCCCACCAATGTGTCGGATTTGCCTTCTGACACCTCTCTTGAGTCCATGTCAAGTGTCGCAGCGACCATGTCGACAGATTCAGCCAAAACGGTCAGAGCGCCCTTCGATGCCACGCCAAGCTCTATACGAACACCATCGTACCCGTTTCCGAGGATGAATATGAGATTACAACGAGGGCTTAGCTCAAGATCTGGTCCGCATCATCGGCCTTTCACGCTTCTATCGCCCACAGCTGAGCCGCCGGAACTACATGGTTTTGGAGCAATTGATAAATCGAGCCAACAGACGCCCTCGGATACAAGCACACCTATGGGTAAAGCCTCTGAGGCCCAGCAATATCCTGGTGATTCAGAGCACCCCACTCCTGACCTTTACGACATGGTTTTGATGCTCAGCACCGAGCCTGGTCTTGATGCCTGGTGGTCAAACGTAACGGAGATCTTGGTCGAAGCATATGGAGCAGAAAGGGCTTCTTTGGCTCGACCTGGCGACATTACGGATCTCGAGAACGTGCCGTGGGGCCAGAAAGCCAGCTTCAATATTAACGCTAGTGATAGTGGTGATTCGACCTTTTCGCACTCAAACATAGCATCAGAAGTCGATTTTGCTTCACTTGACAGAGAATCCAGAACGCAAGCCAATGTTGGGGAGCCACCTGGCTCAGCACGACGCCCACCTTTGACAACTCGCCATTCAATAGCCGGAGTACTGCCAGAGAGAGCACTCAAGATGACGCGACCACGTCCGAGTGGTCCTACCAGAGCAATTAGTACAATATCTGGATTGCAACAGTCAGGTGATGATCTGCCCCGGCTTACGAAGCAGTCTCCAACGCCACAGATAGAGCCTTTGTCAGAAGAGCCGATCGGCCTTGGACATATTCAGGATGTGAGTAGTATGGCTACATCTGGACCTCGTTGTCAGGTCTATAGATCATTGCAACGTCTTGAAGCTGATCCAGATCCACTGCTGATAAGGACGGGTGTATCTGCTCTTTTCGGCAAGAGAAAACCCGTTGTCCTTACTAGACAGTATACCGATGATACTTCTCAGGATTTCACTCCTCTTTCACAGTCCGGCCAACCCGAACTCAGAGACCGTGAAGGCTCAATTACGACTGCAAGAGCATTTGAAGACTATGAGCAGCCGGAACCGTCACCTTGGACACAAAGTCCTTCACCTTCGCCTGCAGCGAGGCCAGATCCTACTGAATCGCCGTTCTTTGCACAACCAGCCAAGATTGACGAGGATGCATTTGCAGCCAATCCACCGTCATATGATTACGGCGCATCGGCCAACCAGTCGCTAAATGCTATCGGGACTGACAGCTCGAAGACATTGGTCCATATTCCACTTATCCAGCCTGTACCCTCACGAAACGTCTTGGCCTCTAGTCTGCGCTTTCCGGTTGCTATACTGTCGTTCTTGTCACCTGTTACGCCATATCCACGAAACTTGCGCCATTCATTGCACGCCTTGCTTCCGCACCTGGCTAGCACCTTCTCATTAGCACAACAGTACACTACCTTGCACGAGCGGATTCGAGGTGGAACGACGAGGCAGGGGGCTTCTTTCGGATTAGGCGGAACCTTTTCCGATGAGGGTTCTGAAATTGAACTAGTAGCTGAGCTAAGCACCCAGATACAGCAGGAGAAGGCGATGAGCAAGTCGTCAAGTCTGGCAGGTAGTGTCTACAGTCCTAGCGACAGAGCCAGCGTGCCCCGAGCCAGTCCACCGGGGTCGATCGCAGGCACGCCTTTACTGGAGCACGTTGGTATGAACACCAATTTTCCACTGACACCTAGCAAAACGGGCAGTGAAATGGTTGACAGCTATTTTTCCGCTAAGCGTAATCGGTCTGGATTGCTCCCAACTCAAAAGCAGGCTAATCCGACTACTCCTGGGGCTAAAACTCCCAAAGAGCACTCGCCCGAACGCCAACGTAAGGTATCGCAGCAGCCTCCGCCAGGTTCTACAAGGAAAACAGGTGTCAGTATTGATACCAGCAAAGCGAAGTCAGAAACGCCGAATCCACATCGAAGCGCAAGCATCACATCGGAGAGCTCATGCGAGCAAACGCCACTAAGTGCTACCGAGCGTGGAGATATGAGCATAAGGCGAATCGTGCATCGCGATTCTTTCAAGCCTGACGATGGCGGCCAGCCATTGCCGGAGCTCATTGCAGCACTAATGCTCAATGCAGTGCCACTACAATTGTTCCTTGCCAAGCCAACTACAGGCGATCTGGTTTGGACAAATCGCAAGTTCGACGCTTTCAGAAGTCAAGGCGAAGGTCGAGTACGAGATCCATGGAAGAATGTGCACTCAGAGGATCAGCCTGCTCTTATGACGTTATGGAAAGAGGCGCTGCAAACTGGCAACCAGTTCACGCATTACATTCGTGTCAAGAGATTCAATAATGACAGTGACTTCAGATGGTTCGTTTTTCGAGCTAGCACCATGCTTAGTAGCCATGGCCGGTTGCTTTACTGGATTGGCTCGTTCTTGGACGTGCACGAGCAGTACATGAAGAATCTCGAAGCTCAAGACATGCAGGCAAGCATGGCACGTGACACCAAGATTCGTGCACTTGCAGATGCCATTCCCCAAGTGCTATTTGAGGCTGTCGAAGGGGAAGGTATAGTGGCTGTAAATCGACAATGGCATACTTTCTCTGGACAGACATTAGACGAAGCACGTGGACTTGGCTTCGCGCGGCACGTTCATCGAGAAGATCTCCACAAATGTGGCGTACTGTCGCCGGCTGATCTCTTTCGACCTGGACCGTCAAGTGACTCAAGTGCATCTACCACGTCTTCTCAGAAAACAATACATCCCCCTCGGACTCGGCAGAGAAGCCTGTTTGCACCTGATGATAGTGCTCTCGTGATTATGTTACGGCAGGGGTCCATGTCGATTGAGAAAGATGAGAACGGACGAACGTCTTACACCACTGAGATTCGACTACGTTCCAAGAAAGGCGAGTTCCGATGGTTCTTGGTAAGGCTTGTCAAAGTTCAGAGCGATATATCCTCACAAACTCACGCCTCATGGTACGGCACGTGCACTGATATTGAGGTACGCATGAAGCTGGAGCATGATCTGAATGAGGCGAACAAGAAAGTTCATCAAGAGATGGAATCAAAGACAAAGTTTTTCGCCAATATGTCTCATGAAATTCGAACTCCTCTCAATGGCATCTTGGGAAGTATGCCTTGGCTTGTCGAGTCACAGCTGGATCTCGATCAAAGGCGTACTCTAGACACTATTCAGAATAGCGCTAACAACCTGCGTGAGTTGGTGGACAATATCCTTGATGTAACAAAAGTCGAAGCTGGCAAGATGAACCTGCTGCCGAAGTGGTTCAATGTTCGTAATTTGTGTGAAGAAGTCGTCGACACGTGCTCCAGCCGAGCTATTGAACGCGGCTTGGAGTTGAACTACACTTTAGACCCTGAAGTGCCACTTACGGTCAAGGGCGATCCCTTCCGGGTACGGCAAGTCTTGCTCAACCTTATGGGTAATTCTGTCAAGTTCACGCAGACTGGGGAGGTCTGTCTGAGGTGTAAGATGAAGAGCTACTTGCCAGTTCAGGATGACGGTGCTCACCCTGCCTTGCTACACTTCGATGTAATAGATACAGGACGTGGCTTTAATGAATCGGAATTTAAGCGACTCTTCAAACAATTTGGCCAGATTGAAGGAGCAAGCCAACACGATGCTGGCTCCGGACTCGGACTATTCTTATCGAAGCAGCTGGTCGAGATGCACGGGGGAGAGCTGTCGGTGTCCAGCAAAGTTGGCGAAGGCTCGATATTCAGCTTCTACGTTCGTGTTGATACCACACCGCCGGGCAAAGAGGCGGCATCACCAGAGCATCCGATGCGTCCCTCACATAGATATAGTGTTTCTTTTGGCACCACTCCATCAAGCTCAGGTGTTGGCACACCCACGGCATTGTCCTCAAAGACTATTGTTCACACGCCTGGCCTATCCAAATACGCGTCCCCTCAAACAGAGTCTCCTGCGCCGGCATCACCAGCGGTCACTTCACCCATTGGCCGCTCTGAAGGCTCGGTGCAGTCTTTTCGGTCCAATTCGATCAATTTTGTGCCGTCTCCATCAAATTCGTCAAATCTTCCGACTCCGGACTCTATGGTAACTACAGCCAGAACGCAGCCGACAAGCATCGTGCCCACCGAGCAAGATTCCAGTCGAAAGGCGTCGATACCATCCTTGTATCGCGCACAATCTGAAGGTCCGGGAACCAAGGCCGCAGCAGAACCACATCCTCAAACCTATTCTATCGTTGTCATATGTCCAGCAGAGCATGCAAGAAATGCAATCAAGCAGCACATCGAGCATGTTGTGCCACACTCAATCCCCGTCAACGTTACAGCGCTTCCAGACATCAATGCATTCCTTGAGCTTCGACATGCTGGGACACTCCCAGTGTTTACGCATATTGTGCTAGACCTCCCGGCCAGCTCTGACCTTATGCTCTTCATGCGACAAATGGCTTCTTTTTCGATGCCGGTAATGCCTGCGCTGGTCATTGTCACGGATCACTACCAAAAGCGAGACATCGCAGAAGACTTTATGAACCTTACTGTCAGTGGGCGCAAGGGATTTTTGGTACACAAGCCTGTCAAACCGTCAGTGTTTGCGATGATTTTCGATCCAGCTCAGTTAAGGAACCTGAGCAAGGATCGCGCGCGTGAAGTGGCACAGAATAGTTCCGACGACTTTAAAAACATTGCCAATCAAGTCAAAGAGACGATAGGCAACAAACAATTTCGCCTCCTGCTCGTCGAGGACAGTGACACGAACCGTATGGTGATTCAACGATATCTTCGACGTGTCGGTCTAGTGAACGATGAAGCAAGGGACGGGCAGGAATGTGTTGACAAGGTCCAGAGTCGACCACAAGGTTATTACTCGTTAATCATTTGCGACATTCAAATGCCCAAGAAGAACGGGTATGAAGCTTGTGCAGAAATTCGGCAATGGGAGAAAGATCATGCGTATCCGAATGTGCCGATCATGGCGTTAACAGCTAACGCCATGCCAGAAGAAAGAGCGGCAGCTGGAGCAGCGGGATTCACCGATTATTTGACTAAGCCGGTGGACTTTAATCGATTGGGGAGGATGATGATGGGTTTGCTCGATCCGAGAGGTAATCAGGGATCTGACATGGGCAAGACGATTTGATGCACGGGTACTTTGGGGTATTCACGGGGTGGATGTCACGAACAATGACTGTTGAAGCGCATGTGAACGGCGTTGCGGGTCGGCGTTGACAAGTGAAGTTCGTTGCCATGTTAAGTGAATGGACAAAGTTTCTTCAACCACTATGGGTGCCATGCATGAGCTACGTACGGCATCTACTGATGCTGGATGAAGAAGGCAGGATCAAACTATTTGGGCGCGGTCGATGCATGCATACTCACCTGCGTAGGTAATTAGTACCATTTAGCACAGTGGCTGGCATTGACCGAGACGGGTGATGTCGAGAGTCTACCACGCATTGGTGTTCTTGGGGCACCCTCTTTTGCCCCCTCAAACTGTAGCTATATTACGTGGCGAAGCAACGACTGCTCCAGTCCCTGTTTGAGTACATGTCAAGCCTTCAGGTAGTCACCCTCCTGTTCACTACCTAGGTAATAATAATATCGTTCTGATAAGCAGGTTAAGGCTGAATATCAGTTTCTGCCAATGCATCGTCATCTTCGTAGCAGCCCCAGTTATATACGCTGCAGACCCTATCGGAATAATTGTCTCCGCGCACCGTTACCGTCATGCAAAACGATCCTCGTGGCATGGAGTAAAAACTACCTATCCAATCTCTGTTTCTCGGCAGCAGCACAGAGTTCACCAGTTAATGTGTGCTGTTTCACAGTAGCAAAGACCCTTGTTTGAGGTTACCGAGTGCGCACAGTTCCACGCGTGATGGATAATTGGCCTTTTACTACCTAGGTAGTCGGTATGACTTGCATCATCACTTCATCGTGCTGTTTTCCAAAAAGCCGTGACCCCTGTTCTGTACGTTTCTGGTGTAGGAAGCTCTTTTGTTCACACTAAGCCTAATTCATCCGCCAATTTGTGGCTGTTTTACGAGAGTCTGCGAATTCTCACTGACTCGGAGCCAACAAAATCAATATCACTTCTTTGTACGATTGCGGCGTAGTGGGCATGCACTCAATCCCGTCCGTCTGTTCCTCGGCGTGCTCGTCACTTTTGCCAGTGTTTTGCATTTTCTTGGTCGGCATTAGGCCCCTGCTAGCCTGGCTGCGCGTTTGGCGAACCTCATCTGTCGTCTTTGCCTGTCAACCTCACCGTCGTCTTCTCCCACACCACAACGTCCAGAACTTCAATCATGATAAATTGAGGCAGCCAATTCGACTGTGGCCGCTCCCATGCCTCCGTTCCCGCTTCTAGATCCCGAAACTAATGCCTGGGTACTGCCGGTCTGTGCTTAATCGCACCAATAATCAATCTTACTGCTGCCGCCCACCAAGTCCACACAGAACCCTCAATCGCGCCTTTCCTCAGCAAGCGAGTGCCCCGCGAGAACCGACCATCTTACCCTCTGTCGGCCAATTCCCTGTGGGGTCTTTGATAAAATTCCAGTCATTGCCAGCTGCCGTATCCCTGCTTGAGTTGAGAGAATTGTGCCATGTTGGCATCCATCTATTGGATCCCTCCCCCAGCGTACCATTAGTCTCCTCGCAATACGACATGATGCGCGCCCCCTCCTGCTGCTTTTACTGCATTGGCTTTGCCTACTGCTTCCTAACCTCCACCGACTGTACTGACTGGCTGGACTGTGTCACCCGCACCTGTTTCCGCTACGGACGGAAGGTGACGGACTGGTCCGACCATGACACATGCTCCTTCCCTCGTCCAATCTACCGGCCTGGCACCTTCCACACGTGTCCACTTCCTGCTTTGAACTCGTAACCCGGCGGGGTTTCCTGCTGCAGCTGACGGTGATGGACCACTCTCACTCTACCACGTATTGGCTCTGCCGCAGGGGTGGCTTTGCTCTGGCAATTTCTTCTTGGAGCAGGGCTTGCTCCAGCTCTCTTGGAAGGGTATAAATGCTTCCGACCGTTGGGGATTTGGCTTTCGTTCTCTTTCCTTCCTTTCCACCACCACTTCTTACTTTACTGGCCTTGAACACTCTTCAACCACTATCCAAGATTTATTGACTTGCTCAGACTGTTTGACATTAACTACAGAAGCATACTAAAACCCAACAACACCATGGCCGCTACAGTATCTCGTCATCACGGCAGCTATGCCAGACCACAAAAGACACTACCCATCACAATGCCAGCCAAAATCTCTCCAACCTACAGCCATCCAGTCTCCAAAGTGGCAATGTCACCACCTGAACTTTCCGAAACCAGCACAATCTACGGCAGTCGTCGATCCGGCGGCACATTCAGTGATGTCAGCGTCTATTCAGATAGTCGCAGCGGGCGAGGTTCTTCTCGCAATGCAGCTGATATCGATATCGACGACGAGCTGTCCTACCGATTGAAAGACGCTTTCGACCCGATCACTCTGGATCGGTCGGTCGCGAAACAGGCACAATCGTAAGTGTCCGAAATTCATGTGACGAATCTAGCAATTCGCTTGAAAGCGACGACTAACCAAATACAGTTCTGGCGAACTGAATGCAAAACAACGAGAACTAGCAGAGATGCGCGAACAACTGCAGCGGCGCTTGAAGAAGTCGCGAGTCAATTTCGAAGAGACTGTTGCCGAAGTACGTGAAGCGAAACGAGATCTAGAGTACGCCAAAGCGAAAGTGCCAGAATTGCAAAAACGAGCGCAGAAAGCCAATCCAGAGGCATACGAGGCAGCACGTCGCAGCCGACATTCACGACGATAATCGGCTCTTCAATACCATGATTTCACGACTAACACGAATTTCCTTGTTTCAAACAGATTTGTATTTTCGAGCAGTTTTAGAGCGACTTTCACCTCTCGCATTTACGGAAGACATTGATGACTGAAAATCGACATTAATGGTGAAGCACATCTGGCATTTTTTGACGCATGCATGCCCAATATCACCACGCAACCACTCAGCGAGCAGATGAAGTTGAAATGCAGCAAATCAGCGCACAACATTCCTTACTCACAAAGTCAGTTCATGCACACCGATCAGTGACCTCCACATTGATAACAACACCGATTGGCGCGGACTCTCAGCAAAGCAAAAAGTCAAACGACGTTGAACAGTTTCCGCTCCACCCCCCGAAACTGGAATGGCGACTTGCCGCTTTTCGCTGATCTGACGCCACCCAGTGACCTGCAGCGCGCCATGCACGATTCACGCGAGCTGTGGAGCGTTGTGGACACTGACCGCTGTGGGCTTATCGGCCATGCAGGGTCGATCTCACGGGAAGGTGCGGTAATGCTGCTTTGAATGCTGGAGCGTGCAGGATGCACTGCATGATGCAGGTTGCTAGCGAGGTGTCCATTGATCACAGTTCTGCGAAGTTACAATGATGAATTTGATGCAGGTACGCCGAGTTTGGTGCAACCTCGATGGCCATTCCTCTTTTGAGATAGCCACTTCCGAGGCTTTGTTCGTCATTCCAAGCTTGCGACGGTTGTGGATGGCGTGACACTAAGACACGTGCAGTGATGGCTTATGGTCAGGGTTACTTTGTGTGGTAAAGCGGGTCTTGGAGCTCAAGGAACGTAAGCTGTTGAAGCACAAGTGGATGCCCAAGAGTTGCCAATGGCAGGAAGCGATTCGGCACGTTCCAGGCGGGACGTACGGACCCTTGGGCGCCTCCAGAGTACTGTAGGATTGATAGCTAAGAGGCATGGATGCGCTAAACACGACCTAGGTGGTGGTAAGTAAGGAGCTGTTTCGGCAGGAGTTCTAGGCTGTAATTTTATTCTGTAGGGTTCTTGGTCATTCTTGTAGGCAGGCCATAACGGTTTAATGATATCCTTTCAACCCTGGCTGGCCTCCTATGGCATAGCTGTAGAACTTAAAACCAGTCGGTCGTAGCACGAGTGATGTAGATAGACACTGGTTGCTTTGTAGCTTGCCACGTAGACTTGTGATGTAGCCGATCATAAAGCTGGCGTTGTAGAGCTTCATTCACAGCGTGCCTCGATTCATGGCTCGTACGAGTGCACTTGGGATTGTTCCGTTCATGTTGAACTGCTGCATCGAGGATAAAGATCAGGGGACCTTGAACCACATTCGTGAAAAATCGTGGTGATTGCCGCAAAAGTAAAGATAGAGCGCATCGTAACATTATCCGGCACTGCACGTGGCACAACTTGAAGTTACCTTTAACTTGCTCCAACGTTTGTAAATGCCTCGCTTTCCTTCAATGATAGATCAACGTTGCCATCAAACACATCTGTTGATGTCTTAAGCAGTGCTACATTAGATGAGGATATATCTACTATGTCCGTGGCTGTCTACATGCTCCTCTTTCATCAACGCTCTCCGTACGTCCACGCCACAGCTAGCTGGAGCTATTCTCAACGGCGACAAGTTACACCTTACTCATGGATACTACACATCGTTTCATGCTTGTTATCACCCGCTATTCTTTCTGCTTCTTCGTCTACAGTCGAGAAGTCAGCTGAGCATCTGTACTGGAAAAGGACTAGCTACAATACCCATTCCATCATGACCCAGCGAATGATGATCGAATAGGCAATCAACATATCAGCCACCCATCCAACAAGTTCCATGACCTATTCTGAGCATAAACGTAAGCAGGGAACATGGATATCACGAAGAGAAAGGTAAGGTGCAACAGTCGCGGAGCTCTGACTACTACTGTAGAGGTAGGTATTCATGATTCGATGATTACGATACCAGCTCGAGGATGAAGATGAACTGGTTCACATTCTAGCTAAGAACAGCTCTGCACAAGAAATTTCACGAGACAAAGGTATCGGTGGGTTTTGCTACGCAAGTGGTAAGCTGTTGGTATAGGATTTCGAAAGCATTGATGGGCTTGGAAAGCATGGATGATGAACAGCCACTTGGAGACCATGTGAGACAAACTGTTCCATACTTACCCCAGAACCGGAGGCAGCACAAGTATGCCAGAAATGGTGAGGATCTCAAATCCCACACCGAGATTTCGAATGTACTTGACATGGCACGCTAAACCCACCCCAAGAGGTGTGAGCTTACACCTTCTGTATTGTTGTACTTGTTAAACAGCCCCGAAAAAGGGGGTGTTGGTTTGAGTCACGCACCTACCTACCTTTCCTACAGCACAGCTCGAGGAGTTAGTGTCGATAACAGGTTGTACCCCAGATTGCTGTGTGCTAAGTATATTCATACTGCAAGTCACTTGGGTCATAGCTTCTACAAAGCAGTATACATACCCTATACACATGAGTCCGTGCTCCCGGCTACATTGGATTTATACTTGGTGTTATAACACGATGATCAATGACTATAAGATGGTGAAACATAGTTAGGTAAGCAATGTGAACACGACTGTTAGTGATGTAGAGACTAGGTTAGTGGAGAGTTCAGGAGGACACCCTATCATGTTTACTTGGTTGAGCAAGATCAATCATCGTAGAGAAAAGTAGTTTTTCTTGTCTTGATTTTGTTCATTGCTTGGTCATGCCATGGCATGGCATTTCGAACTCCGGGAGACCGCCATTGGCCTATCTCCTGCCATCAATTGAGTATCATTTTATGTTGTTACAGCTCACTTCAATTTCACTTTCACTTTCAACTTTAATCTCAATCTCAATTCCGCCGTATTCTCCCATTCACCCGACCACTACTGCTACTTAGTTAAATTCAGCCCACGGATCCTCCAAAAAGCTAGGCTTAAAGTAGACCTTCACTACACTTCCATCAGCCTGAACCTTATCCTTTCCAACGTGGTATTCGTTCAATTGTCGATTCGTCATGGTTTTGCCACTGTCGGGGTTTGTGTAGCCTATTTCGTCGTTGTCTGGGTAGGGGAGTCGGGGGGTGTTTTTGGTGCGGCGGTTTGTGTGGGCGTGGGTGTGAGCGTTGGTGTTCGCGGTGGTAAGAGGTTTTTCAGGGGTGTTTGTCCAGTAGGATGGGTTGGATCGGATGTCTGATGCTGTATAGATTGTGCTGGCGGTGGTATTGGCGGTGGAAGTAGTAGTGGTGTCAGAGGTTGGTGGCTGTGGAGGGAGATCTGTGGTAGAAGGGTTGAGGACTGCTACAAGAGAGGCTTTTTGATGACTGTCTTTTGGAGCAGGTGAAGCTGGTAGTGGGTAGGAAGCTGGGAGTGGATCATGAGCTGTCTCAGTGTTAGGTGTAACGATGGCTTCTGTAACAGGTTAGACACTTTTCAAGAAATGAACAGTGAAGATGTATATACCTTCAGCAGCTGTGACAGTGTCAACCACTCTCTCGTTGCTAGTAGACATGATTGAGTTCTGGCCTTCAGTTGACATGACTGGACGTTGAGGTGGGAGACTGGCAGGAACAATGGTCGATGCAGACATGGTTGTTGATCGTTTGCCTAGAGGTGTGGAGTTGCCTGCAGTTGCAGGAGGTTCTATAGACAGTTAATGCCAGTTCCAAGTAAGATTGGAAGAGTGTGTCAAGACCAGAATTGGGTCAAGAATTGTCAATGGCGTGGTTGAACGTGACTGGTCGGAAGAGTGAAGAAGTTGGAATACAAGAGTGGGAGAGAAGAGATCTTCAGGCAAAGAAGACCATGAGCAGGTGGCATCAACAAGGTGCAACGCGTCGTGGAAATTCAATGGCATGACCAAGACGCGACAAGGTACATCAAACCATAACGCCAGGAAAACACCTGGTGGGAGACTCGTCTTGGAAAAGCCATATCGACTCCTCAATACATGAGTGGGCGATTTGCCGATGATTCACCGTCCAGTATGAAGCAATTTCACCTTGTTCGATCTCACTCTTGCAACTATTGTCAAGACTTACTCGTAGGCAGGCCATGTTCACCTGAATTCAGCTTCTGTCTCTTACTCGCTCTCTTGTCCTTGTCTGCTGTACCAAAAGAGCTAAATCCCATCATCTGCTGCATCGCAGCTTCATCCTCACCGTCACTGTCATCCATTGGAAGCTTGACGTCTCCAGATGAGTCGGATGAATCGGTGTATAGCGAGGAGGACGATCGTACTAGTTTGATGGTAGACATTTTGACAGCTAGTCGTACGAGTCGTGTATCGATGGCTAGTGATGACGTGCGAGTCATGTAAGTGGATAGGTCGGCGAGTCAGAAACAGAAGTTATTGATCACGTGATAGTATACATTAGCCTACGGTCATGTGACTTGGACAAATTCCAGGCTTGGCATTCTTATGCAGTGCAGTGAAGACAGGAGTGAACAAACAAACAAACAAACAGGGTCTTGGGATGACCTTGGAACTTTTTGGTTGGCGATCTATCTGGACCTTTGCCCATCTTTCTATCTCTCTATACTGAACGTTTGCTCCGTACTCCCACTTTTCCCACACCTTGGGAATGCCCCTCGCTTCCTTCTCTATAGCCCATATGTCGGCCTCTCAGCAATAGCCCTAGCAACCACACTCGCGAATCTACTTGCCATATTGTGCTCGTCCTGCTTAGCAGTTTCAATTCCAAGCAAAATCTTCTTGATACCCACCTGGACATCTTCACTTCTTGTAATGCCCCTCATCTCCTCAATCGAATTTCTGGTATCCTCTGGAGAGAACTCTCCTGACTCCTTCATAATCAATGCCAACTCGTCGTAGGATTTCACTGGCGGCACTGACACATCGTTGTCGAAATTGCTAAACATATCTAACTGCTGTAGAACGCCACGCTCGGTTGTCGTAGCTAGAATAAGCAGTCTTCGACCATTGGGAGGACGCCGTTGTAGGCATGATGTCAATGTTTGAAGAATAGGATTGCTAAAACGAGGACCGATAGGCACCCATTCAAGGACTCGCTCAATGCTGTCAATGACAACAACGCTCATGGGCGATTTGTAGGCGTCGTTGAATACTTTGGATATCTGCTGAACCTTAGCCGCTTCGCTGTATCCGATCATGTCCTCTGGAGAGATAAGCTTGATAAAGGGGTATTCCGAATCGATGGCAATTTTGGCTGCCAGAGCAGTCTTTCCAGCTCCTGATGGACCATGGAACAGGACTGAATACAGAGGTCTCTTCTCAGTTGTCCGCACCTGTTTGACAAACAGCCTGCCTTCATCGAGAATAGCCTTGATGTAAGGCGAGTAGTGAATAATGCCGCCATCGATACAATTGCCAAGCTCTTCCTCGGAAACACCAAATGCAGGTTTGACTTCGTCTAGGGCTAACATAAAATCCGCTCGATTCACTTTCATGTCGACGACATCATCGCTGACGCCGGCCATGGTGCCTACCTTGACGTGCCTGTTGAACGCAAATGATGTCGCCGACTTGACCAAGCCTCCAATTTCAGCACCAGAGAAGTTCTTCGTCAAATGCGCCAGCTCCACAATATCCACATCATGATCCATTACATTGTTGTTTCGCATCTTTGTGGTATGAATTTTCAAGATCTGTGCCCGACCAGCCTCATCAGGCAGAGAAATCTCCATATGCACTTCTAGACGGCCTGGTCGGAGTAACGCATCATCAATCATATCCATTCGATTCGTCATACCGATAAGCAAGATGTTGTTCAGTTGATCCACACCGTCAAGTTTGGATAACAACTGATTCACCACACTGTCTCCTACACCGGTCCCACCACCGGCACCGCTTCCTCTCTGCTTACATACAGCATCAAGTTCGTCAAAGATGATAATATGCAACCCCGATTCATCACCTTTCTCCTTGTATTCCTTTTCCGCATCCGCGAACAGCTTTCGGATATTCTCCTCAGACTGTCCAACATACTTGTTCAACACCTCCGGACCGTTGATGATTTTCGGCTCTCTCGCGTTCAGCATTTTCCCGATCTGTCTAGCAATCAAGGTCTTTCCAGTACCTGGTGGGCCGTACAACAGTATACCCTTCACATGCTGAATACCAAGTTTCTCGACCAATCCTGGTGGGAAGATTCGTGAGGCGAATGCTCTTCGGAAGATTGTGCTAAACTCTGCATCCAAACCACCAATACCCATGTCTTCGAACTTGAAATCGGGAGAGACGATTGCGTTCGCAGCTGGTCTCCTGTTCGATGGCTTGAGTGGAAAGTTTGTTTTAGCATCGCGGAAGAAGTTGATCTGAGTCTGTGGTGTGAGAAGTCCTCTAGCCATCGGATCTGATGAAGTCGGTGTTGAGGAGGATGTCTTTTCTGAGGACAGGTCCATCAACTGCACAGTCTTCACCTGTAACGCTAGTGGAATTCCCTGATGATCCATTATGAATTTCTGTCTCGGTGCAAACACTTGATTCTGAAAGACTCTGGTAACTATCGCAGCAAGTTCATCTTGGTCGTAAGGTGTCTCCACGGATTTTCTGCTGGCAAAACCTATCTCGAGATCTATATTCCCGAGGTACGCCTGGGATCCTTGCGCGAACATATCGTAATGCTCCACGTTAACCCTGTCAGTGAGGGCAATTCCCATCCATTCTCGCTGAGGCGTGCTGAGGCCAAGTCGTCCAGGTTCGAATTGGTCCAGCGGTCTTGCTGATACCACGAAACGACCATTAATCAATAGAAGTACATCTTGCCCTTGTGGTCCTAGTGGTACATCTCTGGTAGACACAGCAACCAAATTCGAGAAGGTGTATATATTATCCGGGCTTCTTTCAGGTTGCAACACTAGGGGACCTTGACTGCGGCCACTTGTTGGTCTTTGAGTGGGAACTGTACGTCTTTGCGAAGGCTGCTCATAGTTATTCATGGGCTGATCTTGGTACCTTCCGGGCGGTGGTTGTGGTGATCTTGATGGAGGTTGAGGAGGCCTTTGTTGACCATATCCCGGACTTGCTGCACCATTGCCTGCGAACCGTCCGAATAAGTTTGACATTGTTGTTGTAGACTTGTAAGATGGATCGTCTACTTCTGCTTCTGCAGTAGAGGAGTCTCACAAGGACGGCTTATTTGTGGACAAGATAATCGGGGATATGTTCGAGTCCAAAGAGGTTGTAAGCATAGACTATGTCTTCTTCGGTAGACGCTGAGCTGTTGTTGTAGAACGACACGTCGTTTGCGTTGAATCGGGAGTATTCTGGAACTTTGCGTGTGTCTAACCTTCCAATGTGTGCCGTGCTGTTATGTGCAATGAATATAGAGGAAACTGTGATGCCTATCCACTAAAGCATTCAGGCCACCTCACTGAATTACGTTGTCTTTTCGATACGTGCGGGAAATTTGGAGGAATCGATACGGCAGACAGACAAAGGTCAGCGGCGATATCAGTCTTCTTAATATGATTGAGCAACACTTGCTCACCGTGTTCGACTGGCTACATTTGTTTCCTAGTACGCCGCAGTCTACTGAATCCCCACAGTGATTGGCTGCAGTGACGTCGGCAACATCCTGATCGCGGGACTGCCCCAGTAGATCCGGCAGGCTAGTGGTATATTACTCCATCTCTCTTCACTATTTCAGATCGCTTCAACATCTACTTAATATGCCTTTGTAGGTAAGCGATTATCACCACTCGCCTAGTCTCCCTAACCAAGTCAGACATCTTCTCGGCAAGAAGTCATGGAACGTCTACAACCAAGACAACATCGAGCGCGTTCGACGTGATGAGGAAAAAGCACGAAACGCTCAGAAGGAAGAAGAGCGTAGAATCAGGGATAACGATGCAGTCGATAGACTAAGATTACTTCGAGGCGATCAGGATGATTCTGAGGTTGCGCTAGTAGCACATCCAGGTCACAAAAGGAAGCGTGACCAAGAGGATGATCAAGACGATCGAGGGCCAAAACTTCGAGATAGCCGTCCAGGCGATGGGCACGACTGGCGTTCGCGAAATCGTAGTCGCAGCCCCAACACTACAACAGATCCTCTGGATCGAATCTCGAATATGCGCTTCCGTGATGCCGCAGGCCGGAATACTCAGACACCGTGGTACAGCACGCCCAAGCCGGACGTTTCCAATGGTCCCGCGACAGTAGGGCGAGATGTGTGGGGCAATGAAGACGCGGGCCGACAAGTGCGTGATCAGAAACGGATGGATGCCAGTGATCCACTACTTGCGATCAAGCGTGGTGTAAAACAACTTCGAGATGTGGAGAAGCAGAAGGTGGAATGGCGGAGAGAACGTGAAAAGGACTTGAATGAGGTAGAGGATATCGCTAGGAAGGCCAGACGAAGAGCGAGAGCGAGAGATGGGGATCAAGACAGAGATAGGCGCGGAGATAGGGAAACACATGGAGAGAAGCGGGAAAGGCATAAAGAACGTAGGCATGGTCGTGAGCGCGAGCATTGATCAAGCGACCGTCTTCACGAGTTGCATGTTTAAAGTCTGAGCCGTGCGAATCTTCACATTCTGGTAGAGCTCTGATGGAGATTCTTACCGCACAGCAACATCCTGGCTACTTCTTCGCATGCCTCCATCTTGTCCTGAAGCCAATGCATCAAGCCTCGCAGCCTGCACTTTATGCTTCTTGATTGCTCTATACCATTCAGGTTCCTCCGCTACCGTCTCGTCATCATCCGGATCCTGTTCTTCCTTCACCACCTGTCTCGTGCTCGGAAGATTCAGCAAACTTATCATCATGCTAAAGTCAGCCCCAAGCCTTCCAAGGCTGTTTGCAGCGTACAACACCTGAATCAGTAGTGATTCCCTAGCTGCAGTGTCCGTGATGTTCGGCAGATACTTCTGTAATGTATCCATGAGGAGGCCCACCAAATGCAATGGAAACGAGGCCAGCACTGACGGCAGTTCCAACATATTGTTTTCGTCATTCTCAGTAGTCGCATTTGTTGAGGACGAAGTTGGAAATATGTTTTTGTAAGTCTGAATCGTCCCAAAACTCTGCTCCCGAAATATTTCAATGTATCGCTTCAGATATCGCTCTGTCTGCTGACCCTGCACGGCATGCATCGGTACATGACCTGATGGCCTCCGTGAAATCTGCGGGGTAGTACTCTCGAACCTGCCTTGATTCTGTAGCCTTTTCTCTGTCTCTTGATCTGCCAGATCTCGCAACGGTGCGAGCGCACCCTCAGTCATTGATAGGAACGTAGCCAGACGTGCTACAAGGAACAGAGCTCCAAATGAGCCCTCTGATTGTTCTTCGTCCCTGTGTGTAAACGCCATATGGCCTGTACCACTGGCAGTACTTACCTTGACTCCACTACCACTACCAGAGATTACCAGGTTAGGCTCAGAAAGTTCAGGCACAATCCTCCTTAGCCAACCTATGGTTCTGATGGCAGCTGCAAGTCTTAAGTTTTGACCTCGTAGACTGCCCACAAGATTGGCTGTCATATCCTTTAGTGCATCTTCCGCCTGGCTCTGAACGTCCGCAACGAGCTTCGAATCTGGATACAGAATCTGAACTCGTTTGATATGTGCGAATAGATCAAGAGCTTGCGTGTAATTCGCTGAGCCGGCTGGCCCGGAGGCGGCCGATGCTATAGCTGTGGAAAGGAGCGATGGCAGCTCGAGGATGTCCTGTAATTTATCTGCCTGTCGAGAGAGGAGCATACTGTCCTTCCGCTGTTTGAGAGCATCATTGCTACTCGCACCATCTGCTTCAGTAGGTCGGGCTCTGCTATATGTACTCGCGAAACGGGCGGCAGACTCATCGAGTTGTGGCACTGCGTTGCGGATTTCGCTGGCCGTTCGTTTGACTGATGGCAGACCTTCTTGGAGACTGGAAAGCTGGTCGGAAGATGTGGTGGTGGAACGGTGTGAGCGGGAGGACAGCGCTTGTAGTGAGAGAATATTGCTTTGGAGTGATTGAGATAGAGACTGGGGTTCTGTTGTTGTAAGATCTGATGGTCGGAGTGAAAGTATTCTGGATAGATATTTTGATATTATGGAATCTGAGGTTGATGCTGTATTAGACTGATTCGTGCCAGATTTCTGATTCTTCTCATCAGCGGTGAGGAGTTCATAGAGGGGATCCGCCATTTATGATACCTTCGAGTTCAAATGTGAAAGTCAGTATTATAATGCAGATGCTCGGCGAGTGTGAGATCAGTTGAGATTTGAGTATGGGCTTGGGTCAGGTATGAGCACAATTTCGTTAATGGTAAGTCTTCCAGGTAACAACAACAAGACCCGTGCCAAATGAAGATATTGGAACAGGCAAAAGCGCGTAGTGAGTTCAGAACGCACTTACAGTAGTAAGGTTGTTGCAAGCACAGCGAGAAACGAATGGTGGGTCAGAATTTTGAACAGAAAATGAATAGATTCATAAACTAGCATCAGTCTATTTACTAGAAATTAAGTGCTACAGTCACCTGTTCCTCGAATATGACTAGAGCAACAGTAGACATGGCACGAAACACGAAGCCAGCTTCCCTTTGAAACTACATTTAACGCCTGCGCTATGCTTCAACAAGTTCAACACCATTAATTCCGAACCCGAAATCGACAATCACCACCCTCCCGTCCTGGCTAGCACAAGCAATTTTTCGGTAGTTGCTCTTTGCCGCCAACATCCAGCTTGATGTCCACCCTTCCAGACTAATTTTGAGCCCTCCATCGCTAGCTGTCTCACCCTCATAAGCATCCCAAATTTTGATCGAGTGATCGTAGCTACCGCTCACAATCCTTCTGTTGGCGGTGTCCAAATGTAGCGACCTGACAAGATCAACATGTGCTTTTAGCTCACGCTTCAGCTTTCCAGTCGTAGTGTCGAACTCGAAAATGACCTGGTCGTTGCCGCCAGCGAAAATCGTCCTGCCATCCTCGGAGAACTCGATGCATGCAAGGCCTCGCTCTTTCGAGTGAAATTCTTTGATGCACATACCTGTATCCAATCGCCAGAGCTTTGCCATACCATCGCCACTAGCACTGGCAAGCAAATTGCCTCGAACTTGAACTGCATTGACAGGACCCCGGTGTCCAGCTAAGGTCTTTATGAGGTGACCCGTAGAGCGGTCCCAAATTTTGATAGTCGTGTCTTTTGAGCAGGTTACGATACGTTTCGTGTCTATGCAAACATCTAGGACGCCTGCCCGATGGCCAGTGAGTTTGAAAAGAGGCTGGTAATCTTTCTTGATCGACCACACTATGCATGTATAATCTGAGGAGCCAGTGACCAGGATTTCGCTGTCGTACTGTAGGCAGAGAACTGATGCCTGATGCCACATGCTTAATTGGGGAGATTTCGGCTCCAATGAGGAGGCATCCATCTGCAGAAAAGGTACCACTCCTCTTGGTTCGACTAGTGTTCTCAGTATCGATGTCCTTTCTCGTGGGTTATTTGGCGGGGCCAACTTTCGCAGACATTGATAGGTACGGGCATCCCAGATGCGGATTGTCTGATCCCTGGAGCCGGTGATAATCTTGTCCTCATCGAACTGAACACAATACACACTATCTTTATGTCCGTTGAGATAGATTGCGGCAGCCTGACCGCGGGCCCATCTTTGATCGATCTGCTTGCGCACAGAATAGAGCTTCCGAAAATCTTGACCTGAGGTTCGTTTTCCCAAGCCTGCAATGGCAGGTGCACCAAGCAATCCGCTAGGCCGAGCAGGAGCATATTCCCGATAGAAAGCTTGACGCCAGACTGGCTGAGAACGGCTCAGTTCACTCCATCTCTTTGACACGAGTTCCAGCTCCAGCAGTGTCTTGGCGTCAAGATACGAAAGAATATGTTCCAGCAGTTCTGTTGCCAGCGCATCTGCTGGATCTCTCTTTACAAGGTGAGGTGTCCGTGAATCAGCTCGTTCCAAGCCATCGAGTACAATGCCAATACCGCTCTCAGAATCCCGATATTCTTCGAAAGATTCGGAGCGTGGTCGATATGGTGGTAATGGTGTAGATCTCGCCAGGTGCAATGCTTCATTCTGGGCAGCCGCTGAAGCACGAGCGCCCGCACCACCGGATGGGTATTCAGGCCATCGAGAGGTTGTAGCTGCTCTGTGGTGTGTTGGCCTCGCTGATTGCTGTTCCTGAACTGGTTCTGGTGCGGCGGTAAACTTCAAAATAGGCATAGACGGTCTACGTCGGCCTCTGAGGCTTTGTATCATGCTGAGTCGTTTTGGTTGTTCAACACTTTTCTCCGCACTGGACCTGAGCTCATCAGTCTCTGATGTCTCGTCTTTTGTACCTCTGACTTTTGGCCTTATACTGTGAGACATCCTCCTTCCTAGTAACCGCATGCTAGAAAACCCACTCCTGATAGAATCAGCAAATGAAGGCCTTCGTACATGCTGTGTGATCGCTTGTGCTTCTGAAACAGGCGCGATGTCGGCGAAAGGGTCTGTGTACATCTGGTCTTCTGTAACAAACACGGGTCCAGCCGCTTGTGTCTGCTGTGAAAAGTCCCATTGGTGGTTCTGATAAGTGGGAGGAGGATTGTAGGAGAATCGGTTTCGTCTGTTAGGTGTAGACACGGTTGGTATATTGTTGGTGGTGTAAGGACTTCCAGAAGTCGTTGGTCGTTGTTTTGAGAAAAGAGACGTCCGCCGGGTGGGCGTAGGTGAGGACTCGAGCTGCATAACTGCGAATAGTTGGATAGACTGTTGCTAAATCACGATAACTTTTAAAGTTGATCAACAACAATGGGATTCAGGAATTCCTCGATTCTTTGGCACCGGCACCGAAAATCTGGAAACGCCGCCTTGGAGTGGCTAAGCTAATGGAAGTAGCGACAGCAAGGAAGAAAACTCTTTTTGCGCTTAGAAAGAACAAGTGAAGGTAAACAAGTGAAATGGAGGAATTAGGCAAGCCGCAGGTCGCAAGGAGGTCGAGAACGTGCAAGAGTACAGTGTTTTGTTTCCCGTGGTGAACACCTGGGCGGCACCAACGATGAACCTTGCAAAACACCAAAATCCAGGAGGCAATCAGAATGGAGGTGTTCGCCTCGGTCCTGAACCTACAGTGCCGTTCTGCAGGGACCAACGTTCAATACCCGGCCAACTTAAGCCACCCTGAGCGTCTGGCCAATGACCGCCAACAATGTATTGTCTCCAAGGATGTCTAAGCGAGAATTACGTTGCTAGGCCTTCGGTCCGGCCAAAATTTGTGTATCTAGACGTTGCAGATCGCTACCGTTGTAACGCTTAACAATACGAGAAAAGAACTTCCAGTGTGTTGGCAGTTTTATACGTTTGCCTACAATGGATATGTACTTTGAATTGTTCTGTAGCGCTATGCTATAACACCTTGTCTTAGAGTCAGTTGAAGCTATCTTTAAGCTCTCGTAAACTATGACCAGCGTGGTGCTTTCATCCCATCGAACTCAAAAAGAGCTTGCATAATTGACCGACTTGTAGTAGAGCCTCGCCAGGGTAGTCTCGTATTTGACGTACAGACAGGACATCCCGTCCATTTTCTTCCGAGTAAGAAACCTTACATACATAACCACAGTCAGCCCTTTGAGTCGCGATTGAGCCATTCTTGCAACCGAGTAACACCCTGCAGAGTGCATATCCTAAACCCACGTCAACCCGAGGAAACAAGCACACAGCAAAGCAGTGAATCCCCAACACGATCACCGCTTTGCTCCGCCAACGCTATGACCGCTATCCCTCTCATATACCGCCTATTCTTCCTATACATCGAACCATTCAGCACCATAGTTGGGGCATACTACGCATGGTTCCAGCCCCAGTACTACCTCTCCCTCACTCACATTGCCTCAGCACCTACCACTACACTTAACGTGCCCGTAGGCACCGAGGTCGTTCTCCGCCAGCTGGCGAATCTCTATTTCGCATTCACTCTGAATGAAGCCCTTGTGCTTCGTGTAACGTCTGATTTGAGGGTGTGGAAGACGTTGTTGTTAGGCCTACTTATCGCTGATTTTGGCCATCTTTACAGCTGTTTCCCGCTTGGGGCGGACTATTATTATGGTTTCTGGGATTGGAATGCGATTGCGTGGGGGAATATTGCGTTTGTGTATTGTGGTGCGACTTTGAGGACGTGTTTTTTGTTGGGCATCAGTTTAGGGACAGGGGAGAAGGTAAAGGCGAAGGTAAAGGGATAGAAGTTAATCAAAGTGCCAAAGGATAGTGGAGAAAACAATTCGATAAAGAATTAGGATGTGGTGCCGTTCAAGGCTTCATCACTGCAAAAACGAGGGCGAAAAGGGAATCTCCCGTAGGTGGCACGAGAACAGATCATGCTCAAGTCCTCACGTTATGCCATAGAAGATTCGAGTACATAGCAAGGTGGGCTGCAAAGCTGGGTGCCAACCATGAGGTCAGCTTTCGTGGCGCTTGAAGTGGTTTCAACCATCGGAGCGTCCTGAGAGATATTCAGTCACTCGCAACATTGGAAGCAAAATGGTCACCGACAAGACAAAGACCAACGCACCACCACTTGAAAGTTGTTCTATGCTACCGAAACTTTCGTGCTGAGCAGCAATAGGAGGCCAGGCATAACCAGCTTTGTGTCTTGAATGGCACATTGGCTTAGGGATGGTCTTGAGTTCGACTAGGCAAGCCTTCTGGGTGTTCAAAGACGGGCAGAGAAGTCCTGGAGCAAGGAACACTACGCGATGAACTGAGTGATGATGCTTACCACGGATCGGACCAAGAGATGCTTCATACAACGACCGTCTGGTAGATGAGCAAGTGTATGCACCATTGAGGAGAGTGGAAGATACCACAATAACACAGTGTAGTGTAGACCTTGAATGTTCAAATGGAACTCCTGTTGTCCGGCGACGCACCAAGGTGAACTGTACCTAGGTAGCCAAAATCGGGTTTAATCACTCCTCGCTATGCTGAATCCCATATGCCAGTTGTCGTTAGCAGTATCGTAAGGCTCATGATGTCGATCAAGTCGTTTCCTCTTGCCGCACAGCGAACCTTGTCCATGCTGCCCAGAGTGCTACTTCTTTCCCATGGCATATCGCTTCGTCCAGTCTCTCGCTTCCTTCTCATATCCGGTCTTATCTTGCTTGTACTGGTCAGATATCTTTGCCTCAACAGCATCGTCCGGATCGGGTTCTATCAAGGCATTACTAAACATCACTCCGGTTGGTATACACATGACTCGCACGTACCTTGTAGCAAATGACGAATGAATTCCAGAACAGCGGCCATCTTCGTACTCGGCTTCCATTCACTGTCTCGAAGCATACCCAGACACATCATGCCAGTATTTGGAGGTGAATCGTTGCTAATGTTGGGATGGTACACCTTTGTCTTGAACACAACTGTTGGTGGTTTGAAGGGATAGTTTGCCGGTAGTGTCAACTCCAGATCGAACCTGCCTCCCTGCAAGGTCCACGTCAGAATAAACGACGTACTGTGTCAATAGAAGAGACACGTACAGCGTATGGTGAGCCTGAAGGCCCATCCATGCCTACCTTCCATATATGAAGGTTGCTTTCATCTTTGAGTTCGACTATCACACCAGATGGAGGGCTTGTGGTGAGTTCGCCAAGTTCCTGTGCTTGTCAATATACTAGATGGTTTTGTACTGACAAAAGCAAAACCTTGGTGATGCGCTTTTGGCCGGCGCCTGCCATGATGGACAAGGTTTCAAGAAATACAAGTGTAAGTTGTGGTGGTTCACAATCTGACCGATCCTCTTGGTGATAGATACTTAGTGTTACGAGTTGTGCAACGAAGGTGATATGCGAAAGCAATGGTGCAGGTTGGTAGTTCGGGAGGTGGTCACAGATGAAATAGATATTCGTAGAAAGGCACACGTGTTTTGTCAAACGTTTGCTTTACATTAAGATGACTGCCATCAGGAACAGCGGAAAGACTAAATTATCTACATCCGCCAATCACACAGAAGCTTGGCTTTCCTTGTAAGTGAGGCAACAGCGCCCGATCATAGTGGGCTCGATATAGGCAACCACCTTGATTTTCGTGGTCTATTGCTGAAATCCGATCTTTTATATTTGCTTCAGGTCATGCCTGAGACTGATTCAAAGCTGACATGATATTTAAAGCCACGTTGCTTGAACAGACTGTGGGCCATGATCAGAATCCTAAGAATGCTATCAACTCTATTCGAGGCAAACATGTGCAGTAATGCAGTCAGTATGCCGGCGAAGATGTTTGATAGCAATGATGTTTCTTCTTCATCCTTCAGTGCCTGTGCTCTTGAACGCTGCGCAGAGGGAGCAGTATTCGTGTGTCAAGTCGAGCACGTTTTGTGGTAAGTTGGTAGATTGCACAATACTTCTCACTTTGACGGCGCCCTCATCTTCAATCAGTCTTCGTACAGAGTAGAACAACTCCGGCGAGAACTCTGAATACCATCGGTATTGCCATGTAATCAGGCGTATTAGTGTCGCAAGAATGCTTCGTGTATCGCTTTTCCTCTCGTAGAGTTTGAGCAAACCTTTCATGGCCTTAGGTGAAAATCTAATGTCGAGGCATTGTTGATAAGCTTCGATGGCCTCGGGACTGTGATGTAGGCGCTCTGCAAGATCGCCAAGGATCTCCCATTCAGCCGCTGACTTCTTGTACTGTAGTTGTTGAGCCCTGTATTGACCCATCTCTGTCCTCCAAATCGTGTAAATCCGCAGATCCTCGTACAAAACCATAAATAGATTATCGAGCCAACGTTCACATAGTCGTTTGTTCAGGAAATTTGCGTCATTCGAGTGTGATGCATCGGGTTCGTCAGACCCAGATTTGACTTCTTCTGCCGTGATCGTTGGCACAGGTTTCTCCATAGACCTATCTGCCGCCATCATACTGTTCTCAGGCTCTCCGTTGGCCAGTCTCTCCGAGCCTTCGGCACGTGTTTCTTCATCATCCTCGGATTCGTTGTCGGAGTTACCGTTCACGTTTGTGCCATTAGGTGTGCCGGACAATGCGACCGTGCTAGCGTTCTTGCTGGTAGGTGCTCTTGGCGCTACGGACTGTTGCCTTTCGTGTCGATATTCCTCTTCCATAACGAACACTTGGCTCCGGGTCTTTAGTAATTGATCCCAGCCGATAGCAGCCGCTATAGATGTGAGGAGACTGTATGCCTTCAGGAAAGTACCCTGATATGTTGCTGCTTGCAACTTCCGCAAAGAAATATGTACCTGATCATAAGATTCGCCTTGTCGTGGCTGGCCTTCATCGATCTCTTCGAGCGCAGTTTCCGGCAATATTGGCAACAGCACCCGAGATGGCTCAGGCATTCTTGGTGAATCTTTGTCCTGGTAGGAGAACATTGGACATGAGTTTAATGTTAGCAACGCAAGATCCCATTGCTCCAGTGCGATATACACTTCGGCTAATCTGGCCCAAGTGCTGAATTCGCTAGGGGCAGCAGTCACGCTGCGTTTTGCACAGTCCAATGCTAATTCTCCCTCACCTTTACTTAGGCAAAACTCAGCCTGGCAGTCAAGCAGTGCGTAATCCATAGGTATATCTTGCACCGAGTCGTGCAGAAGCCTGACTGCCTGGACCTCTTCATCTCCATGAATGAGTACTTGAGCAAGGAGAGAAGATACCTCAACGTCTCTCTCCCTGAGTTTCTGGAAAAGATTTACTCCAGATGCGTACCGACCAGTAGTCTTGATGTATTTGAGCAAGCCGGTGGTCAGATGATTGGAGACGATGTTCGGTATCTGGATTTCTGGATCAGATCCCAGCTGTCGCCCATTGAAGAACAACTGTTCCGCTGCCTCCAAAAACCTGTGCTCCATTTCGGTGCTGGTGATAGGATTGAATCTGCGCACCCCGATTATTTTCTTTATCGTATCGCCGCTGCCATCATCCCCATACGAGTATGACCTTAGCACAGCGCACAGAAAAGTTTCAAGCCAAAGCCCGTCGGTTGCAACTCTTCGATCTCCTCTTTCGTCAACACAATAACTTTCGACTCCGCCAGGAATCTTGACCTCTACCCTCATATCTAAGTGGGAAAAGGCATTGTAGCAACAATAAAGTCCGGAAACAACTTTATGTGTCTTGTCTGCGGGATTGAACGTCAATGTGTTCACGTAGGCTGCCAGACTGGCAGACGAAGAAGCATCGATACCAGTGACATGATGATACACACCCGTCTGTTTCGAGCCACCTTTGACAGTCTGCTTCATCAGATGAACCAAATCCGGAGGGCCCAACTCGCGCAAACCTGGGAGACTTTCGGTTCGTGCATCGACAGCAAGGCCGATATCGTCATCTTCGATGATCCTGTTGGCCCCAGCTTGTTAGATGTAACCGGACAGAAGTTGAGGGGAAAAGAAAGTTCAAACTCACTCTGGCACAGCTGGCGCAACCATGATTGACGATGAATGCAGTCTACAATTGGTTGAGCATCAGTCCAAATCGGCCACGAGTAATCCTTCAGATGGCAATCAACATTGCCTCAATGCGTAGAAGCATACTCTGCAGGCAATAGACACAAAGAAGTTGAACAGAGGTGTGACTCGCAGTCACGTAACGGGCTCGACTCTGCTGTAGTCACTGAACTAGGTGTTCATTAACGCGACTTTTAGAACCAATTGCCAAGATGGAGGTTTTAGCGGCGGCAGCTACCGTTCGTACATAGGAGCAGGCACTATAATAAACGCGGCAATTTTGAGTGTCATCGAGTACAAGTAGACACTTACAATATGCCTTCCTCGAAATCGCGTTTGACGCGTCCCTTGTCCTCAACACCTACCTTACCTACTCAATTCCATGGCTGTTGTTTCATCGGTCATCAATACCTTTCGTTTGAACTGCCTACCTGACTGAAGGTCCACAGTACTCCGGATATGATGAATATCTGTTCTCAGGTTGATGTTCTGTTTCCAAAGAACAATAAGTATCGATAGCAGAAGCCTCGAGGCTGGGTGCCACTATGTCTGGGTGGGCTGCCATCAACCTAGAGCCTGAGGACGATCCTCTGGATCTCATCGACGATACAAAGGAACTCCAACTCGAGGAAGCATTCAAACTTTATCAAAATGCGTTGAAGCTCCATTCTCAAGGCCCGACGCATTACGATGCCGCACGTCAGGCTTACGATGAACTATTCCAATCTGAAGTCTTCAAGTATCCTGAAACAGTATCTGAATTCGATCACGTCCAGTTGGAGGATACATCATCAGTTCTTCAAGTGCCGATTACTGATGCTGTGCTGCCAGTATCTCTGGGTGCTACGGCGGATACAGCCAATTCATTGTCTCAACTTGTCTACCTCGCCTACAAAAGCAGAGCTCAGTTCCTCCTCGATACCACGCACGCATTGTACGACCATGTCTCAACACAGAGCCGCTCTGCTCAGTTCGAACATTACAGCTTGGCTTGTTTGCGATCGTTAAACGATGCCGCCGCCGCACTCGAACGTGATGATACTGACCTTGATTTGTGGAAAAGAACGAGCAGAGTGTCTGATGTGTTGCATACTGTACGCATTGTGCGGTTCGGCCTTGAAAGTGTACTCGCTGGAGACGAAGAGGGTGAAGATGCAATCGACTTGTCGGGACTCGACGAGGCTTTTGCTAAGGCAGAATTGCAAAGTATTCTGAACTTGGTCGACGATCCACTTGCAAAAGCTCGAATATCAAACCTACAGCCAAGGGACAATCTACTAAGCTTACTGAAACACAGCAATGACCCATATCCTTTCTTGCCTCAGAGAGCTACGACCCTTGAGTATTTGAAGGACGTTCAACGGCCCTTGTTCTTCGCCCCTGTCGAAACTCACCTGCCTCTCTCCTCACTCACACAACTGTCGATCGCTCAAGCTCTTTTGCAAACGATCACTGCTCAGGCGAATCAAAATCCTGATCTTGGTATTGGTGGTCGCATAAAGATCGAGCTTCCATCTACGACAGAACTGGTAGGTTTGCATTCACCGAGCAGTACTAGAAACCAGGAGGATAGCCAGCAACCTGCTGATGCAAAACCAATGACTACTCCCGTTGAAGACATTGAGATGGACTCACCAGCAAGCTTTCATTCGATGGTCGATGAGGTTCAGAACATAGTGCAGACACCTCAAGCTTCCATGGTCGAAACAGAGTCTCATAACGAGAATCTCAGTCTCCAACCCGTACCCGAAGAAACCAATGACTCAACTCTTGCAACAGAATCCGTCGCGCTACCGTCGCGGAAAAGATCCTCTACCGTCGCAGGCAACGAAGAACCTGAAGCGCGAGCCAGAAGCAAGAGAATTAAAGCTCGAGAGTCATTAGTTGGATCTGCGGCTCCCGAGGAAGACTTGTCCCATGATCCCTCCTTCCTGTATGCAACACAGCTTGCCAACATCGAAGCGGCTGACGATATGACTTTTAAAGCCGTCAACGACATCCTGGAGAGAATAGGGGTCACAGCTCTTGGGAGCATCGAAAGTCTTCGGGAGTCGTCGGACAGAGATACCCAAACAATCTCCACCCCAGTTGCAGGCAAGTCGCAGCCACGGCGATCATACTACAACCTCGGACATATGCTCGTTAATTGGAATGAAGGGAAGAGCGGTGCATTTTCTGCAGGCCATGGGAACCGCGACCACCTGGAGAAATCTACGGGCTTGTCACTGTTCCTGAAACATTCCAAGCCAGCTCTAACGACAACACCAAACACAGCGATGGTCGAGGATCCACACCAGGTCGCCGCATTTGTTCGTGCAGTCAATAAAGACAGCGTCAATTACACAGAGACACTGTTTCTATGGCTGCTGCAGTTGTTGACTTCTCAACCTGGCACCCAGCAGGTTCCACCGTATTTGCAAGGTTCATGGAGTTCAGAATTGAAGCAGGCTTTGCTACAGATTGTCACGGCAGCAAATGAGCAAATCATATTGATGCTAATGCAGTATTTTCCATATAATACAGCAAAAGCAAGCTCAGATATCTCGCGGTCACCAAAATCGCTGTCGCTGCTCCAGGCAACAGAGTTCGCTCAAGCCATCTTCGAGCTACATCTCGATGTGTACTCCGAGTCCGCAAATCCCGCAAGTCCCATTGATCCATTGACTCGCCAACAGCAATCGATGCGCTTGGAGACATGGTCCCAGATAGTTACGGATTTAATCCACCTGATACAGGGAGGAGCTCGAGACCAACACGACAGTGTCAACACCATTACACTTCGATTCTTGTGGGCGTCAGTCTTCTACACGAAGCTGTCCGGCCAAGCCAACAAAGATCATGTGCTGCAGTGCTTAGCTGACCTGCGAGCACTCCTAGAAGTTCAAACAGCCAAGGAGATTCATCTGCCGAACAATACTGCGATGCCAGTCATATCGGCGGCAGCTATCGAGCAGGAAATCTCCAAGTTGAGAACATTGGAGTTTTTCATGACTGTCTTCGATACCGATAACAGCGAGCCTGAGTCGGTGATCAATAAGCTTGAACCAGTGCTCGAGTACGGGCGAGACTTCGAAACATGGTCTATAGCGTTGCCCATTAAGGATCGGGAGGAAATCGAGAATTTTCAGTCTTTCTTGTCTGCTGGCGATGCATCACTGACACTGTTCCTTTGGAAAAGACTACAAAATGCTTATGGTGCAATATCTTATAACACGAAGGTCGTCTCATGTCTATTTCGATCAATCGAAACTGTTTGTACAGAGATTAATTCAGTCCGCAGCGCTGCACCAGAAAGTGCTGATCAAGCAATTAATCTGCTTCGTTGGCTTCGAGATGCGGATGATCTAGTTGCCAAGGTTCTGGGCCGAATAGCTGATGACAAAGCTGCATTTGAATGCATAGATGAATCACATCTCAAGTCATCCATGACAGCAGTGGTATCACTTCTGCGAGTGGTGTACGAATTTGTGCTCGCAGATGACAATTTGCGCGTCGGCACAAACACGCCACCTCAATTTCGTACTGCAACAGCCACCAAGAACTTTGAGAAGTGCAGGGACAGATTTCGTGAGATGACCGTCAGGCTTTGGGTTCTACTGTATTTCATGATTAAAGAGGCGACAGTCCAGCTCTCAGAAGCTTTTGACACTCCCGAGAAAGATCTGATTGTGTACTTACGATTTGTACACGCGTCACTGGGTGAGAGACAATATTGCAAGCACTGCAACAAGCTGTTCGTGCGAATGGCCAAGACTGAGTTTTTCACATTCAATCCTGAAGAAGACTTGTCCATTGAGATTGCCCAGGTGGCTTACGACCTGTATGGGATTAGACTCACCTCTGGCTATGGTGATATTGACCATGGCTGCTCTGCTGAGTCTCTTGAGAAGGACAAACGAACGGCTCATACTTTGGTACCAATCATTATGGACTATGTCAGCCGTCTGAAATTGAAAGATGTGCTAAAGAGCGACTTGAAGGCAACAATCGACAGGATACAAAGTGCGTTGGGGCAAGTTAAGGCATCGCCAGCAGTCGCATTCAATCGTCGTGCGGTCTCTGCATATCTCAAGTCTATGATCGACCCCCGACAGCTCTTCCAGGCACTCCGAGGGATAGGAGAACTCGGTACGAAATCTGTTCACACTGAGTTTGCACAAATTGCTTCACAAGGATGGTATCTTCTGTTGGGCAATATGACCTTGGCAAAATATAAGTCTGTCAAGCGCGTCAACCCTACGCCTACGGATGATCTAGATAGCGCTTTGTCTTTTCTGCGGCAGGATATCGAACACAATTCATTGAATTGGGAGTCCTGGTACAGACTTGCACAAGTCTATGATGCAAAGATCGAGGACAATTTGATATGGAATTCGCAGAAGCTCAATGATGCGAGAGCTGAATTGGCAATGCTCGAAAGGAGTTCCATCAACGCATATACCATGGCAACTGCTATGGTAATGAGGTCTGAAGATGCTGATCTTACCATGAAGGAGAGGATGAACGATATGTTTTTTGAATTTGCGACACGCTTGTACTCATCATCACGTCCACCCTTGGACATGGAAGCCTTCAACACCGAGAAAGTGGTCAGGCACCTCAGCAATTATATTGATCAGAGCATGTCGAGACAGGCAGCATTCGAGCCATTATCTGAATACCGTCTTTGGAGCTTCGCCGCGCATTTAATACGTCTTAGCTTTTCTGGTGGCTCAAAATCGTGGTTACGTTACTACTTGCTCGGGAAGTGTTTGTGGAAGATGTTCAGAAGTCCAACCAACCACAAAACTCGGAAACAGGTTCAGGTCGATGACATTATCGATGCATTCTCCGATGCAGTTAAGTATGTTCCGAAGAAAGAGAGATCCTCTGACCCTATTCTTGAGCCCCACTCAAAGCTTGTGTCCACAGTCCACAAATTACAGGACTTGAGAGCAATTACTATCCAACAAGCAGTGCAGTATGTCCAAATAACACAGTATGCCAGAGGTGTTCAAATTACTGAAGAAGATGGACAACCACGCTGGGTGCCTTACATACTATCGATACTTAAAAGACTTCAGATCGCGGACAAGTCAGGTTGGCACCACCGCATCACAGCTCGCGCGGCACACGTGATATATGACAACGCACAAAACCTTTCTGGCGCGTTAGGCGTGAAGCATCAATTCACACAGTCTATTTTCACCAAGACCATGACAATGCAAGTGTGGAAGCCCGAGCACGAACGAGCAGGTCGCCACTATGTGTACACCGGCCGGTATCTGCGCTTCTTTATACAAATCCTAGACATACTTCGGGACAGAAGCAACCTGGAACAAGTTGTACGAAGGATACGCAGAAAGACCACTGATTTCATAGACCATTCGAAGATCTGGGAAGATACGGTGACTGTATACGTTGACCTTCTAAGAAGACTGGGAAATATACCTCGTGGACATGAGAGAGCTTTGTTCGACGGTATCACGTTCGACGAGTTCACGAGGAAGTCAGAGAAGCTCGAAATATGGGCTCATGATCCTGAAACAACTACAACTTACCTCGACCTCCTCCAAGATGCCATTGAACTGAAGAAGCTCAACAACAGTCTTATGAAGGGTCCCGCAATCGACGACCTGATAGGTGACGCCTATGCTGCTATGTACGAACTTTTTGTGTCGCAGCTACCACCAGAAGAACAGATACCGCCAAAAAAGGAGACCTTGCCTCAGGGCACATTCATCAACATGACTACCGAGACAGCACCAACAGGCGATGATACACTTGATCGGATGAGATTGAACAACTTGTTATCGAGTCAGACTGACGGTGCAGGTGGATCTGCTGTCGACAATGCTCCAAGCGCTTCTGGTCTCGGCATGATCACGACAGCTAGTCAAGCAGTCGGCACGCCGCCACCAGAAGCAGTCCGTGTTCCTGTGCCAGGTAAGCCAGGTCGTGCCAAGACTATCACCAGAAGGGAGGTACAAAAGAAAGCTGAAGCAGCCATCGTCAAGCCACCCCCTATCAAAACACCCACTTTAACCAAGAGACTAATTGTGAATGTGCCAAGCATCAAGAAAGGCGATGAATCCGAAGACGAAAACGACTATTCGAACAGAAGTGTCCAGGATCAGGTCAATGGTCGTAGTGGACACAGCTCGAGACGTGGCAGTGCCAGTAGAAGGAACAGCGCTATGCCTGCTGCGTCAGGCGACGACGACGACAACAATGGTAGCGATGGTGACAACGAAGATGAGGGTGACGACGAGAACGATCATACTGATACCGAAATGGTTAGTGAAATCCCGACGAGAAGAGGACTATTTACAGGTCTGGCAGCGGCAGCAGCCCCAGCCGACGATGAGGATGACATGGATGAGGACGAAGACGAAGATGAAGAGGAGGATAGAATGTCAGATGGTAAAATCGAGAATGACGAGACGGGACTGGAGATACCAGACTCGCAAGATGCAACTGAAGTTGACAGGCGTGGCAAAGATTGAACCCATGCTGGGTGACTAGCCGGTCAACAGTACTGACTGGCCCCGCTAGCATCGATATTTCAGGCACAGCTACCGTGCTACTTGGTTCAGTCGTGAATTGCTGATGTCGAACAACATCCTAGCATATCGTTACACAATATGCAGGCACCCTCATCATTCCCTCCACATGTACAGTCATGTGGTTCCGTCTCCTGCTGGGTATTCGATCCTGCTTGTTCAGTTGTGAAGACATCAGAGTACCTGTGTACCAATAAAGAGATCAAGACACTTGCGAGGAGACAATGCAAAGTATCTTCTTTGAGGTACGGGGAAACTTCTCTCGTTGAGTATAGGGCAAGTTTAGTCTTTATGATTGTACTGCGTTGCATTTCCATCGTATCAATTCTTCTTTTTGGGTTCTTCAGATGTGTACTCCTTCAGCCGCATCCAACACAGCATTACCCTCTCTATCTCAACCATGTGTGAGTACTGTCAATCTGAAGATCACCGAGCCTTTCGGTCACCACCCAACTTGCCCTGTGAGCACGCCTGCTATACATCACCTACCAGCACTCCACTTCGACTATATCAGCCACCATTTCCTCACCATGAAGTTACGACAACACAAGACTGCCATCACTTCCGAAGCCACGAAATCATCCGACACCCAGAGCAGGCACCGAATCGACCATGTTGTGAAATAGAGACACACCGTCCCTCGCCACCACCTTGGCCTCCTTCTTCGCCGAACACCCAGCTCATCAATTTGCTAAAGGAGCTCCAAGACCAGTACCTCGAGGACACAAGGCCCTCGGACTGCACTTGCACCAACCACCAACAGCAACAACGCCAACAAGCATGTCCAACTTACCAACAGAATGTGAAGCAGCTCAATGCTCTTCTGCGAGACCTCATCGACCACCTTCGATCACGACCGCAGTATCCAACTCACGAGCACTACCGCGATTCACGCTCACTCCGCTTTCCCTACAGCCCGGTGCCTCTCCGCAGCTGTCAGCATCAGAGCCGATGGGTGCAAGACTCCCTTTTCGAAGTTCTCTTCCGAGTGACACGACGCCGGCGCGAGTTGACAAGGCTTAAGTCTCAATCGAGTCCCAGCCGGCGCACTAGTCAATATAGTCGACTTGTCGAACGTTTACTACAGGAGATTGAGGCGAACTTTGCATGTCGGTGTGAGGCATGCAGAGAAGATCTGAACAGCAACATCATACGTCTTCAGGATATCAACCAGGAGGATGAGAGAGCTCCATGTACACGAGGTCCTGCCATCTGTCGCGGATTTGGTTGTTCTGATTGTGCACCTACGATGCCAAGAATTGGTTGTGGTGGTAGAGAAGGCGCCAGGCCTAGGGACAGTTCACGAGTTAGCTGGATGCTGAGATAGACTGGGGACTGGAGGACAAAGTTCAGAGATTATGCTAATAATCTGATGTGTCTCGTCGTTGTTAGATGCTACTCATGTACGCCGTCCCTAAAAGCATTTGTGACAGATGTGGGGGGTTTCAGTTCTGGTCCTACCTGATTATCCGCTATGGAATTGCAGTTCTAAGCAAATACTTCGATCTACATATATGATATTCTGATTTCTCTATTTGTTGTCGACGGCATACTCGTACCAACGACTCGGAGCTTCGGGGTAATATTGTCCGATTAGTGTGAACGGAGAACAGCGGTGAGGACCTCTTATCAGCTGCCGATAGATCGAGGGGATCATCACGCGTCCAGTGCATGTGCAGGACTACCCATTGCCTGCACACCTTCACTTCTCTGTACTTATACCCTCTTTGCATCTTCCACGTAACCTGATCCTCCACAACTGACGAAAAATTATCATGGGCTCAGGTCAATCGACACCAGCCGCAGAGGTTGCGGAACAACGTGTTGTCGAACAACTTCGAGCGATGCGCATGGAGGACAAACTGCGCCAGCAGGAGGTTGAGAAAGAGTACATACATATTGACAACGACAAAGTCCTGCCTCAAACGTTTTCGGCCGATCCTACTCTGTCGTCTTCGCAGGCTGAGAAATGGGAGAAATCGTTGTTAGCAGACCCCAAGAACCGACTCGCTCTAAACGCTCTGCTCGGCAACGACGTCGACACCATTGTTAGCCAGAAAGTGCCGACACTGGCCGACACCCAAACTTTCAATGTAAAGATACCGTTCGAAGGGGCTCCCATTACCAACCAACGGAGCTCAGGACGATGCTGGTAAGTCGTCGCTCTTGAAGTACACCACTAGAGCACTAATCGTGGACACAGGCTCTTCGCAACCACTAATGTCCATCGCGTGGCCATAATGAAGAAGCATAACCTCTCCTGCTTCGAATTGAGCCAAGCCTATCTCTTTTTCTGGGATAAACTAGAGAAATCTAACTGGTTCCTCGAGCAAGTCATCGAAACAGCAGAAGAAGACCTATCCTCACGTCTCGTCCAAACCCTCCTTGCGACTCCCGTCTCGGATGGCGGCCAGTGGGACATGGCCAACAACCTTGTCTACAAGTATGGTCTCGTCCCACAAACACTATATCCCGACTCTTTCAACGCGATGAACTCCGGCCACATGGACCGATTAATAACTTCCAAATTGCGCGCTGATGCCTTAGAGCTGCGCTCCCTGGCCTCGAGCTCCAATAAGTCCTCAGGATCCAAACAGAAGATCCTCGCCTCAAAAGCTCGCATGATGCAAGAAATCCACGCCATCCTCACCCTTATGCTTGGGCCTCCCCCAAAGCCAGACCAGCAATTCACGTGGGAGTATTACGACGCGAACGGCACTTACCACAGCGTTCAGAAAACACCTCTGCAGCTCGCTGCTGAGCTCTCGTCGCCATCTGCGATTCGTTCCTTATCTGGCGCGAATGTCAACAACCTTTTCAGTCTGGTCAATGACCCACGCCACAAGTATCTCACCCATCTCACTGTAGACCGTCTCGGGAACGTGGTAGGTGGAAACAGAGCGATAACGTACATAAACGTCGATATGCAGACTATGAAGCGTGCCACCATAAGGATGCTGAAAGCCGGTCTTCCAGTCTTCTTCGGTAGTGACGTCGGCAAATTCTCCAATTCGCAATCCGGCATCATGGACACGAAATTGTTTGACTACGACCTGGCATTTGGTTCTGGTAACGGGAGCCTGCAGATGAGCAAGTCGCAGCGCCTGAGGGTTGGAGAGAGTGCGATGACACATGCGATGGTATTAACAGCTGTACAAATCGATGAGAAGACCGGCAAGAGCATAAGGTGGAGAGTACAGAACAGTTGGGGCACTAATGCGGGAACAGCTGGTTTCTTTGTTATGAGTGATGAGTGGATGGATGAGTTCACATATCAAGTTGTCGTCGACCCTAGTTTTGTGGAGAAGGAAGTCAGGGAGTGCTTGAAGCAAGAACCGTTGGTGTTGCCGTTGTGGGATCCTATGGGGGCGCTGGCATAAGACTTGAAGCTATCGAGCATAGCACGGGCGACCATGGGTTTGGGAGGACCTTTTGGAGGACTTCTGCAAGCTTGTTGGTTGGATGCTCGAACTTGACTTACGATATGATTATAATGATAGCAAGCGACTTAGAATCTTTTTCAATTTTAAATAATGGCATGTTTCGGATATTATAGATGTGATATACGTACTTACTACTAGTTTCGTATGTTATCGAGTTTCCTGCCTGTCTAACAATTCAGAACAGGTCGTTCAATGTATTCAGGTGTAGTTCTATGAACCATGTTTGAAGGCAGCCAACCAATTTACACGTAATTTATTCATGGCAAACTAAATAGGCCATTCTTTCTGTTTCAAGCCGCGAATGGTACATAAAAGGGAGGAGTACATGTCTGATGCCATGTTCAAATCATCTACAAGTATCTTGTCAGCACTGCATTGGTATGTACTTCGACGAGCTCAAGCATACTGTATGTTGAAGGTTGTTGTTGCACGTCCCACAACGTAGCGGTCTTCTTACCGGGGTGGTCGATCCAGGCGCGGACTAGCTTCGGCTGGAAGCGGCCCAGGCTGTCAGGCTTCAAGTGGCAAACTATGCCAGTGTACTGTAGGGTACGGAGTAGTCAACTCCGCATCAGTTCTCAGCAACTCATATTACATCTGAGCTCAAAGCATTCCTACCACACTCGACCACGATCTTTACTACAGATACCAAAGATGTCCGTTGCAGCTCCTCGCTATCGCTGTATCCATGGCACTACTTGGCAATCGCCGTTCAAAGTCTTGTTACCACAACCACAAACCAAACAACCTCGCAGACGTTTCGCCACGGCCACTGACGATCCCTCGACTACCAAGCCGCAACTACGAGCGACGACCTTTTCAGACAAACTGAATTCGGGACCTTCATTTGACAATTTCGTCTCTGGCAAAGAACCTCCATTAAAACCTTCAGAAGCCTTCGCATTGAAAACTGCCCTTGTTGGTCCAAAAGGAAAACAGAAGCAAATCACACGCCTACCTGAATGGCTGAAGACGCCAATACCTGACAGTTCGTCTTACAAGAAGATAAAAAATGACCTTCGAGGTCTCAATCTACATACTGTTTGCGAAGAAGCACGATGTCCAAATATTTCAGATTGTTGGGGTGGTAGTTCAAAATCTGCGGCCACAGCTACGATTATGTTGATGGGCGACACATGCACGCGAGGATGCAGGTTTTGTTCTGTAAAGACAAGTAAAGCGCCGCCACCACTCGATCCGCATGAACCAGAACATACTGCTGAAGCACTATCGCGATGGGGATTGGGATACGTTGTGCTGACAAGTGTCGATCGAGACGATTTAGCAGATAATGGTGCCCATCATTTTGCTGAGACGGTGCGGAAGACCAAGCAGAAGGCGCCATCAATACTAGTAGAATGTCTCACAGGTGATTATGCCGGTGATCTTGACATGGTGAAACTAGTCGCAACGTCCGGCTTGGATGTATATGCGCATAACGTTGAGACCGTCGAGGCCCTCACACCACAAGTCCGAGATCGACGAGCCACATTCCGACAGAGCTTAAGCGTGCTAAAAGCAGCGAAAGAAGCAAAGGAAGGTCTCATCACAAAAACATCAATCATGCTTGGCCTCGGCGAGACAGAAGAACAACTCTGGGACGCATTGCGTGAACTAAGAAAAATCGACGTCGATGTGGTAACCTTCGGGCAGTACATGCGTCCGACGAAACGACATATGCCCGTACACGAATACGTGACACCGGACGTTTTCGAGTCATGGAGACAACGAGCGCTGGACATGGGCTTCTTATACTGCGCTTCCGGACCGCTTGTTAGGAGTTCCTACAAGGCTGGAGAGGCATTTATTGAAAACGTGCTCAAGAAGAGGATGGCTGGAAGGTTGGAGACGGCTACGGCGGATATAGCAGGAGATATCAAGACGACAGTGACTGTTCTATAGAACATGAAGCTGACAAGCTGACAGGCGTTCGAACAGGGGCGCACAGATATCTTTCTTTCAAGCGAACTCGAATACATATTTTCTGCACTCTCACATCCATAACCTACGCTTCATCGCAAACTAGAACCGAGTAAAGACGAATTTTACATGCACATGTCCATGGTCCTCAACTCAGGAAACAGTATGGGTAACGTGTTTAATTGATTTAGGTTACGTTGAGATGAATTGGCATTCAAGACTGAGAGATGAGGGTTGGGGTGTTGATTTTGGGGGACTAGGAGAGGGGAGCTGGTACAGTAGGCATTGTAGTTAGGGAGCGAGGGAGGGAGGCAGGGAGGGAGGGAGGTGGTGTTGCTTGCGTATGTGGCATAGAGTTACCATGACTATTGCAATTGTATATAGAAGCATAGGAATCACAATGTGGTTAGCTCGTCTTTGTGTTTAGTCTAATTTCGCTCAATGGCATTGCTCACTAGTACTGACTCCAAGCGCCCTGCTATGCTGTGTTATGCTAGATACAACCCTCATCGTATCTGATCCGTAATAGCAAAATTCGTACTCCATTCACTCCGCAAAACAAACAGATTCACTTCTCAACCACAGCTCCCACATTCCGGAGCCCTCACATCATTAACAGTTCCCATCCGTCTTCCAGGCCCACCGCTGCCTCCTCCTCGCGGCCCACTTCCACCGAACCAGCCCGTCGACCCACCAATTCCAGCACCTGTACCACCACCAGCCCTTGCCCCCGCACTTCCACTTCCAGTCGCTTGTTGTGCCGTCCTACCTGGTCCCCTCGTATTGAAGCGGCTGTTTTGCGCCGCGGCATAAGGGTCCAGGGAGAGAAGGGAGACGAGGTATAGACCGATGAAGTTGTAGGCGTTATCGGCCATGCGGTTTAGGCGTGCGGTTAGAGGGAGACTGGAGAGGGTTTGGCCGGAGGAGGAGATGTAGGTTGGCGGTGGTGGTTTGGGGGTTGAGGATTGTTTGGACGGAGGTGTGGACATTTTTGTGGTGGCGGTGGTGGATTGGAGGTGGGTGGGAGGTTTTGAGGATGGGTTGGTATGCGTGCGAGTGGGCTTGGATGGTTCAGTAGGTGGTGTGCTGGTACGGTGGCAGGTGTTGTGTAGTTGAAGATGTGCCTAAAAGGCGGAAAGGGACGTGCGATGGTTCAGAGGAAGTTCCTGCGTATGTTGGCTTTCGAGTAGGGGTTTGAGTCGTACAGTTGTGGCCACGTATGGTTCGATTTGACTGCGGTGTGTGAGAACCAACGGTTGGAAATGAATATAGGTATGTTTGCTAGCAGAGGGGAGTGTACGCATCAGTATCACGTGTGAAGTTTGAGATGGAAGGCGCAGTTGCACAGATGCAGTTGTGCAATGACCATGGTCTTATTGCTCTTTACATAGAATCACATTAAGCGGTCCTCCATGAGCAGAACCAATCAATCCAAGATAGTCCACAACTATGCGGACGATCTTTATACGCTGTAGTGCTCCTAGCATATTTCTCAGTCTCTATGACACTTCGATTTGAGCTGCAAAACTCGATCGTCTTCGGTCAAACAGGACATAAAGCTATCACAACTACAACCCTCCTTCCCACTTCTCCCTGAAATTTGTTGCTTTCATGTCTTCGTACAGCAGAGTTGCAGCCGTGACTGGCAGCAACAAAGGCATTGGCCTTGCCTGCGTCCGACAGCTTGCCCTTCAGTATCCAAAATCATCCTTCAATAATGGCCCCCTACTAATCTACCTAACTGCACGAAACAAGGAGAGAGGGGAGAAGGCACTGCATGATATCCTCGAAGATCCACTGTTGAACAAAGAAAAGGCTCTACGCAAGGATGGAGGCCTTTCTGATGTGCAATACCTGCCATTAGACATCGACAATCAAGATAGCATTCAGCAGTTTGCACGAGATATCAAGCAGGCACACCCTGAAGGCATTGACATCCTAATCAACAATGCCGGCATTGCAATGGACGGCTTCGATGCCGATGTGGTCAAGAAGACCTTGCACTGCAACTATTATGGCACCTTAGCAGCCACCAAACTTCTACTCCCGCAGATACGCGACGGGGGCCGTTTGGTCAACGTCGCAAGTCTTGCTGGCATCATCGACTCGCGTTACTCCAGCTCGCTCCGCAAGCGCTTCTTGAATGCGACGGAAACAGAGGAAATAACTGGGTTGATGGAAGAATTCACAACTGCCGTGGCGAAGAATGAATACCAAGCTAACTGGCCAGGTACTGCATATAGAGTTTCAAAAGCTGGGGTAATTGGCATGACAAGGACGACAGCGGCGAACAACGCCCGAACAGGAAGTAAAACACTCGTCAACGCTTGTTGTCCAGGCTATGTTTTGACTGATATGACGAAAGGTCGAGGAAAGAAGACTCCTGATGAGGGAGCCCAAACACCTGTTTTGCTTGCGTTAGGTGACATCAAGGGCTCAAATGGTGAATTCTGGTACAATGAGAGCATTGTGGCGTGGGAACGATAGTACGAAACTGATCAAGTCTTATCATTGCCGCAGAGTTTTGATACGCGTGAAGCACGGAACCATCCTGGTCCTTGCTGATGGAACTATCCGCTAGATATACCTTTTCTGATGTAGGCAGAGTTTCGAAAAAGAACTTTGACGGCGGGACGCACCATCATGCACGTCAATGAAAAAGATTCGGAACACCTCTCAGAATGTTTTGTTGTCAAAGCATACTCTAGTAAACATTACTTCCGTTTATCCCAATTCCTCAATTCACAACCGTGTTACAACTTGGTCAAAGCCATCGAAATCGGCCGATTCTACAAGGCTGAAATTAGCTAATCTCAAAAACTGACACGGGCTTCTCGGTTAAGGTGTAGATCTGACTGGCAATGGCTTGGCTACGCAGTAGGTATGTGAGGTAACACACAGGTGTTGGGGAATGCGACTACAGAACTTTGAAGCAGATCATCCTCATTTACCGAAGTTTCGAAAACCTTGAAACAATGCATAGCTAAGCTGCACAATGCAGTCAAGAAAGTACAAGGGCTTCCACAACTGCTGGTGAGGTCGTTAACAGCCAATCATCAATGCCGGGAATGAAGATGGATGCCACCAAAGCATGGAGACAAGCCACAGATTCATGCTGGGCTAGTGGTGTGTGCCTGACGATGAAACACAAGTGTTGCATTAGCTTCCGTGTCGATTTCTGCATGGCAAATCCCTTACTTACTGTACTGTACTGCGGAAGTGCTCGCCTCAAGAGAATGAACGTTTCGGAGATTCATCATCGATGATCATCAACTTGGCCAGGATTGTGGTGCGGTGTGGTGTGGAATTGGATGACGACTACACTACTACAACTTGTGGCTGCTCGGGGCTTATCAACATGTTCTCGCTTCAACGACTCACTCTTATTTGGGAGACTTTCAAGCCAAACTCTCGACCATGGCTGTAATCTTTCCTCTTTCGAATCCGGCATATCCCATTTCGACAACTAGGCGATCCGCTACGCTACAAGCTCTTCACCGTTATTGCTGCCTTGATCGGTAATCAGTCCTTTCGCAGACATGGCGGATGTTAGCTCAATTCTGTCAACATCACCATTCACATCGAACAAGGAACAAGGCAAAGTTAAACGTTCCATATCCGACAAAAACGTGATTGTGCACTGCATTTACTTCAAGGTGTGTTTGCTAGTCGATCCATTGACTTGCATAATGACTCCATCCTCCACCACCCCAAGCTTTTCTTGGGTCGTGGCCCGATCCTGTCCCACCACCTGACCTTCTGGCTTCTGTCTCGTTTTTTACCACGCGGTGAGCAGCCTGAAAGCAAGGATCCTGTCCTACGATTGACATAGTTCCTCCATAACAATCGTATGATTCTGTTTCAATCACATTCTTTTCTCGTCAATGTACGCTGGTCCGCACGATTCTTCTCGCCTGGAAGCTTGAGATTCTATTGAGAAAGCTGGTCTGCACTCTTGCTGAGTTGGTATGATTGTGATACTTGGCTTGTTATCAAATCCGGAGAATTTGGCACGAAGATAACGAACAGAAATAATGAACACACAAGACTTGTGATTTCAACACCTCTCCACCCAGTCAAGATTTTCTTTTCATCATCCTTCCATGGCTTCGCTTCTCAGCAATTCGACGTTACCTCTTTGGGCCTGGATTATCGTTATTATTGTCGGCTCGCTGGTCGTTGTCGGCACTGGCTTCCTCGCAATACGATTCACTGTTGTTCGACGGAGGCGAGCGACGTTTATTGAAACTTTTGGCGATGAGAACCTTCCACAGAGACGAGTCACCGTCAGACGGGGGCGAGTGGTACCATCCTCTAATTACTTGTCTTTAACGGGGTCAAGGTTCGGACTCAATGTATTGGGTTCTGAGGAACATGATTCACAATCCAGAGTTGGCGCTCGCTCCAGAAGTCCTTTTGAATGGTGGAGCACGCTGAAGGATCGATCCCAATCCCGCAATAGTCAGGTCACTCAAATGACGGAGACATCCTCAATATGGACCATGCCCACAAGCCCGAACCATCCAAGAATGTACCAACATCGCAACATGACGTTCTCAGATGCGAGCTTGACATCGACATCCAAGGACGACGAGGTATCGACAACAATTAGTGAAGTGCCACCTGCATCACCACCAGCAATATACAAACCACCACCCAACTTTTCGCGTTCATTCTCCAATCGAGCGCATCGCTCAGGCCTTATACCAAGACAACTCATACTATCAAGGATCGAGGAATCGTCACCTCACGTGTCTATGATATCTGCTCGGCGATCACGAATCGGAAGTTATGCGAGCAAATCAGGAAAGCTAAGAACTAGTGCAGCATCATCATTTTCTCTATCGCCTTCACCTCTACGAACACAATTTCCATCGCCACTCCGGAGCGAACACTCGGAAGAAACATCTTCCAAGCCAAACTCAATACATCAAGACACTTTGCCAGTACCCTCCAAGCACCTTACAGTCCCACGTCAGGAGAACTACCTAGCCTACAATAGCTACAATCCAAGCTTTGCTGATCGAGAGCCTACACAGAAATTACAACGAATGAGTCAAGTTAGCTGCGATGTTCTCAGCACAAACTTCTTGCGGCCGCAACCTAGTATTACAGCATTACCCACGTCAACGAACCCGGACCAAACAAGCAAATACTGGGGCACGAAACCTGATTCACGGCCGGTGCAATCAAACAGCGGAAAGAAGGGAAGAGTGTTACGAAAGAAGTCGCTTAGGAGATCAGAGATGGTTACACAATTCGATTCGTGATTGTCAGTAGTCTCAGTGTTTTGATTGGCACGATAGCCTTATTCCTTCATTTATTTTCAGCATACTGCCAGTTCACGAATTTCTTTTGACTAAATGGCTACGAGATACACAGAGGCATTGGCCTGGTGCTTGATGTCCATGAAATTCATTCACGATCCACAACGGAGAGGTCTTTTATACGGCTAGATGATATAGGATCATCTGTGCATGCCTACGAGCATGTCATTATGCACTCCACTATAATAGCGAGGCAATGCTTCATCCAAAATCAATTCTTTATCCACTTCAGAATGTACTCACAGCCTTCGTTCATAGGTTTCACTTGAATCATGGGAAGTCCTACCAGGATTGTCTCAGGATCGCAACGGAAACGTGCACCCATGATGCTGCCTAATCGACTGTCTCGGCATCATGCATGTTCAGGAGGTCTTCCGCTTCCATTTCTTTGTGCTTAAGGATGAGCTGCTGCATGTTAGCGTGCCCTGATAAGATACTGACAACATTGAAGTCCTTCTCCAGGGTCGTGTGGTCTAGCCTTTGGTCGTTGCTGCCACGTTCGGTAAGTATTCTTTAGCAATGCCTTCCGAGGTCTCATAGCTGGTCCGCCTCAAACTTACACACTCACCTTTTTAGCTTGTTTCTGGAACTCGGTAACAAAGACTTGAACGACATAATCTTGAGCCTGTTTCGGCGGCGATGTTCGAGATGTTTCAAATAGTCTGCGGTGAGGATAGCTTCAATAACGATGATGGCGACACGATATCGCTATATAGGCTTGGTGAGCGGCATCCAACACCACTTCCTCCTACTCAACAAGTCTTACATTCCTCAAAATACACCGAACCAGAAAGACAAAGGTAGCGAAGCTCTTGAACATTACATTCCATTCACCGCTACAACCACGAAGCAATCGGTCTATCCTAGCAGTTAGCCAACCCCAAACCACAGCTCACTATTATGGCACTCTTCCACTCCGCAAGCACACTCCTTCACCGCCTTGCAGGCAAGAAGAAGCAACAGGCACAACGCGAGCACTTACAACCTAGGTCTTTCGATATCATGACCTTGCGTAACATCAATATCGAGCTTCCGAAACCTCCTCCTACACATAATCCTTATGTTGGGACAACGCTCGGGAGGTGTGAGGAACCTGGGGTTGGGCAAATGGATGGTTTTGAGATTGACCGTGGGTATAGTGAGCAAGACAGTGTGGACAGCACTGCAACGTTGGATGTGGTAGATCCTGAGTCAAGCAGCGTTCTGCTGACTTGGCCCCTCATGGACGACGACCAAGAAAAGTCAAGGATTCGGATTGAAGTAGATGATAGTGCCCATACAACAATCACCATAGGGCATCATGCTGCTGTGGACGAAGAGACCTCCTCTTGGCAAATTGACCAAGAAGAACCAGAACAGGGCGCCAATTCGACCACACCCGTGTTACCATCCTCATCACCCTTACCACAAGGCACATCTGTCGTGCTAAATCTATTGACTGAGGATGACATTCAACCCGCCAACCAACGTCCCTTGAGTCAAGAGTTATTGTTGAGCTCCACCCCATGCACCGATCCCCTTATCCAATCCACCCTGAGGAATCACCGTTGACACCAGCATCACCAGCATTCGCGCTACCAGCAAATAAAATTTGCCACCTTATCACTTGCCACCAAGATCGTATCCCTCTTACCCCCGAAGAGACAACGCTGTTGCTAGTATGCTTGCACGATATCTATACCAGCCACAACCGTACGCGACAGCAGAATGATCAGCAGCAGCAGCAGCAGCAGCAACCAATCGAACAGTACACTGTCACACAATATCCCTCTATCGAGCAATTCATGCAAAGCAACTCACGACCTTCTCAATCCAGTGACTGGGAAGACCAATCCTTGCCTCCAAGTCCTACCCCATCATTCACATATTCACTATCATCCTCCTCCTCAAGCAGCTCCATCTCAACTGTATCAAGCGCATCGTTCTCTACACTTTGCACCCTCTTCTTCGAACAACCAGAAGCGGATCTCAAGATCAACCAAGATACCCCCATGATCAACGATGCCTCGCTAGAACCCACCGCATCTCAAACTGACCTCACGATCACCGTCTCCGAAACCCCCGAACCTATATGTATCGACTCAGATATCACTATCGACACCAGTGCCAACAATACCAGCCAAGTTGATAGACTCCCCACTAACACCCTCTCCTCAACGACGAACACCACAGCCCACCTTCCCACCACGCTACCCGCCAATACCCTAAACCCCATCCTCACAGTCTTTCACGACTTCATCATCACTATCCCCACGGCCATACTCTTTCTACCCCAAATCGTCCCAACCTCCATCTTCACATTCATGTTCTTCATCTTCATGATCTTATTCTTCATACAAAATATCATCCTCGTCCTCATGATCATGTTCTTTCTATACGAGATCATGATTCCGTCCGAGTATTAGCTAGTTGCACGCAGCATAGCATTATACGCTAGGATGATGTACAGCATAGCATGGCATTGCTTGTGCACGGTGTTGGTCGACGGGCAGGTGCTACTGGATCCAAATGTGGATGAAAGCAGGTTGAAGGACTGACTGGAGGTTACTTTGGAATGATATTATGACAATAAAATACGCGGGGGGGTGACACCAGGGAGCCTGGAGTTTGCTTTGCGGGCGACGACTAACGAATTGATTGACTTCGGATTTCGTTGGGACTTCTATATGATGCATATAGGAGTTACGACAAGAGCGTCCGGACTGGATGATCAGGTTTGGATCTTTGGTAGATGATGTATTGCATCGGAATATACTCATATTATTTACTGTTCCCTCTTGTTTGTGTAATGTGCCTTACACTCTGTAGAAATGCAAGTGTTTACGTATTCGAGCTGCCGTATTGCTTGATGGTCAATATGAGTTATTTTCAGTTCGAGCCAGTAGTAACGATGACAATGATGACCTCGTCAGTTAGTCAATTGTATTAGGCGACAACATCCACAAAGAGTAATCTAGTGTAAGGCCAACTGTACAATCCAATTCATTTTCTTATGTCCAAGTTTGTTTTCGTATGTACGTATTTCTACTGTTCTTCCGTAATGTACAATAGGACCACATCACTTCCCATCCAACTATGCTACGTAGGCCAGCCATCAAGTATACCAGCACAACCACTCCCAAACAATCACAGCGCAAACCCAATCCCCTCCCTCTCATCATCCACCAACCGCCCAAACTCAAGCAACAATCTAAAATACCAAACCTCAAGATCCTTATTCCTCAGCGCCTTTTGCGCCCAACTCCTCCCCTCCTCCGCCAACCGCAACGCCAACACCTTCCCTTCCTCCTCCTCATCGAAATATCTTAGTGCTTCAACATGTTCTTCGCCATGCATACTCAGCGGAACGTAATGCACCCACGGCCTGATCCATTCATCGTGCCATTCGCGGAACATACTGAGTTTGTAGACTAGTGAGTGGCTCAGAAGCCAGGCGTAGTAGCGGCCTGAGAACGCGTTGCCGTCGATGTCAAGAAGGTATTTTGAACCAAAAGCGTCGAACATGTTTACGTGGGGCGCGGTTTCGAAGAATGCGGTTTGGGCGTCGCAGTCGCCGGGGTCGCATTGGCCGATGTGCGTGAAGTGGATGTCGAAGAGGTGGGAGACTTCTTTCATGGGGATGGTTGTTTCGGTCCATGTTGGATCGAGGGTGGAGTTGTCGTAGCGAAGAATTTTGGCGTCACCGATTGGCATGGTTCGTTGGACGAATTGTTGTCTGTGTTGGTTGCGCCAGCCGCCGTCGCGGCTGAAGCCGCCTGTTGTCGAGCCGCGCCAGTACATGGTGTTCTTTTTGTCGGACCAGGGCATGTCGCGGTTTGCGTTGTAGACTACTTTGCCCATGTAGTACCATGGTGATGGGTAGAGGATGTCTTGAAAGGATGAGACTTTAGATTGGCTGAAGATTGGGATGAGTTCGTGCGCGACGTCGAAAGCGTTGGGTCGGTCGAAGAAGCCGAAGCTGTGGCGGAGGGATGGGGTGTTGCAGATGTCTGATGCGGCGGTTGTGTTGCTGATGAAGTGGAGCGGAGTGGTGGTGTAGAGATGTATGTCATCCGTCTTGGAATCGTTGAGGAATCGATGTGCGGCAGAGTCAGGCGGACAACTACTGCGACTAGGATACCACGTAGGTTGGTGTGCATACCGATTGAAGCGGGTTGTACGATACTCCTTGATGCGGTCACCAGCGTTCATATCGGATGGCCTCTGGGAGAAAGAGTTTCGTGGTCTAGGGTTGGACATCGCCCTCGGCATGGCTTCATGCAGCGCAATGTCGATGTGCCGGTTTAATTGGTCGTTTTGGAGAACAATACGTGGTTCATCGTGGATGTTGAAGGCCAGATCCATGTCTGGAAGGTATTGAATGAAGTTCTTGAGCATGGTTGGCATTGCCTTGCGTTGCCACTCGTACATCTCACCGCCTCCTTCTATCAATCTGACTTGCCCATCACGAATGAGGACTGCGATCAGCGCATTGTCATGGCCAATCACTTCTCGAGTACGCTCGCGGATGACCGGGGGTTCCAGAGCCCAGAATGGCATGAGACTCTGGTGAATTGTGTCATATTCATCAATCAATTCCACATCGTTGCTCTTTGCGAAATCATACCATTTGTCGAAATTGGGGGGCGGAGGTATACCATATCGCCTGCGATATTCTGTGACCGCCTCCTCTAATGTCTTGGACTGTCGGGCCTTTAGCGCTTGGAAGTTTGCTCTGGTTTCCGTGATCAATTGATGGATTGGATGTGACTTCGAAGTCGCTGGCACCTTTTCATTGCCATGTTCATCTTCACCAAGGACTTCGAGAGGGTATGGTGGTATTTCTCGGTGACGTTGCAAGTAGACGAGGGTTAAGACAGCTGCGAAAAACACCAATATGAGGCCCAATGATCTACGCAATTTTACCATACCGGCTCCGACATGGCTCAATGCTACAGTCATAGACCTGTGACAGTAATTTGTAGTGACGATGCTGCTATCGTGTGCGCATTGCCGAGTGTTGCTGATCACACATGTGATGGTCCCGTGCCTCCGATGGTCTTGCAACTGGTAAAAGAGATTCGCTAGGTCGGTATCTGTCAAGCGTAACAATAGTTCGATTCTGCACGAGCAGCTCTGCACCCACAACGCTGATGGATAGGAGAGCGACAGCATGGCCTGTCAATTGCGCTCTATTTTCCTGAGCAGCCAAAAATGGTAAAGCGTTACCCCATGCGGGGATATCCGATCTTTGTTCGGCAGCATCATTGAGGCCAGACAGTTTCAAAGTCAGGAAATGACCACTTCACCGCAAGTTTGATGGAAGAAATGCAAGACTAGAGCATTGTGTTTATTTAACGTTGAGAGGGAACGTTGTGTGTTCTGTTGTTGGTCTCTATCGGATCTTTCGTGGTATTGTTAGATTGTAGCCCACGAGCGTTCACCAGTGTGGTAATTATTACCATGTTGTCGATAACATGAAGTGAGGTACATCTGTTTGGACTCTGGTTCAGGATATGCATGCTGGCAAGTTCAAGGCAAGTGTTTAAGGGATATAAGTAAGGGCTGCTCTTGCGGCCTTGTTTTAGCAGGTAATCTAGCGTTGTCTGACAGGAATTTTGGTCGTCATGCTTTGCTCATACAGAAAAGCATGTACAATGACTCGTTCCTCCATCACTTTCAGTACGGTGAGAGTCGTTGCCTCTCTCATTGACCAAAGGTGTTAGCCTGCTTCGTCGCGCTCTAATGGGGTATTGTTGGCTTTTCTATCGTTCATGAACCTGTATCCATCTTATCCCCACCTTGAAATAGACGACCACCTAGAGCCGGACCACCTCCCGCAATGGTTGCAAAAAACCTCACATCAACATCGCTATCCTGCTGCAGCTTCTCGAGATTGGGTATGATTGAAGAATCGATGAGCTGCTGGCCTTTGGGTGATGGTGAAACTTTGGTAATCGATGACTCGCTTTCTGCGATGGTGCCCTTTTCAGGGAGTTTCTTCAAGGTATCAATGATGACAGCATACGATTTAGCCACGTTGAAGCGGATGTTTGGTATGGGGTCTGACACTAGACGGTCCATCATAGGAAGGACGGACTCTGCGATGATATCGAGAGTGACAACAGGTGCGAGTGTCTATAGCTCTGGTCAGTATATCATACGTGAACGAAGAAAGGACAGGAACTCACTGTTATGGCGAAGCATGTGGTCATGCGATACAGGTAGTTCTGCTGCTGGCTCATAGCAGAAACCTTGGGGATGATTGACTGGCTAGCCCACTCCACCCCGAAAACTTCTGTGAGCTTCTTTAGATTTGCGACTGCTGCCTCTCTGATAGAGAAGACAGTGTCGCCGAGCCAACCCATGCAGAGATTGCTCAACTGCTCGTCGAAAAACTTGACTCCGAGTTGTTTAGCAAGCAATGGAATGTATTCGATAATGGCTAAGCGAACTCTCCATTGCTTGTCCTCCGCCAGTTGAACAATGGCTGGTAAAAGTGATTGAGAGAGGAGGTCAATGCCAATGACATTATTGACAAGTTCAAGTTTCGAGATGATGTGTAGTCGAACGTCTGGAAATTCATCCTTGAGCATTTGGAGGAACATGGGCAGGAGGTGAGCAATAGTCTCGTCCTTTCCAAGGATTGGCGCCAGTCCAGACAGTTGCGTGCCGAGAGCAGCTCTGACATGCTGCGATGGATCTGAGACGAGATCTTCTATACTTGTCATGATTTGGTCCAGTAGAACTTCACGGTCAAGAAGACTACAGAATCCTGGTATCTGGCTCGCGATGGCTGTCCTGACCTCTGCTTCGCTGTCCTTGAGCATTTTGACGAACGTCTGTACAAGATCTCGTGTGATTACTTCCTCGTTGACAGCTTTCGCGATCTTCTCAAACTTCTCTGCGACCATGTATCTGACACGCCAGCTCTTATCCTCAAACAAATCTCGTAGTGCTTTAAGTAACACACCATGACTCGGTTGTTGTTCCTTCGGAATTGATTCAGCGATGGATATGAGAACTTCGACGGTCAATAGTCGGACACTGTCTTGGTCGTCGCTTGCGAGGTGCTGGAAGAGTGGGATCATTTCATCTATCACAATTTGTATGGGTACCTCTTTCACAAACTTGGCGAGATTGTTCGCTGCTTGTCTCCTAACCATGGGTGTTTCATCATGGACGAGATGCCCAAACTGCTGTCTCAGAACCTGCTGAGATGGTGGAGAGGCTTTTTTGTAAGGTGCCACATACAGGCCTGTCGCTGAAATTTTCGAGGTAAACCAGTCGGCTTTCGAGAGACCCAGAGTGAGAGGAATGAAATGTTCTTCAACTTGCTGTTTCGAGAGCTCTGCGCAAATCTTGTTCAAGGACTCGACGGCCTTGTCTCGGACCAGAGGTTCCTCTATCGCAGCGAGGTTTTCGAGTGGTCTAAGGAGGACATGGCCGTATTCGGGGCCGCCAACGTATTCGATGAAGTTTCCAAGCTCGTCAGCGAGGGCGGTCAATACCTCGTCCTCATCCTCGACGGAATCGTCCAGGAAAGGTATAAGTTCGTCTCTTGTTCGCTCGGGTCCAAGGGCAAGGGCTATGGTCGATAGGCGATGTATCGCGTTGAGTCTTAACAAAACATCATCATGCTGTAAGAAATGTTAGGAACAACCACAGCTTGTTCAGCTCCACCACTGACCTTCAATTCGTCAATGAGGACGGCAATAGGATAGAGCTCGTCGTTCTCGTTCTGGCCTTCCATGATTGTGGTCCTTTCGCGCCTTGAGTAGTTCAAATGAGGGACTAGGCACAAGAAAGGAAAGTGGTCAGGATCGCTTTGTTGTGGTCGATATGCAATCTGGTACTACTATGATTGTCCTTCCAAGCCACTTAGGAGGTTTCAAAGAGTCTGCCCTGCGCTTGAGCGTTAGCAGTATAACTTAGGGCATCTGTTTGTAGTGACTGCGAACTGGTAGGAGAGCTGGATCGCGAGGCACTTGGTAGGGCTGGCCGCAGCGTTTTGGTGGGCATATGCACAAGGACTTACGCAGCTCAGGCGTGTGTCGAACTGTACTACACTTTTGGTTACGGTGTAGCTTTTCTCTGTGTCGTCGAATCACGGTACGATTTGAGCCAAAGCTGACCTTATCGTAGTATGGCGTGGTGTGGTGTGGTTTGCACGTTATGTCATACCAGTATTTGGTTCATACGACAACAAAAGCCACAGCACAGGCGCTGCAGGAATCCGTACCAGCAAGGCACCAAGGCAGGCGGAGTCTTGGCATTAGCATGACCACGATCTCTTCCATCACTCCTCACTTACAACTTCGCACTTTCACTAAGTGACTATCAATACCCTCTCTCTGAAGGTGTTTGGTCAATATTTAGACGGTCTGTGGGTTGTTACGACTTAACGACGTTTGGTAATTCGTTGATCCTGAGACTACCGTATATGATCGCATCGAATTTGAAAGTTCTATACTCGAGGGAGGAAGAGATCAGATGATTGACCTCTTCTGTGCTGGCCTTGTTCAGTGTATATTACTGCTAACTCCAGGAACGCGACCACATCACCTTGCGTATCGTGTCAGATGTCCTTCTTTCGACAGAGTCTAAGTGGATGGCGACGGACGTCGTGCCATCGCTACGCAGTCTTGATCCCTCCGTGCCTCACTTACAAGATCATCAAGTTGCGGAGAGCGAATGACCTACCAAGTGCTGCTAGCCAGGGCTTGGGTCAGTGGGTCTATCTACCAACGAATTAACAATATCTACAGTAGTTTGTATTTTACGCCAAAAGGGGGGATGAGGGCTTCCGTGGAGCCGATCCTACATCTGAATCATGATCTAGGTACCTGTGATCAAGGCTACCTAATCTTGCATATAACTAACGTGTATGTGTACTGTACAACCGTTGGCTACTCGAACGCCCATACATGTCGTTCGACGTGTACATATCTTTTTAGTGTCCAAATGACCGGCCAACCGCAAAGCAGAGTTCGAACTTCTGACAAAGACACATATACTGATGAAGATATGTTAGCCGGGCAGAGTATAGCAAGGAGAACTATAAAGATGCATTGAATACCTCTTCTCAACACTGTTGTATTTCCATGCTGCACACTACCTTACCTTGATCGATTCGTTCGAAGCTCGCCATGGAAGATTCCCCTGCATATAAGGCGTGGTTGGCAGAAAACACTAAATGGTCAATCGGGCCCGTTGCTGGTAGAGTCGACTGCCCTTTGCATTTCGTTGTCTTTCACAGGTCCCCTTTCGATCGCTAGATCTTCGTGCGACAAACTGATTATCATATCCTATAGATGCCTGTGTTACTTTAGAGTCCACGGACGAGGGCAGCTACTCGATAAAGGATGGATCATACGTACCATCCATTTACTTAAGCAGCCAGAGACATAGATGATGAATGCGCAATTCCGAGTCCAAGTCTGTCAATAATTCATCGTGGGAATATCATGATTGGTTTGAGCTGGAGAAACCTTGATCATTGATTCAATCGAAACCTCCTAGCTAGCTCACGTAGCGACAGCTCGTAAATTCTGGCCATTCTTAGACATGGAACCACTCAGCAGCAGCACTGAGCGCTCCAGCCCCATGGTTTCATCCTTCATAGTTCTAACGAGGCCCACCATCGCACGAATAGCGTCTCATTTGAACCGTGGGCAAGGAATGAGCTGACCTTTTGACGTCTGCGGTCGCTTCGTCTGGCAAGCGGTAAGCGGCCTTTTCAAGATCGAGGTAGCGAATGGCCCTGATTGCAAAAGTCCTCAAAATCAGCTTGATTCACCATCTCGGTGGTAGTAGGTAAAATGGATAAGGTGGTTAGGTAGAGTTTGGAGACGACCCCACCCCACTCACTTCACGGAACTTTGGCCGAGAACTGCCTGCCCGACCATAGCCGTTCACATTCAATGATCGTCTCTCCTACTATTCCAGTACCTTTGAATGCGGTGCTAACTGTGAGAAAGAAGTAGGACTGATCACCGAAATCCAAGCGTAGCGCTCCGAAGCATTTTGGGCCAAAATTCCCATCCCGAGGTCATGTCAATGCATCAACTAAGCCGGCTAATGGTGTAACCGCGCAATGGTGCAACCGCGCAGTCTGGATCCACAATTTCTGTATAGCAACTCTTGGTGTTGATAGTTCTATATAGCCTGGTAGTGGAACAAATGACTTGTAACTGTGCCTACTACATCTTTGAGTGATAATGCTGTCGTTGGTACAGTTTCATCATCGTCCTGTATCTCAATCGTAGTATTCGACGCTCGCAAGGGCACCGCTGGTCCCAAAGCATTCCTTTCGATATCACCAATTGTAATAAATGACAGATTGGGATTGACAGGCTGTTTCCTCTTGTGCTTGGCCCTCTCTTTATCCTGGAACGCCTGGAGTGTCTTCCTCTTGATTTCTAGCTGCGCAGTTATAAACTGCTGTCTTTCCAATGCCTTGGATGTCTTCATTATAAAATTGCGTATATTACGATTGAGGGGAGTCGATTTCGAGAGGGTTCGGACAGCGTCGGTAAAGTGGGATCGATTCTCTGGAGTTCTGAGAAGGGCTGGGTTAAGATTAGAAGTATTGTGAACTCGTGGAGGTGTATAAGATCGGGTAGGCGGTGCTGAAATAATAAATCGAGATCGTAGACCTTTTTCAGGATCGAAAGGCCATATACCAGCAGCTTTGAAGCCACTCTCACAATTAGATTTGGTCATTGCGATCGTCCGAGCTTGTCGGTATTGCTGGATAAATAGATTCTTCTTTACGGGCTCCAGATCACCAACTTGGTAGTGCGTAGCGACCAGTATACGAAACTGACGCTTCAGCGACGAGAATATTGTAAGATCAAGAGGTTGAAAGATGTGGGACGAGTGTGGTATAAGATAGAAGCAATGAATTTTGTTTAACCAAGCAACTCTTATAAATTCCTCTGTACAATGCGATTTATGACCATCCATGATCAATAGCTTCCACCCTACACAATCCGCAGTTTCTGGTATAAATACCTCTTTCAACCACAGAAGTCCTATCTCATTTGACGTAAAGGCATTCGGAGAGGAGGTATACAGCCAATCTGGAAGGTCTGTGGGTATGAACCATTGTTGTTGTACGTGCTTTCCCTTGAAGATCAACAGTGGTTTGATTACACGACCAGTTGCAGAAATACACTCAATTGAAGTCGCCCACTCCCTCTCATCTGGTCTGGTAACTAACGTACGGTTAGAAGCAGACGATCCAACAACTCTCTGATTACCACAGTCCTCCAACGCGGTACCAGTCTCGTCCATATTGAAGATATGATCTTTTCGTATTAGCTTACCTGTCAATATCTTCAATAGCGACTCGTACCAACCACGAACCGCTTCCTCCGTCACCTCACGAGATCGTTTATATCCTATCTTCCTCCCCAGCTTCGATTTGACCTCAGGATGCCTCTTTAAAAAGCGCTGTATATACGCCTTTCCGACGGTACTTGGACCATTTGAAACAGCAGAGATAAGACCAGCCATCGCGCGTACCTGCGCGAAGTTTGGAGCTTGTCCATACATATCAAGGTCCAAAATCCATCGTACAAGCATTTCCTCCTGTTCTGCAGACAACAATTGCTGACTTCTACGCGCTTCCGCGCGAGTTTTCGATCCGTGGGCACGATCGCGTACGGTACTCTCTGGGACACCAAAGGCACGGGCAGCAGCTCTCAAAGAAGTATAATCACCAGCTAAAAAGGCAGCCAAGGCATCGTCAACAGCAGGTCTCGAAGCCATCGCGATCTCAAGACGTATACCAAACACCAAGAATTGCTATACAAGATCCAAGATCACAGAATTACTATTTACAAGTGGATCCAGACTGCGCGGTTGCACCATTGCGCGGTTACACCATTGGCCGGCTTACTACTGTTTCGTATCGTTTCTGTATAGAACTTGCTAATCATCAGACAACTCTCAACATACTAAACCACCTCCAAGCCTGCTCCTCACCACCACCAACTAACTCTAGAACCAATCTCATCAACCAGATACAACACAATGTCAACCACCTTACCCCCGGTCCCCGACGTAATCCCAATCTACCCCGACCTCCCCGGCAAAGTCGCCCTAATAACAGGCATAGGCCAAGTCGGCCCCTCCTCCAGCCCCCTCTGGGGCAACGGCGCCGCCACAGCCCGCGTCCTAGCCCACAACGGCGTCAAAATCTTCGGCTGCGACCTCAACCTCTCCGCCGCCGAAACAACCAAGCAGCGCCTACTAGCCGACACAAACGACGCCATAGTCGACGTGGTATCCGCCGACGTCACAAACTCCGCCGACGTAGAAGCCCTAGTGGCAGCCGTCATGGCCAAACACGGCCGCATAGACATCCTAATCAACAACGTCGGCCAAACAGCACCCGGGAATCCCGTAACCACGTCCGAAGACCAATGGAACCGCCAACTAGACATAAACCTAACATCCGTATACCGGCTCTGCCACCACGTCCTACCAATAATGCAGTCCCAGAGAGGCGGGAATATAATCAACAACGCCTCCATCACAGGCATGCGCTACATAGGCAAGCACCAAATCGCGTATGCGGCTGCAAAAGCGGCCGTAATCCAGTTCACGAAAGCCATGGGCGCGATGTATGGTAAAGAAAATATCCGATCGAACTGCGTGGTGCCGGGGTTGATGTATACGCCTCTTGTGGACAATTTTGCACGCAGTGAGGATGCCGGTGATCGGGAGGCGGCGAAGAAGATCTTGGATCATAATGTGCCTGTGGGGTGGATGGGGACGGGGCTGGATATTGCGAATGCGGCGGCTTGGCTGGCGAGTGGGGCGAGTCGGTATGTTACGTCGCATGCGTTGGTTGTGGATGGGGGGATTACGGAGAGCACGGGGACGGGATTCTATACTTGAATACGTAGTCCGGTGGATGGAAACTACGTGGCAGAGGACATTTGAACTCGAAGCTTGCTGATAAGAGTACTATCTTATGTAGGCTGTGTGAACGCTCAGGCAATGAATTAGACATCAGTACGATTGGCGACGTTAGAAGAAGATTAGACCCGCTCTTGAGGCCACGAAAAGGGTGGCTGGGTCGTGCAGTATCCACCAATAGTTGGTGGTTCCCCAAAGACAGGTATTCTTATACAGATTCGGAAGTGGGTACTTCGTGGTTGCACTGCTCACACAACCAATTCTCTGGAGATAACAACCTGTCGTCTCTTGTAACAGCAGCATGCTTTCCTTGACTCGAATTTCCAGGGATGCATCTGTCGCAGACATTTTGTGTTCATATGTAACGCCTAAATATACGGTCGTGAATCGATATCTTCGCGGTGCCATGCCCATGCCTGCGCTTTGTCCAGCTTCGTTGGAGTGTCCATACGCTGGAGCTTAAGATCCGTCGCCTGCGCCGGAGCCTTCTTTCTACTCACTTCTCGTCGCAAGTGATCAAGCTCGAACATCAGGATTGACCGTGCTGTAAGAGTGGAAACTATGTACCTCAAGATCACCACCACAGCATCGGTGGTATCAATGAACAGTATTGAGGAAAAGACACATATGCCAAAGGTGAGATGAACGAAGCCGAGACAGGCAGCAAGGTGGTGAAAGATCATACTCTGAGGGGTTGGTCGAACGTGGTGTTCCAGATCCTTGTCATTCTTAGTGTTGGAGCCGAGACTGCCATCGTTTGGCGAAGTTGGCCATCCTTCCGGGAGCACTTGGTAGTTACGTTGACTTTGTCGTAGCTTCCGCCATAAGGCGAAACGGTTCAAGCGCCAAAACGCAGCGGAAGCGGTGATATGGATACCAATAGAGAGGCAAGTCCACACGAGGGGCAGATAATAGTTCGTGCACTGGAAGCTGACAACAGTTCTTGTACCAAGTTGCCATGAAGTATATATCACATTGAAGATCGCAGTTGATAGAGCAACATACTGGACCAGCTGCCACCCGACGCCCAGTATGCGATAGCGAACATGTATCTGAGAGAGTAATGGAAATGGTTCCAAGTGCAACAACTCTCGGGCGTCTGTGTACTCAAGGACTCGAGATGGGAATATAGCTGGACATGCCATGGAGATCAAGATTGAAAGCACTGGCTTCTGTGTTGATAACAAAGCGGTTTCTGCCACTGATGGGCCAAGACTTGCAAGAAGCCCTGGTGTTAGACCCAGGAGGACACTAGCGCTTGCCATCCGTGTCTTGATGTCTTCTCGGAGGTTTAGAAGAATACACGTCTGTTGCTGAGCACATGCTGCTGCTTGATCTGAGTGAGTGCCGTTCCGGACTGACTGACGGTATTTATCCAAAGTGACGCTACATGTCTGTTCAGAGACATTCCCAAACGTCTGGTCTGATAGCAGCCAGAACCACGTAACGAATTTAGTTTTAGAATCTAATCCTTGAACTAATGAGCTGTAGCATAGGATGCTAATGACCAAGTGACGCCACGATCTGGTAACAAGGAAAGCAAGCATCTTGCTTCTTGAATGAAGTGAGAAACGGGTTGAAACACATTAGGATCAAAGCGAAGATGGAGGGAGCGACATATAACCTGAGGAGTGGCCGCTCACTAACCCTAGAACACACGAGCTAAATTTGGACCCTCCACGTCTGCGTCTTCTGCGCCGATTCATGGGTGTTGTACAGTCTGGAATGTATTTTGGTTGATCAGGCTGAGACTTGCACCGGACTGTTGGCGCGAGTAGACTGGGGGTATCATAGAAAATGGAAACTCCTGGCGACCAAGTGCACTGAGCATCGATAATTTCGATGTGCTTATCCAGTGCATGTCGAACTATGCATGCATAAGCGTTTAGCACTCATCCTCGAAATCAATCGATATGAGAGTTAGAAGGTCGATAAGACTAGCAGGTATGATCGCAATTCAGTACGCCGGGTTGAAGACCTACTATCAATCAGTGTCACGATTCACGGGCCAGTCCAGCCGAAACGGGTGACAGAAATCGAGGACTTGTAGCTCGAGGCTGATCATGTAGAACGACAAGATCGAGTAGGTCTAGAAGGTGAGGGTGACACCAACCCCTACACCATGTCGAGTTTATACGTCATGTCCACGTCGGCTACATAACACTTCGTTGCAGCAGTCGGCAAGATGGATAAGGCTGAAGAAAAAAGCAGTCGAAGCTGAGACCAATACCAGTAGTGGTCTGATTCTGTGTTGTGGCGTCGAGTTAGAGACGTCCTGGGGTCGACTAACAATTGGGGCGGAAATTCTCAGACCCTTGCCCACCTGCATTTTAAGTACTTTGGACAAGCTAGGAACTTACCCGCCGTGCCCGCTGCATCTGTCTACCCTGCTTGATGGATATTCAACTACTGCACTTCGTACAGACGAGGTTTGCAAGTATGGTCTTCGTTTATTCTTGCTTCGAGATCGGCCAGTGAGTTTGAACTGGTCAAGGTGGTAATGCGATGGTACAAAAAGGGTACTCTTATGGCCGATCATGCAGTTGAAGAACACTGCTGCCCAAACCAGCTTTGACTGTCTGACAGCTTGATGCTCGAGTACGTAATAGTGATCAATAACCAGGTATTGAAGTGTCGGTCATGTATCCATGTTCATGGGGGAACAGGAGCCTCCTCCCACATCTTACCATTCTTCGACCGATCTGTTTTCAGTAATTGCAAACCTCGACGACCGCAGAAACCACTGTGGCTTGCTATTCTCTTCACCTGCTGAAAAGAACCCCCATCGGGGCTGGGCACCCAAATCTCTTGCTGCGATTCGTCCCATGCCTGCTCGGTTCTTCTTGGGTTATACCATGGCATGCCTACAGCTCTGCTGAGGAGCCAGTGAAATGGTGTATATAGTCTTTCAAACCGTCTCACAAAGCCAAGCCACTGCAACGTATTCCAGTCATAAGCAGTTCGGACGTATGGGTTCATGTATATGCCAGATTGACTCTTGTTAGAGTTTTGGATGTCTGCGTGAATTAGGCAGCATTCAGAGGCATCCCAATACAGGTCATCCTCAGCTCTGAAGTGGTAGGGCACGCTCATATTTGCTGGCGCTACACTGCCGGCAGTTTCGGGTGTAGTTGTTGACCCTGGTTGGAAGAAGCTCGCATCGAAGGCAACCATACCGCCCCAACAGCTGCGCACGCGGACTGCATCAGAGCCTGCAAGAACCTCACTCCGGCTGACGCCTTTGCCGGCTGTTGTGAACCACGGGAAGAAGGGTAGACCAATGCCAAAGCCTTCATAGTCTCTCGTAGCGAATGTGTCGTAGTACTTGATTGGATTATCAAAGTCTACAGCACAGGCGGCTCGATAGGCAGGGGATGTGTCGAGAACATTGTCTGAGTTCGTCAGGAATAGTAGCTGAGCAGCCTCGATGGGATCGAAGACCACGTCGTTGAGATAAAGCAGCCTGTCATATGCCACTCCTGCTGTCTCGAGAGGAAGCAGCGCACGGTTTCTGGCCTCGGATAAGTAAGCAACTCTTTTCACTCTGCTTGTTCCATCCGGTAGAACGACATGCTCTACATCATTAAGATCTAGATGTTCGTCGTATCTCAAGCTATGCTTACACTCGACCCGCCGTTCCAAGCTATTCAGTGCTTCTTCTGCTATGCGACCTGCATCGTTCTCATATATACTCAAGTAAACATTGTTCGGGCCAAGAATCTTTATGAGCGCTAGGACACATTCTCCCCATCGACCGGTAGCAAGACTGCCATCTTTATCAAATATGCTTGCCGCTATGAACACTTTCAGCTCGGCAGGATTGCCAGCGCCTAGGGTTTCTGTCTGCTCGATTGACTTCCTCAGCTCGACGTATCGCGCGGGAGGATTTGTATAGGATGGGAACAACGTGGCTGTAACTAGCATCATTACAGTGACAACGGCAGCAAAAGCAGTGAAGCATTGGCACAAAAAGACGCGAGAAAGGATGCTCCGTTGCCTATGTCTAAGCGACCGTCGCGCAAAGGATTTCGACCATGGTACATATCGAAACAGACGCTGAAGAAGCCCTGATCTGTATGGCTGTGTTATCTTTCCTTCGTCAAGTAAATGAGCGCGCTGGCTGTCATCGGTATCTGAACTGTACGTTGATGGGTCGTGGTCAGAGTTTCTTCCCTGATTTTCCATCTCGTACGCACCGACCTCGTCGGAAAGTCTGCGTCGCATGTTGAGCCTCCATGAGGGTGATCTCAACATGAAGAGGTTGTAATGGGAAGTCTCGAGACTTGACTACGTGTAGTACGCGTCAACTAAACATTGCGGAGTATACACCTGGCCAGCGTTGGACAGCGCAGGAATTAATCCATGGAGCCTGAAGTGCTGCCTTACTATTACCACTCTAAGTTCCACCTTCAGTTTTCCTGGTCTTGGCATTGATCCGAGTTCCTGAGTCAGGACCTTGAACATTTCTCGAAGTACAGCCACCATAACAAAGAGGAAATTATAACTCAGCAACCGGCCTTCAAAGTAGAAAGCATCACTTCGAAGTGACTTGAGGGCTACATACGTCGTTTCTTATAACGTGGTGGCATAAACAGCATGCCTACCATCGCTGTGGATAAGTATGCCCTTTACAAGGCGCTTGGCAAGAATTATACGAGAGATGAATTTGATGAGCTTTGTTTCGACTTCGGCATAGAGCTGGATGAAGACACTGAAGAGGAGCAAAGACCAATCGTCGATGGCGTGCAAGAACCTCCACAGCTCAAGATTGAAATCCCTGCCAACAGGTATGATATGCTGTGCTACGAAGGCATACAGTTGATGTTGAATATCTTCCTCGGACGAGAGAAAGCTCCTCAATATGCGTTGAAGGCGCCGACAGAAGTCCAGTCTATCACCGTAACCAAAGACACCGCAAGGATACGACCATACGTCTCTGGAGCCATATTGAGAAACGTCACCTTTGACGATGCTAGATACGAGTCCTTCATCGCTCTCCAGGATAAGCTACATCAAAATCTCGCTCGACAGAGAACTTTGGTCTCAATAGGAACTCACGATCTTGATACCGTGCAAGGACCTTTTACCTACGAAGCACTTCCACCGAAAGACATCAAGTTCATTCCACTAAACCAGAAAAAAGAAATGAATGGCGAAGAGTTGATGAATTTTTACGAAAAGGATCGTCATCTGGGCCGCTACCTCCACATCATTAAAGATTCACCAGTATATCCAGTTATCTACGATGCCAACAGAGTGGTGTGCTCACTACCGCCCATCATCAACGGTAACCACTCCAAGATCACTACCAAAACGAAGAACGTCTTTATCGAAGTCACAGCAACGGATCGCACAAAACTTGAAATTGTGATCAACATGGTCGTCACCATGTTCAGTCAATACACTGCCGAACAATTCACCATCGAGCCAATCAAGATCGTCTCGCCCCACAACAACGAGACAAGACAAGTCCCCAACATTGACCCACGAGAAACACAAGCAGAAGTCGACTACATTAACTCCTGCACTGGCGTCACCATGAACGCCCAGCAGACCTGCGACCTGCTTAAACGCATGTCCTACACCGCCCACCCCTCCAAAGCAGACAAGAATCTAATAGACGTCCAAGTCCCCTGCACACGCGCCGACGTCCTCCACCAAGCCGACATAATGGAAGACGTCTGCATAGCCTACGGCTTCAACAAGCTCCCCCGCGCCTTCCCAAAAGTAAGCTCCACAATTGCCCAACCCTTAGCAATCAACAAGTTATCAGACATCCTGCGCCAAGAATCCGCGATGGCCGGCTGGGCCGAAGTCCTCCCCTTGATCCTATGTTCCCACGACGAAAACTTCGCCTTCCTCAACCGCAAGGACGACGGCACCACAGCCATTCGACTCGCAAACCCCAAAACAGCAGAATACCAAGTCGTACGCACATCACTCATGCCAGGCCTCCTCAAAACAATCCGCGAAAACAAGCACCACTCCGTCCCCATCAAGATCTTCGAATGCTCCGACGTCGCATACAAAGCACCTGAACTAGAACGCAAAGCCCGCAACGAGCGCCACTACGCCGCCGCATGGTACGGCAAGACATCCGGCTTTGAGGTCGTGCACGGCCTGCTAGACAGACTGATGGCGATGCTGAAGACGGCATTCACGACGAAGGAGGAAGGATTGGAAATGTCTAAAGGCGATGCGAAGGATATGCAGTACTGGATTGAGGAGGTTGATGACCCGACTTTTTATGAGGGCCATGCTGCGAATGTGGTGTTGTCTGTTGGTGGGAAGGACCGCGTTATTGGGGTGTTTGGGATCTTGCATCCTACTGTGCTGGAGAAGTTTGAGTTGCGGTATCCTGTTAGTACGCTGGAGTTGAATGTTGAGGTGTTCTTGTAAGTCAACTGGATGTGGAGGTGAGGAGGTGGTGAAGGAGTAGGAGTGTTACGATGGTATGATTAGATGTGAAGATGTTGCATTGTTCTGGAGCTGGGGAATAAGTAGCGATATCGTAGAAAGAGATATAGAGCAGAAAAGCATGTCTTTAGCCAGCGTTGTACAACCTTTACTGCTGTTATCTTTTGATTTGGTCTATGTCAGGCTGACATGCATACTTTTATCCATTCACCGAGCCATCCTGGTGTGATATCAGGTGGAAACACTCTCAAGAACGTGGGAAAGGTTATATCGCCCACAGCACTGACCAGCGAGCACGCAAAGCATTGTTGGAAAAGGTATATTCATTCGAAGTAGTCGATTGGACTTTGGCTTATGAAACTGCCCACAGGTCTACTCCCCATCTGTCGTGATAACATGTCATGCATGCCATTTTTCAAACCATTCGCTCATATTGACATCCATCGCTGCACATACAACCTCCAAAGGCGGTCGCAGCACTGCTGTATCGAAGACTGGCCTACTCCTCAGCTACCACTCGTTATACGCCTGCTGAGGCTCCTCTACGGGGTAACTCTCCTGGGTATCCTGCGGAGCACCATCCAAACCACTGACCTGAACTGAATCGTGAGAAGCGTCATATGTCTCGCCGGATTTCTATTCCTGCTCCGTGAACTGCTCCTCACCTCCAGTCTCGCCGTCCTGGTTCTCGGCCGCTCGGGCGTCCTGTGCCGCTTGCTGAGAAGCCATGAGCTTGGCGCCGTAGTCTTGAGAGCTTGGCTGGACAACTGGTTGTTCTTCTTTGGGTTCAATGATGGTGACGGAGTCGGGCAGCGCTCGGGTTGGACCGGCTTTGCCTTCGGGGTCGGAGCCACGCATGATCTTGACTTTGATACCGAGCACGCCCTGTCGCAGGAGGACGTGGCGGGTTGCGCTGTCAATGAAATCTTTTGCCGGCTGGCCGGAGTGGATCATGAAACCGTCCTGACATATGTTAGATTGGTGTTGCTGATGGTTTCGTTTGTATGGTAGTACTCACTGTGAATTTCATGCTCTTGGCTCGCGCAGCACGCAGCTTACCGGACACAACAACCTCACAACCCTTCGCACCGCTCTCCATGATGAATCGCAAAACACCGTAGCAAGCTCTTCGGACAGCAAGACCGTTGAGGAGTTTGTATCGGAGAGACTCGCATTGTGCGACTGCTGAAAGACCTCGGTTCTGGACCTTGGCGGCGTAGAGGGACACACTGTTCTCGGGGAACTTGAATCGTTTTTGGATGAGGGATGTAAGTTCTCGAATTCGTCGACCTTGTTCACCGAGGACTTCTTGGGTGTGGGTTGCCCGAATGACTGTAATTCGTCAACTTTGTGCTTCATCTTTTTGTACCTGATCCTGCTTACTGATATCTGTGACGGTAGGGGTCACTCGAACTTCGACACCGGAGTAACCCTCCTCGGCGAGTTCACGCTGGAAGAATTCGTTGAGTTCGGCATAGAAGACACCGTCGGCGACGAACTTTCTCTTCTTAGAGATAGCGCTCTGTGTGGTGGCCATGTTGGCGGTATTCGAAGGTATGAGGGTTTGAGGTAACGAGGTTAACGGTAGAAGGACGTAGGAACGGTGTACGATTCTCGACGTCCAACTGCGCAGAGCGGGAGAATTGTCGATGCCCGGCGATCTTGAAAGTGAACTCTTGGCATGGCTTTGTGCGGTCAGAGTCACGTGTTAAATCGGCGCTAGCAGACTATGAGTATATGAAGCTCTGCAAGTCGACCAGTGGAATCAGCAGCAATCTGAGAGGATGTTGTCCTTGGTCTTGGTCGAACAGTATGCTCCATCATACATATTTGAGGCCACCGCTCGTGACTCGTTGCTACAATCAATGGTACGGCTGCACACAAGACTTATGGTGCTCGCCGGAGCACGAAGCCGACTTTATGTGCCTTCTTTCCCCTTATCGTTCGTTACATCCCTCTCATACAGGCCAACAATGTATTCCTGTTTCTCAGCAGAAAGGGTGCTTTCACTACGAAATATTGGCCGAGAATACTGCTCTTACGAGAGCAGAAACACTCGCCCTGCATTGGGTCCTCAAACGTCATTACACTGACAACCTCTATGTCATCCAGTTTTGGAGCTCTCATGCAGCTCAACGTCAATATTACAGCTTTGGAAATGCCCATTGTCCCCTTCATGCTACAAGTATATCTCCAAAATGCTTCGTCTCTTCTCACCCCGTGTTGTTAATACTGCCGCTTTCACAAAATTCGCAACTCCGTCCATATACTCTCTACAAACTCGTTCCAAAGCAACCATGACTTCTCACTTCAGCATTGACCAACTCAAGGTTGAGAATATCTTCAATGTCAGCAAACTTAAAACCGTCGTAACCGGTGGTGGTACCGGCATTGGTCTAATGATCACTCAAGCCCTAGCTGCCAACGGAGCGACAGTCTACATCACTGGCCGCCGTAAGGAAGCCCTAGACAAAGTCGTCGAAGAATACGGCTCTCAAGCGCCTGGCAAGATCATCGCTATTCAATGTGACATCAGCAAGAAAGACGAATGTCTCCGTCTTGCGAAGGAAATCGGCGAGAAGGAGACCAACGGCATCCATTTGCTTGTTAACAATGCTGGTATTGCCAGAGACGACAACACAAAATTCAGCAACAACGAGCCAGACAGCTGGGACGACGCCGATGCTTTGCAAAAGCATATGTTGGAAAGTGACCCAGCAGAATGGCAGAATACCTTTGAAACTAACGTCGTGGCTCAATTCTTCGTGTCAGCTGCCTTTGTGCCACTGCTTGCAAAAGCAAACAAGAATGCTTGGGAACCATTCAAGGGCATCAAGTACACCTCGAGCATTGTCTATATCACGAGTATCTCAGGAATCATGAAGGGAACCTCCAATGGTGAGTAACATGTGCAAACCCCACCAATATTTTGTTAACCAACATTGTAATAGGCCAATTCGCATACGCCGGCTCCAAAGCCTCATCAAGAATGCAAAGTTTCCACCTCGGCTCATACCTACAAGAAACCGGCATCAGAGTGAACCAAATCGCCCCTGGCGTCTTCCCTTCAGAGAGTACGCCATACTTCTTCCCCCACAACTCGTTCATTACTAACCTATCCAACAGTGACAACAGGCGAATCCGACGACAAGCAGAAGAGCGAACTAAGCTCCAAGCTAGGAAATCCCGCAGGCCGAGGTGGTTCAGACGCTGAGATGGCAGCTACGATCTTGTATCTGGCCGGACCTGGTGGACTATTCTGCAACGGCGAGGTTATACATCCAGACGTGAGTTATATCCTTGATCAATCTGACATTTGACTAATGTATTTGACAGGGCGGAAGCACGCTTACCAGTCCGTCAACTCTGTAGATTATACAACGTGCGGCAGGGTGCCGGCTGGTTCGAAACTTGCTCAGCTGGGTCCTGGAAACTGTCTTGTTTTGGCAGTTGAGTGTCCATTTTCGATGGTCTTCGAGGTTTTGGCAAGGACAGGGTAATCAAAAGCTAGCTAGGTACGGCATGAGTATCGTCCCCCGACGCATGTGTGATAGGTAGAAAGCACAGACCATATGTCTGTAATACGGTCTGTAAAACAAATTTCAAATAACGACGCCGACTACAAATGTGACCCGGATTAGAAGCTCTCTACTTTTTTCCAATGACTACACAATAATCAAACGTGTATGTGGTGCAAATAATGAATTAGTCAAACATTGTCCTAATAGCAAAGTACAAACTATGGACAACAACATCAGCAATGACTAGTACCAAACACCCAACACCAATACCAGAAAAACGAGGCTCTTATCCCTACTTCACATCACCCACTCTGATTTCAGTAACAGCCACAGGCGCTATCTTCGCCTCAAACTGATGATCAACAACCTTGCCACGAACCGAGTACAGCGGTGCACTCTTGATATGTGACTTCTTCCCCGAGCACTCATCGAACAGGTTGAAGCCCCTGTTATGTGCATGTGGCGGCGTATACAGATGAAGGCTGACTGCCGGCTCTGTGGCAGACATGTTCTCGATCTTGTGGAGGCCGATCTTGTCGCTGATGTAAGTTACTTGGTTTTCGGTGTAGATTGTTTGTTTCGTGGATTGTGGTGGTTTGTTGTCGTTTGTTGTTTGTGGTGGCGTGTATAGGGTTTCTTTAAGGTTGCCTTTGAGGATTTTCATGATGCAGTGGGCGTTGGCGTGGTCGTGGATTGGACTTCCTTTGTTGGGGTTCTGGTGGTGGTTAGTAATTTCTTCTGAGGTGGAGTAGGAGGTGTTTCATACCCAGCATACGATCAAGATGTTTGATTTTCCGTTTGTTTCGTCAACAAGATTGCGGGTATAGTTTCTGCTTGAGTCACTGAGATGGTAGGGTGCCCATTCCTGTTCATTTGAGGTGTACTGCTCCATTAGCTTGATGAGTTCATTGTGGTCGACCTCATCCGAATCTAAGCCTGAGGTAGGTCCGAGAGCGTTGCCAATAGCCTTGATCAGATCCTTCAATGTTGCCATAGTGCAGGGGTTGAGAGAATAAGCAAGACGCTGTCAAGAAGAGAGGTGCTGGGCGTAGATATGAACACGGAGTTTAGTCTCCGACGTTTGGAACAACTGGCAAGCAAAGTGTCCGGCCAACGAACGTGATCACGAGCTTGTCGTAAGGCGGTTTGTAGTACTTCAGAGCAACGAACAAACGCTTCTTGCCTTGACAAACCTTTCAGACTGGCCTTGCATTGTCTTGCAAGGAGTGGGGAGCCACAGGATGGAAGTGGTCGAGTCTTGATGATCTCATGCTTTTCGGTTCTTACCTGATCCACCATGATGTTGAGCGGTACGTTCCATAGAGCATTGATGTCGCCTTACCGATGGTCACATTGGCACACTCTATATCAAATGAGTATCTTACTGTTCCACGAGCCATTCTTGGTCTGTTTGCTCTTCTGCGAGGCTCGCCCGTACACAATGCAGAGTGTTATGAGAGCGTCATGGACGCAGTAGTCGTCTTTTCATCCCGATACTGGACGCTGAGGTCGGTGGGCATATTTCCTCTTACTTCATCACCTCAGAAACAATAGCGAAGGAGGTTCGAGCCTCGAGTTTGGTAGCGATATTCGATACTGGCTCTCATCGATGGCGCAATCAGAGCTAGTACTAAAACGAGATAGGTCGAAATGTGGTCAGGCTGATTATCCACGTGATAGTTCCTACAAGGCTGTAGTTCCGCCACCAGTGTGGAGTGACGATCCGTGCATTCTTGTCATTTTCTCAGTGTGGCACCAATTCCTCCTCTGCAGTGGATTGCAAATTGTGGTACTAGAGAATCACTTCCTCGAGGATTCAACATTTACGAACCACACAAAGAGTAGTGGCAGTTGAGCAGTTCGTCCCACATCCACAGTGTTCTCTCGTGATACTTCAAAATGGCGACGACAGTAGACAAGATCAAGGACATCGAGGCCGAAATGGCCAAGACCCAGAAAAACAAGGCTACCAGTTTTCATTTGGGTCAACTCAAGGCAAAATTGGCCAAATTACGGAAAGAGCTACTGACACCCACGTCCAGCGGAGGTGGTGGAGGAGCAGGTTTCGACGTAGCACGTACTGGCGCCGCCTCTGTTGGATTCATTGGCTTTCCATCGGTAGGCAAAAGTACTCTGTTGACCAAATTGACTGGCGTGCATAGCGAAGCAGCCAGTTATGAATTCACAACTCTCACCACAATTCCAGGTCAGATAACGTACCGAGGGGCTGCTATTCAGATGTTGGATTTGCCTGGTATTATTCAAGGAGCCAAGGATGGAAAAGGTCGAGGTCGACAAGTCATTGCGGTTGCGAAAAGTTGTCAGCTGATTTTCATTGTGCTAGACGTCAACAAACCGTTGACTGACAAGTCAGTGATCGAGAACGAACTTGAAGGCTTTGGTATTCGTATTAACAAGCAACCACCGAATATCAAGGTCACTAAGAAGGACAAGGGTGGACTTAATATCACAAGCACTGTACCACTTACGCACATCGACCACGATGAGATCAAGGCTGTCATGTCGGAATATCGTATTCTCTCAGCTGACATTGCCATTCGGTGTGATGCTACGATTGATGATTTGATTGATGTTATCGAAGCTAAAAGCCGTTCCTACATTCCTGTCATTTATGCACTAAACAAGATTGATGCGATCTCGATAGAGGAGCTGGATCTTCTCTATCGGATTCCCAATGCTTGCCCGATCAGCTCGGAGCACGGCTGGAACGTCGACGAGTTGTTGGAATTAATGTGGGAGAAATTGCAGTTGAAGAGAGTCTATACCAAGCCTAAGGGTCGACAGCCCGATTACGACGCACCCGTTGTGCTCAAGAACGGTCGCGACACTGTTGAAGACTTTGTAAGATTATGTATAGTATTTGGCTCGTGCTTTTGTGCTAACAAGCCACAGTGCAACAGCATTCACAAAAGTATCCTCGAGCAATTCAAACATGCGGTCGTCTGGGGCAGGTCCGTCAAACATCAAGGACAACTTTGTGGTCTAACCCACCAGCTTGAAGATGAGGACATCAGTAAGCTCAATGTCTCCGTGGAATTAATATGCTTACTAATTGTTGCTTTGCAGTTACCATAATCAAGAAGTGATCTGTCATCAGGAATCCTTGCATCCGACCACCCGTCCTGACCTCTGGAGGGTGGAACAGTAAGGTCGAAGAGTTGGGAGGAACCATGTCCAAAGGCCTGGATAATTGAGGACTTGATGCAGACATTCCATGGATAGCGTGCAGCCACGCGTACTTTATCTCATGGGCTTGATCTCCACCCGAAGTCCACCCAGCTAAAACTTGGAATACAGTGAAATCAGCCTAAGCACAATGGGACCGAACGACAAGGTGACCGACAATAATGTTTACAGAGATAATGCTCGTTCTTGAGAGCATGGAAACGCCAGGACTTCCGTCCTTGCCTGAAAAGCTGCCAAACTCCGATCACGATTGAGCCAGCTCGAAATGCGCGGCATAGCGATACCGCTGTGGCTTGATTAGCAGGCCGCCAAAGCTAGATAGCGCCCACGCATTTCGAACAGATCTTGTGGGGCTTGATCGTGTTGTCCAAAGCTCTGACACGAGGGGATTGGGGTTGTCGGTCCAGACTCGTTCATCGAGACACACCATGTTTGACTACATGGCTGCTCCTGAAACATTTAGATATGTTGCTATGATCTGAAATAGGCAAGGCGGGGCATGCTGGACTAGCTTGAGTAGTTTAGTCCTCTGTACTTCGTGCCAATGCACATCCTTGATATCAAGCAAGCCACTACTTCGGGGCTTTACCTCGTTGGGAGACACGCGTCGCGCTTGAAGCCGGCCTCCCGCTGGTGGTTTTGGCGAGCAACAGCAGTTCGTCCGTAAGCGATATGGAATTTTTGTTGCAACAGTATAGCTATGGTTCATGTCGTTCAGTGCAGTCACGGTGCTGCTCATTCACAGTTGGAGCTGGAGGATATCACTTTCCATCAAGTGAAGCTGAAAACTGAAGGAGGATCTCATCTCCACTAGTTACGGTGCAAGGCCATCGACCAAGCAGCAAAAGGTTAGCTTACAGTAATCCCCGGGAACAACGGTCTAGTAAAGGCCGATTGCTCATCTTCATACTCGCTGCTTTGGGTCGTCACTCCACTGGTTGGCCCTAACTTGCCGCCGGCGCCAACCAACCATTACACAAAGCCTCTTCTAACCTCGCCTGTTGGTCAGATAAATTCGAGCTACTTTTGCTTGCCTTCGGGCTTTTATTGTTGCACAACATATTTTCTTTGATTAACATTTGCTGTGTTTCTCCTCCGATCAGTACGACCTCCTCAACACTAGCCCCGGGTCCGGCAGCGCCATGAAACGTATCGTTTCGTAGACCTGGCGTTACCATACAATACCTGGCGAGAGCAGCTCGTCATCTCGACCTGCTCCATCTCGACTATTAACCTTTTCTACTATAGCCAGTTGAGCTCCAATCCTGCTCTCGAAGAAGTCAAGTCAGCTCATGGAGGAGATCCAAGACGGCTGGCACATGGATCGCCATCAAGTGTGCATTTTCACTATTGATTCGTAACTCGACGAGTCATCGTCAAGAGTATTGAAATCACGTCCCTGGGCTCGTCTTATTTGATGCCGCAAGTTATTTCTTTGCTGCAGACTGACCACTATTCTTCCCGTGGGGGGACGTTGCCACTCGGGATATTGCCGTACATGGTCCAAAACAAGCACGTTTATTCTCCGCTTCTTCTCCTGGCCCGAGCCATCGTTTCTTGGTCAGGTAGTTACCGTGCTTGTCTTATACTTGTGCTCGCCCACGTTGGGTGAAGTCTTAGACTGTCCATTTCACCCTCCTTCACATAACGAGAATACTCACCTGCCCGAAGGTGTACTACGGAAAGTGCCATTTTTGCATGCTAGTCAAATGACTTGACTTGGTCTGACAGAGTGTGGGGACCCCTGCAAGCTAAAAGTACAGGGACGAAACCCCTAGGACGGTCCCTAATCGCACTTATCAAACCCGTCGCCTGCGTGCCGTTCCTTGCTGCTCGACTTCGGAAAGCCTATCGAGTTAGCGCTGTTCAGGCCATATTACTACACTGCATCACGCACTGCAGTACTGTCCCACCTCTGTCTGCGACCTACAGAAATCTTGCCGCTTGCTGTTCATGCAGCTCTACTCCCTCCAATCCGCAAACAGCTACCGCTCTCATACGCATACTATCAGTCGTCCTGTCCTTCCATCTTCCTGTTGACCTGTGCTTGCCACGTTTCACTCCAGAAATGTGCTGCACATGAATAACATTCCTACACAATTCTCAGTGCCAGCGAACAAAAAATCGCTGCATACAAGGTCCTTTTGGGCGCTACCGGGTACATGCAGCTTGACACTGTTGTATCTCGGTCTGTACAACGGCTGTCAAGATCTAGCGTCGATCACGACACACAGCACCGGTCGTGATCAATGCAGCTCTTGGTAGCCATGTCACCGGGTCACCACGAATCTCACGGCTCGAGTTATGGGACGGATTCTTGGATGGGACTCGGTGGTATGCCACAGTCGACACCTCCACATGGCAATCATGGACACGGCGACTACCATGGCTTCGACTATGCCACATCGACGCCAATGCCGATGGAGCCAGGCTTTACTATGACTCGACCTCCACCATATGCACCGCCTCAACATCAGATGCCACCACCACTTGTAATGCCACAGCAGCATGTATGGCCAAGTATGATAGCGACCTCGAGCACTTACCAGACGCCGATACTACCCGCTGTCCCAATACAAACTCCAGTATCCGCGACCAGCGTTGGGTCAGACATGACCCCAACGAGTGCCAAAACCACGACATCCCGACGCAAGTTGACTGACGACGAGAGAAGACTGATGTGCTTGGAAGCGGAGAACAACCCCACCATGAAGCAAACTCAGATTGGAGGTACGTAAGACTGATTGTGAGCTCTAAGCTCCTGCTGACTCTTATGTAGCCAAGTTTAACGTCGAGCGAAGGTATGAAAAGTGTCAAGTTGCCATTCAAACACACTGACATTCTGTAGCACGGTATCCAAGATCCTTCGACAAAAGGATAAATACATGAAGCCGCAGCAACCCAAAGAGGATGTGACAAGTCCTGGGAAGAAGCCGAAGGTCAAACTTCCTGATGTTGAAAAGACACTTGCCAATTGGACCCGTAATCAACAGAGAAAAGGGCAGTCCATCAGTACTGACGAGCTTCGAAAGCAAGTGCTCATGTTCACTTCCGTGAGGAGCGACCAGCAAATCTTTACGAGCACTGCTTGGCTGGAGAAGTTCAGACAGAAATACTTGTTAAGCGACTCCAGGTCCCGAACTCAGGAAAACACTATAGACACCAACGTTTCTCGTTCCGCTACCTTGAGCGATTCGCCAACGTCCTCGAATGGATTGGTCTCTCCTCCTATGTCAGCAATTGACGATTCTACCCACGGCCAGTACAAGACAGAAATGCCGGAAGATATATTTGCGTTTGACAGTCCATCTCTGCCGCACGGTTTTGCCGACATGAACGCAAGCCCGGAAGCCTTGATGAGTCCCCTGAGTCCTGAGTTGAGTCGAGACCAATTCTTTGAAGACGTCCCAGCCGACACAAGTATGCCTAGACAACGCAGCACTACCTTGCCCCATATTGCTCCAGCCACGACTACGAAACCAGCTCCAACGAGACCACCTCTGCCTGTTCGTGTTGTGACAACCAATCTTCCTAACAAGCAAACTTCAGTGGATCCGAGGTCGACAATGAAACGTCACAAGTCTGTACCAGACATCCATAATACGGAGATTGTGCGCTACTCTACCATGCAACCACCTCCTCTGCCACGGTCGGTTGACATGTCACCTGCCAGTATTCCAGGTTCACCATCGCCCCAGGATGAGACGATTAAAGCTTTACACAATATTCAAAGATTACTCGAACAACGACCCGATGTTGCTGAGCCTGATGACTATGTCATGATTGGCAAGCTCATCGGAAAGTTGAAATTGATCAGGAGCCCTACAAACACACCAATCTTGCCTGGAGGAATGTATCCACTCGAGATGAGTGAGAGTCCAAGACTCTCGAAGAAGCGCACAGTTATTGATATGTCCATGTAGGGCACGTTAAACTGCCACTCTTCAACCTGAGTTATCTGGCAGAGCGCTCATCTAGCCATTTGGCACTTCTTTTGCTATATTTCGCAGCGCGACCAAGCCTGCATATTATGAGATGCGAATCTCGGGGTGGATGTAGCCAGTGGGGGCTTCTCGCCTGGCCATATGCTTTCACTTGCGTTTGTTTCGTATCTTTTCCTTTCTATTGCAAATTAGCTACGAACTCATGTCTCTCCTTTGTATGGATTTTGTGGGAGGAGCAAGCATTGAATCCAGATATCTCAAGAGGGGGACATGCGCAAGCAGTACCAGTATTACGAAGAAGGATGATGGATGGGAAACAACAGTTAGATGACGAGATCCACGACCTGCATTGCATGAAAGGAAGGCGCAAGCCCGCATTTTCATCGTCACGTACATATACATTTTCAGCATCGCCACGTTTTATTTCACCCTTTCCCCTTCTTGAAGAAGCTGGGGATATTATTTTAGAGACTTGATATGCGCAAGCAAGATGAATATTCTTCACAGAGCAGCTTGCGATCACTGTTGCAACGACTATGGCCAAGGCCAAGATATCATCAGATGAGAATATCCAGTTCCAGAGGGTTACGTTCTACGAGATCTTAGCTGGACTGGTCGACTACTCAGGCCTATCTATTGTGATATGGCTCCCCTATGGACTCCCCAATCGACGACCAATTTCAACAATTTTGGCTGGATGCAATGTTAAATAGCATGAATTTAGTCATTTGATTGCTTTGCTTTGAACAAGAGGTAGTGCTGGTATACCTAAATTTTGGGCTTGCCAGTGGGCTTCAAATGTCATTGACAATCGCGGCACTTTTGGTCGTGACTGCCGAAAGACCAGAGCTCACAACCACGCGCCGTGCCTTCCCTTTTCCCTCCCTCCCTCTGTTCCTTCCCGGCCGTTGGTCGCTCTGGCCCGACTCGGATAAGCGAATGTGGTCATCTGCCCCCTCGAGCTGGAACTAACTGTACTATAAATTCAGCTCCATGCCCACATGACCTTCTGCTGCCCAAACTAGCTCCGGGCAGTGGTCGGCTGAATATCATCGATAGCCGAATGCACGCGAATATTTCAATGTCGTGATCGTGTCTCGCTGTCAGTTATCGTCATGATCAGATAGACATGACGCAGCAAAGTGGTGGAACTGCCAATGGCAATACGAACTTCACCTCTCATGATCAGGGAATCAATACATTCTTCAGAACACTCCTCACAACGTGGGCTACGACCCAATAACCAACCGCCCTTGCTTAGCACTATACGGCTGTCCCAAGACAACATTCAATTGCTGGCTTTACTCCATATCCTCACTGTATGGGGTTGGCATTGGTCAGTGTTGGATATAGTACACAACTATCACTATCACGCTGCATGGAACCATCTTGTGGCTCATGAAGACTACCTCGATGGTGGATGAAGTAGCGATATGGCTTTTTTCCGATCGCAGCTCAGCTTTACCCCATTTGACATCAGGTCGTTTTCTTGACAGTGCTCCTCACCATTGTGCTGTTAGGCTGAGTTTAGCACGAACCGAGTCAGCTTGGCGACTCATGCCTCCGAGAAACTGGTAGCAAGGTCCACTGTATAGTGGGGGCCCTTCATACCAGTCACACCTGGGTATACTCCGATTCCTCCATGAACTCCATCGATCGACGAAATCAGCTTCAGATGTCGAAAGAGCCATGGGTACGATTGAGCTTTCAATATACAACGCAAGCAGTACAAACCATACAACATGCCTGGCGAGACCATATCAGGCAAGTTTTTTCCGGCATTCTCGATACATTTGTTCAAAGACACATTGAAGACGCTGCCAGGTTTGCAAGCTGTCGATCGATCGCAGATCATACGAACATGAATGTGGGACGGAGCAGATACTCGGTGACAGCGGTTCACGGAATGAGGAGCAAGCTAATAACTGATCCTCATAGATACTAGCAACGAACCATGGGTAACAGAGGCTAACATAGAACATCTTCACCACTAATCCATACGAGAGGGGTAAGCTGACCAGATCAGAAGCTCTCGATTTGCGGAAATAGAAGCATTGTGCTTGATCGTTGTTTTCAGCTCAGGCAAATCCAGGAACATATCGCTAATATTAGTCCACAAGAACACAAGGGGCAAATGAGAGAGGTTAGTAGCTCCTGTACCACCGGAACAAATCCAAGCAACCCGTCGACGCCCAAGAAACGTGGTTGACAGATGTCCAACTGTTATTGTGCTATCTTGACTTGATTTGAATGTTTGAATGCCCTCAAAAGGCAGGTAACACAAGGGTGGTGTCACCTCAAGCCTCACGGATTGGGATTCCGATTCCGATCCCGGTCAGCAAGAACTATCGATTCATGAAATCTTGATCATTAATCGTAATTGGGTATCCAAAGATCAAGTCTGCGAATGGATATGTCAGAGACTTTGCCTCTTTACAGACGTGGTCGCTTCGAATTGACCATACTAATCAGCGATATGGCGTTTTATAGGACGCTTTGGTGTACTTGTCCATATCTGAGGCATGGAGTTAGTATTTACAGTACAGTACTTTATCCATGTTGAATATCATGTTTCAGTACCCCTGCAGAAATTCTTTGGCTCGTGTTCATGGAATTGCAACACATAAATTCCGCAAATGAGCTGGCAATGAAACAAATGTGCATTGTCTATACACCAGATAAGTTTGTAGAAAAAGGTAATATAAAACATCTCCTTATCATGACTATGCTTATCCACGCACTGAATAGTGGAAATAACACTATATACTGTATAGTAGCGTCGTCAGAAAACCGCAGAGAGTTCAAGCTTCTCATTAAACATTGAGCTGGTCGTGATACCTAAGGTAATCACTCCCATACCCTTAAGAAAACATTACACAAACCCCAACATCAGCATGCACAGCCCCCTGCACAGCCATATCTCCACCTCTCCCACAGTACCAAGCAAATAACAACCAATACCTCACTCCCCTCCCTCCTGCAACAGCAACCCAACTCCAACGCCCTCGTCCCCATCTCCATTCCCACCAACGCCCCTCTCAGCAAGCAATTCCCCAACCCCCATTCCCTCTAACTCCGGTATTACCCTCAACAGCACAAGCTCCAGCACCTCATAGACAAAATGTTTATTCAAATACTGATCCTGAAACGGATCTAATAAATCCATTTCAATCTGTTTGATGATGACTTCTTTATCGGTAGAAGCATAGTATTTATGCGCTACAACCCCGGGGAGTAACTTGAACAGTGAAATTGCGGCGTCGTGTTTGATCTCAAGTTGTTTTTCGAGAGAGGGGGGAGGTGGTGAGGGGGGACCGAGGGTGTTGTTTGGGAATAGGGTTGTTCGGAGGGTGTGCAGGAGTTGTGGGAGGAGGGAAGGGGGCAGGATGTGGGTTGTTATGATGTGGTGGAGGAACCTGTGGTGGGAGGGTTGGTTAGCTTGGATCTTTTGACGGTGAGGTTGGATGTTTGAATAGACGGTGGAGGACAGAAAAAAATATTGAGTATGTTGGTGCATGGGATGTGGCAACAAAGCGCTGTATGCGTGGTGCATAAGTGCAAAGCAATAGAGACATGCATCATCCATGTCCACAGTCCTATTGTAGTCCGGGGAGCCCAAACTTCGTAGACCAGGCCCAAGGTTCACGAACTGCTTCAACTGCCACGACTGCCACGAGACTGGTAGCAACGCCACAGGCAAGTCGAGACGAACAGTAGACTGTCAAGGTACTTCGGGCATCGTTCTCGGGCACCAGACAAGACACATACGAGAGCAAGAGCCTGTTCGATCCGGAGAAATCATCATGGTTATTGTTTCGTCCTTCTGTTTGCGGCGGGTTCACAAGAGTATGATGTAGCACAAGTACAGTGCTACTGAATGATCGACCGGCCTCTTGGGCACAAAGACCGCTGATCAATACCTATTATACTTGGTTGATCAGCGACCCCTGGTCTTTCTTTCCTTTATTTTCCGTGTTTCGTTTTAGCTCTGCAGGCTCTTTCCGATGTGCAGTTTTGAACATGCAGCATCCAGGAATTGCGGCGTTTTTGGTCTCAAGAAAGAGAGAGGAGAAAGACCGGGGTCGATCACTACCAACCAAGTATAGTATATGGTAGCATAGCTTTAATCTTGAGATTTTGGCTCGTTGTTCACATGGAGTGTCCGTAAGATGAACGTTCTTGTCTCTTGTGTTCTTCTGGTCGGCTTAGGGATTAGAAGATGTAAGATAGGCCATGGAACTATTTCGGATGTCTTCGGTGAGATGCGACGAGTAATATTGTGGCTCCAAGCGCCACCATTTTTAGTGGTGGTTTAAGCAGCGAGGAAGCGATAGCCTCAGGTGCCGATCTGACCTGATCTGGTTTTAGTTATGCTCGTTGAGGGGTTCGATGCAAACATATTGTGGGTTTGGTACATTGAGTGTCGTTGTAACATGATAATCGAATGGTTGCGAGATTGGTACAGTTGACTGTCTAGAAAGGGGAGGCGTCGTGAACGCGGGGTTCACGGCATTCGACTGTTCACGATGAATTTAGAGCTTATGTTTGACACAGAATTGATCAGTGTTGTCCAATGGCCGGTCAGGTAGGCAATAAATTGAAGACCGTGTCAGCATGCATTTTCTGATTGGTAGCTGAAAGGGAAATGTCTGAGATTAAGGGCGACGCCGTGGCTTCCTGTGTGTTGGTGGATCAGAAGCTGATGTATGGTCCGTAGCGTACGCGACATGAATAGCAATACCGCTGTGCTGAGTAACGATTGGCCAGCTTGCAAACCATGGAAGACGCGACGATTTCGTAACGGAACGCATTGAGGGCGGGGCCGTTCCATACAATTTCGTGCCGTGGTAAGCACAATGGCGGTTGGGGTTCGCTCGAAACACAAGCTGCTCCCTGTCGGTGCACGCCGCGATGTGTTTGTTTCGGTCTAACTGGTATTGTCCGTGTGGTGAAGGGCGAACCCTGTTATCGTCGGCGAGGTATTGTGGCGTGAAAGGCAGCAAGTCGCGATGACAGGGGTAGATGCGCTAGCCCGTGCTGCCCCATCATCGAGCATTTGACCAATAGAGTGGTGCTCCGTCTGTAATATTACAATACACGTATGTATTGTCATAACCTGTAATGAAAACGCAAGGGTTGGTCGTATGGCCCAGCAGAAATGAACCCAGTACATGCTCCACACAGCCAATTCGAAGTGTGGGCCACGAAATTCTAGAAGCACATGCTCCGTGTTGTTGTTGAGGCAAGGCATTGGCCCATAGTTTATACTGACAGGTCATATGACTTGGCCTTCATGCACTCGTATGGCCGAGCTGACGTCTCATTGTTCCGGACCGCTGGAACGCGTTGTGTATGGTAACGAAACGCAAGGCGAATATTAGGGATAGATGTCAGAGTGTTAACAGTGTAAGAAAAACTGACTTACCTATCCAGCGTCGAGTTCAAGCCTGCAATTCGACCTGCTCCATACAATAAACTATGTTGCCAGTAGCAGAGCATGCTTGCTAACCATGGCATGCGGTCGTCCGTTTTGAGGAGAGTGGACATCATACTCCAAAGCCCAAACCCTAGGACGGGTCGAAGCGGGTCATCGTCTGGGCTTGAAGTCTGCATATGAGACTTCTCGGACAAGACTGGCGATGATGCTGAAACACGACCAGTACGCTGCCGTGGGGGCTTTCTGCGGGCACCTTGGAGCTCCTTCAGGATGTATCGCAAGAATAGATACGCCAGGTATCCATACTGCATAATCGTCCAAAACAATAATGCAACCTTTGATTGGTCTGGTCCCAGCGAATGATCATTCGAAGATCTGGATTCAGAAGGCAATAGGCCGAATTTTTCGAGACGGTCTTTCGCATCGTCGTCGCGCACTTCATTACCTGTGGCCTTTGGTCGAACCTTCTCGCTCAAAGTTGCACTGACCTTGGTGATGGCTTCATGGAGAAACCACCCTTCGCAGACCTTTCCGGCTAGTGCTTGACCAAGAATCAAGTCAGCGATGATATCTCCGACCAGGGCGCGAAGAGGACCATTCTGCAAATCCTCAGTGGGGAGAAGCACAGCAAGAGTTCCTTGAACTAGTAATTGACGATATGCATGCTCATTCTGCTGCTGCTGTTGAAGCATTGAGGAGTCGTGATCCGTCGGTAGTGGTGTGAGGGCTGGATGCGGATTCAACTCGTGATAGGCGTGTCGTAATGTAGGAGCGTAAGGTGATCTTGAGGAGCTCTCCTTTGCAGTGCGATATGCTGTGCTCTTGTCAACCAAAAAGGCAAGGACGTGCCGGACTCCTTACCTTCGACATGCCTTTGCACGAGAATCGGGACTTCGTCGAGTACCAGTGTTGCAAGATCTACTCGTCGTAGTCTCTGTTCCAATGCTCTGCTACAGTGAGCAATGATTTGAATGATCTCTTCCACGAATCCATGGTCGTTCGTTATCTTTGTGTACCACGTATTGACTAATTCCTTAATAACTACAGCGAGAATAGCATACAGTTCGATATCGATCTCATTTGAGCTTGTCAATGGAGGTAAGATGTCCTCGATCGACGTTGTTTGTGTTTGCGCTTCGCTCGCTGGTGTTTTGTCTGGTGCAAGCACCCGTTGAATGAAGACAACTGTGGTAAGGAGAGATGCGGCACCATTGGGGTCTGAGTCTTTCACCGGACGATTTGACTTCGTCCGAAGACCCTCTGATGCTCTGGTAGCGATTCCATTGTCGGTCTGATCAGGTATCGGTTTGGTCAATTGTGCTATTGGCGCAGCTTTGGACTGAGGTTGACCTGGAGGTTGAACGGTGGCAGCAGTGGACATTTCACTTCAACGATTGGGGATCATGACGAGAGGCATTTACACGACTGCCAGCTGGCAATGCAGGGGCATTTGCTTGTTCTGTACACTATTTGGTCAACTTGCTGCGTTAGACGCGTGGTTGCCGTTGATTGGTTAACGCTGGGCGCACCAGTTTGGAATGATAGACGTCTACAAGGCTGAGGATGTTCTACCACAGCCTTGTCAAGACCTCCTTGGATACTACTCAACCAAGCAACTTCTCTCGACTACCTCTCATCGTTCTATCCTACAGTCTGAGATCTGAGCATTCTCTATGGGTGCTGAGGCGATCTGTTGCTTGTGAAGTGGTCTGAAAGATGCTCTCCTCCTGCTTCCTGTGCATGACGTGTGATGAGATTAGCGTTCGGCCCTCACCGGGATTGATATCCAGTTCATTCTCGACGTTTGCCCAAAGTTGGTGACAACTTCATATCAGAAACCTTAGATCTTCTCAAGGCAACCGAATAAGGAGTAAACGACGGTTTCAAGGTTTCGAATGATAATGTCGCAGCAATTTTCCAAAATTCCTCTCTGGCTAGATTGTGATCCGGGTACGCGGAACAAGATAAGTTATATTAACCCATTCTGATATACTCTACAGGCCATGATGTACGTGTACTCGCTCTGTGGCTTCGAGTCCTAAGTTGACACATTCGAAGGATGCCTTCGCTATACTCTTGGCATCTTATCACGCCAACCTTGAGCTGCTCGGCATAAGCACTGTGTACGGTAATGCACCGTTATCAAGTACCACAAGAAATGCTTTGAGCGTTCTCCAAGCTATTGGCAGTAATGGTACACGGGTTCATCTTGGCAGATCGCAGCCGTTCTGCCGTGAAACTGTGTCTGCTCCAGACATTCATGGAGAAAGTGGGCTTGATGGTACCAACCTCCTACCTCCACCTGACAGATATCCACTCACGGCCTGTAATGCCATCAAAGACATGAGGGATGCGCTCATGTCGTGCGCACCGGGAACTGCTTGGCTTGTGGCCACAGGGCCATTGACAAACATCGCACTCATGTTTGCAGTATATCCTGAGGTAATCGCCTACTTGCACTTTCTAAAGCGCTTCCTCCATTTATGACTCTGGTGCTTACAGTGCTAGGTCGCATCTCATCTGGCCGGTCTCAGCATAATGGGAGGATCAATAGGCGACGACTTCACACACGTTAGTATGGGCCCACCCTACACCGATTCAACAGGCCAGTCCCACGTCCGCATAGGCAATCGAACCCCTTTCGCCGAATTCAACATCTGGTGCGATCCAGAAGGCGCAAAGTCAATATTCACAAATCCTGTTCTAAAGGACAAAACTGTCCTGATCCCTCTTGATCTCACGCACCAAGTGTGTGCTACTAAAGAAATCCGCAACACTCTTCTCCATTCTCGCGAGAAGCGCGATCAACCTACAAGAATGCGCCAAATGTTCTATGAGCTGCTCATGTTCTTTGCCAAGACTTACGAAGAAGTATTCGGGCTCGTCAATGGCCCGCCACTGCATGACCCACTGGCTGTTGCCGTACTGCTTGCTGATCAGATATCCTTCAACGACAACGGCGGCGAGCGATGGAGTGTGAACATCGTTACCGAAGGTGAACAAGTTGGTCGGACGGAGATAGTGCGTGCAGAGAATGGGCAGGGTGTGCGTATACCACGGTCACTAGATTTAGACAAGTTCTGGGAATCGGTTGAAGATTGTCTTCACGAGGCTGACAAATCTACCGGTTTTCGCCTCTTACATGAATCTGAGATATCTGTTTGAACAAGTCTGTTCGGACTATGAGTTCGGATCGTGTATTTCGATCGCAGCCTGATAAGTCGTCAACGAACTGTCAGTGAATTCTGTAGCAATGTTTGAGAACGTGGTGCTCAGCTGAGTGATATTTAGAATGGTGTGCGAACAATTATTTGAACTATGCTTGGCTCTTTCCATGGCCGACAAGAAATGTCAATCCCAACTCCAGACTTTATGCAATGTACTGTAGGCGGAGATCCTGCATTATTCGAACCTTTGTAGCAGAACTCTCCGTGATCATCACCTCAAATCTTCCTCCATGAAGACATGATCGTTGGGTTCAATCCTGCAACGGAAAGCCAGTCAAACTGAGCATTGGTGCCTACGGTCTTGTTAGATAATGGCGTGGTACTCGATTTTACCGTCTCACCTCACAGTCTACGAAACATGGATTATCAGGTTTTTCGTATGTTGTGATGATGATACCTAAGTCTCCTAATACTAACGTATTTGATTTTAGCTGTTCCTGGCCGTGTTCAACATGTCCCCATGGCTGTTAGTCTTCCTGTATGATTTCGTCCTTTGGGTCAGTCGATGCGTGTGGTATGAACTATCAGGCGCAAGAGCAAGAGGAGAGACAAGACCAAGAGCTCCCAGTCTAAGAGAAACAGGGAGAAATAGAAGCGTCGCTGGGATGATCACCAGTGCCAGCCATACTCGCGTTCGATCTCAAGATAAGGATGTGGCAGAGCTACGAAGGCGCACACATGAGCGGCAGCAAAGCAATGTCGGTGGCACTGGGGAGATTGAATCTCATTCACAAGGATGATGTGGCGATCGTGGAACGAGGACATGAGGGTTTGTACCTAAAGCTCGCATACCCTTTCGTATACGCTGGATGATCACACGACGAAGTTACTGTAGATATCTGGTCGAGGTGTATAAAGCGCTTAGACCTTTTCGCTGACCACGTCCCTGCTACGTTGTACATCGACAGTGACTCGCAGGTTCGGCTTTTTATTCTCTTTGGCCATCTCACGTATTGCTCCGCCGCCTCTCGTATAACCATCACATCCCTTGATATGAATAGGCACTAACCCGGATTTTGCTTGTAATACCTACCCTCAGACAGGGCATACTAGACCCATGTATGGCAGATACTTTTGGGAGGCACTTTGCAAGGCAACCAACACCTCCTCGATAGCTAAGACACATCCTCACGTGTGTTCCTAACGACTCGGGCAGTACAGACTACCATTAAGTCTGAACATACCTACTGTTATGGTATACCACGACGAAACGACGTGCATTCGGAACATTGAATTTGAGAGTTCCACCGGCCCCGCCCCTAAGGCTATCGATTTGGTCCCCTGTAGATCATCTGATAGCGTGCTTAGCGGCGTGGTGGGCTGCACTGCGGCCTCATCACCTCTATCTACAGCCGCTCGACTCAAACTACTTCAGCTGTTCCCATTGACCAAACACATCTTGAACATACCTCACAAGACAATACTACATCGTGAATTGGAGGCAGTATCCTTGACTCACGCAGTCCCGATAACTCTCACAGATCGCTTGTTTGCATCCTCGATACTCAAGATCATTGACTACTGATTCACCTGATCAGACAACCTACAAAGGCCAAACATAGTTAACGATTCTGGGACAATTCCGTCTGACCTTCTCCTCTCTACGTATCTCCTTCGTTCGATCCGCCATTCCGGCTTGTGAATAGCAAATTTGAGAACCATCAACCGATACTTCCGTACCTGCGGCCTCAACCTCTGGTGGTACGTGCAGTTTTGCTGCAGACTCTGTTCCGACTGGACCAACCAGCTCGGTTAATCCATCCGTTATCAATCATCCAGCTGTTTCAGAACGCATTGGACAGACCGTGACTTCAACGTGAAGTGCTTGGGGGAAGAAGGAGTTGAAGATGGGCCTGACGTATAACGTATACCTCAATTCCTCTAAGATCTTTGGCTGCAAGGTATTTTGTTACCATCCACTCACGTCCACATTGAGCCAGAATCTGACCATGCAATAACAGAACTGCAAGACTCATCTGGCAGACTTTGATGAGATCATCTCACGAAATTTCCGAGGTCAACATGGAAAAGCCTTCCTCTTCGGGGCCGTTGTCAATATTAAACAAGCGGAAGCCATGGAACGCAACATGACCACAGGTCGGCACGTCGTGCGAGACATTATCTGCAAACAATGCAACGAGACTGTGGGTTGGAAGTATGACAAGGCTTATGAGGCCAGCGAGAAGTACAAGGAGGGCAAGTACATCTTAGAATCGGAGCTTTTATGCACAGTTACATAACTCGAAAGACTGCAGCAACGGGTCAGGAATTCGGCGTAGGTCTTCTTTCCAAAAGATGTGGGTTGGTCAATGAGCGTGGGCATTTTGCAATTACATGGCAACATGGAGTATGGTAGGGAGTCATCAGAACATCCCAGCTGGGTACTGTTGTTTGACATTGGGAACGTGGACCAAAACGGCGTACTAACATCGAGCAATAGCATGGCTGAAAAAGACAGCATCAACAGGACTTTTCTAGATCATATTTGAAAGCCGACACCATAGGACAACCGATTCTCTCTTACGCCTCTCTTTGTTTTTTACCTTCCTAACAATGCCTTAGCATCCTTTTCGCCCGATCCGCTTATGTGCACGGAAACAAGAATTATGACATCCAAGACTCCAACTTTCAACCCCGCAAATAACCACAGAGCCAGTGCGAACCCCTCTGAGGGATACGACATGATGTACTTCGATGAGCCTAGGTTGATGACTTTCAATGATGCGGGACCTTGAACCGTGCGCCTTTGACATTGTATCAGTACTTCAGCTTTCGCAGCTTGTGAGGTTAGCCCTAACCTTTCCACATCTCTCTCGCGCACTTTGGACCTCGAGGTAGCAAGAGCAAACAGTCGACTACCAATAAAAACCTCCGTTATTTCTGCAGAACCGACTTCAAAATGAGCAAAGATACTATGCAAGCGGTGGTGTTCAAGGGGCCGCTGAAGGTCGCCATTGAGCAACGACCAATTCCGAAGATCAAGGAACCTGGCGACATCATCGTAAAAGTGCGATATACTGCACTATGCGGCAGGTAAGGACTACTGCTGACTTCATAACATTCAGCTACTGATTTCTTCAGTGAGCTCCATGTCTTCCGAGGTCACCAAAAGTCTCCCACCGACTTCATAATGGGCCACGAATTTACTGGCGAGGTTGTTGAGCTGGGAGAAGACGTCAAGAAATTTAAGAAAGGAGATAAGATTGTTACGCCCTTCACGACCAGTTGTGGTGAATGCTTTTACTGCAAACATGGCTTTACTTCTCGATGCGCGAAGAGCCAGCTGTACGGGAGCGCCGTTCTCGATGGGGGCCAATCTGAATACGCCCGCATTCCGTTGGCTGATTCAACCGCTGTGATCGCGCCTCCAGGTATTGATGAGAAGAAACTCGTGCTCATGGCCGACATCTTCCCGACAGGCTACTTTGCAGCTATGAATGCATTCAAGGGTCTTGAGCACGCAGACATCTGGGAGAGCACTGTCGTCCTAATCGGATGCGGGCCAGTAGCCATGTGCGCACTGGTCAACGCATTGGAGTACCGTCCGAAGCATTTAATTGCGATTGATAGCGTTCCTGAACGTCTTGAGCGGGCGAAGACACTGGGCGCAGAGCCATGGAACTTCAAAGAGGATATGGAAGGACTTCAGAAACGGGTGAAAGAGCTCACGGATGGACGAGGTGCAGACATCGCTATCGAATGCGTTGGTCACAGTGATGCGCTCAAGCTCGGCTTTGATCTCCTCCGGCCATGGGGTGTCATCTCTAGTATTGGCGTGCACAACGGAGAAATTCCTTGGACCGGCAATCAGGCATACGGCAAGAATCTTAGGATACAGATGGGCCGATGTCCTGTGCGGTCGCTGTTTGAGCGATCATTGAATATGTTGGAAAAGAACCAGGACAAACTAGAGTATGTACAATTTAGAGGAGACCGACGACCTTTTTCGCGGGAAAACGTATGCTAACCCGTGACTACAGTTTCATGATCGACAATATCAGACCGCTATCTGAAGCCGTCCCAGCGTAAGTGGCATTCTCAAAGTCAATTTGTGTACTGCAGCTCACTGACATTCCTCCATAGTTACGACGAATTCAACGCCATGAAATACCATAAAATCGTCTTCGAGGCTGATAAGTGATTGATCTCACATGGCTTCAGGACCCTACCACCTAGCCACATACGCATGCAGGTGGGCAGGGTGGTTGACTGCTGCGAACGACGAATCACCCGTAACTAGGTCTCAGGATGAGTGTTATGGGACCGTGAAATCGATCGCCAGTCTAGGCGGTCATATTGTATTTCGGCATCACTACCTACTTGTACGTTGTACCCACGGAGAGGATAAGGCATCATTCAGGATTGCCAGTTGCTTGGTAAATTAATTCCACGGCCATGACCACCACTCTGAGCCATGTTTCGAGCGTCGTTCGTCGGTAATGCTTCGCCATCCACTGACACTTCGCATTCAGGCTGAAATGCGAGTTTGCTCTTCACAATCATGTCACTTCATCATCAATGGTTATCTCGTACTTGTAGCTTGAGCCTATGCATGCTTTAGTGGTGATTGACAGGATTTAGACTGCAGACGATTGGACCATGCGTGGTACTACAGTAGGGAACGACCCCATACCCTCGGGGACACTACGAAGTGGTGCTCGGTGCAGTAGGCACACAAATCAGGAAGGCATGGTGGATAGGCTTGGCACAGGCCAGGCCAATACGTTTACTTTAGTGGCTGTTTTCAGTGCAAACTGGAGAAAGAGGTGTGAAGCTCTTTCCAATTCACCTCTTTCATCTTGATATGCTGCAACGTTTGAAATTTTTGCTACTTTCGTCCTCACCTCTACCTCACTCCTCTTCAAACGCCCTACTCACTACCTCTGTTTGCGTGGCGGCAAATTTCTCATCTACCTCTCACAACTTCCCTGCTCCATCTCCCATCTCCACTACCGCTCTACATACACGCCACTTATACTAACCAACCACTTCCACCACCGATCTCCTCATCTCTCTATACACACCTAGCGAACAGGTCCACAAATCCTCCATAACGTCACAGACAATTCCAAACATGTCAACTGGAGACTCGCAAACTGCTTCTGCAGACCCTACAAGTGGATTGACGGATTCACTTAATCAGCTAAGTGTAGGCGACGATGCCACACCCAAGACCGATGAGGAATATGCTCAATCGCAACTCACCCTCCGAGCTATAGTATCTTCTCGGGAAGCAGGTGTTATCATTGGAAAAGCCGGGAAGAACGTCGCAGATCTACGTGAAGAGACTGGCGTCAAAGCTGGAGTTAGCAAGGTTGTACAAGGAGTTCACGATCGTGTCTTGACCGTTACTGGTGCTCTCTCCGGTATATCGAAAGCATACTCAATCGTCGCTAAGGGTCTTCTTGAGGGTGCTCCTTCAATGGGCATGGGTGGCGCTGTCGCAGCCAGTGGCACTCACCGTAAGTGAATGAAGCCCTGCAAGCAACATGACTAACCTGTCTTCAGCCATCCGTCTCCTCATATCGCACAACCAAATGGGTACCATCATCGGACGACAAGGTCTCAAGATCAAGCAAATCCAAGATGCCTCGGGTGTTCGCATGGTTGCTCAGAAAGAAATGCTTCCACAGTCGACCGAGCGTATTGTTGAAGTGCAAGGTACACCAGAGGGCATCGAGAAAGCTGTCTGGGAAATTGGCAGATGCCTGATCGATGATTGGCAGCGTGGTACAGGAACAGTCTTGTATAATCCGGCTGTTCGAGTTCAGGCTGGTGCTACTGGTGCCCTACCTCCTGCCACTGCGGGGTCCGGACCTACTTCAGGAGCATACCCCCGTTCATTCAACAGAACTGGAAACGGTGCCGACTTCAGTGAGTCCCGACCTTCGTACCGTTCGAATGACAACGGACCACGAAACAGCGGAATTCCTATGATTACAGAAGATGGTGAAGAAGTCCAGACACAAAACATTAGTATTCCTGCCGATATGGTTGGCTGTATCATTGGACGAGGTGGCTCGAAGATTAGCGAGATCAGAAAGAGCTCTGGTGCACGCATCTCTATCGCCAAAGCTCCTCACGACGACTCAGGCGAGCGAATGTTCACCATTATGGGCAGCGCCACAGCCAACGAGAAGGCACTATATCTGTTGTACGAAAACCTCGAGGCGGAGAAGACGCGTCGTCAACAAGCATCGTCTGCTTCAGATTAATGTTGTGGCTAAGCTGGCATGAAGTGCGCTCCGCTTTCCTTATGTTTTCAAATTTCAGTACCTTCTTTTGAGAGGGCAACGACTCACGATACCCATCAACTTCGTTCCTCTTTGAATTCAACTAAAAGCATGTGGGATGACTTGTTTGTCTTCGTCGATCGGCGTTAGGTATAGATGGTGTTCTTGCGCAATGCTATCCTAGGCTCAATCGAGACGAATGGACGAACGACGGCTTCATGATGACTGCTACGACTCCGGATACCAATACCTAATACCCTCGAATGATGCAACACACGAAGGACGAAATTGCTGACTGCTGATGAATGACGGCTACCCATTACTGCAATAACCCTCCTTAATCGATCACACAAACATTGACACGCAACACATATGCACGAACTTCGGTCGACACGGATCATATTCAATACGTTCAGATCTTGACTCAGCCTCTGATTTTTCGGTGAAGGACAGAGTGCTGGGGACACGAAAAAACGTGTCTGACAGGATGACACTTGATCGAATACTCTATAGTCCACAGTTACTTCATAGCTCCTCCTATAACACCTCCAAACCTAACAAAGACATCTGCATCACATTCAAGTAGCTCATGCTGATCGAAATTTCGTTGATCGAGATGACATGTTAATAACTATACAGTAGATTGCAGGCCGGCTCATTAAAAACCTCAAGATTGACTAGAACACGAGTGCTTTCCGGATCGCGCATGGTTTCTTGCTTGTTAGCTTCGTCTTCGCACCACCATGGTCACCGCACTTTCATGGCTTGGAGTTCCTATCTTGTCTGCAGATTGGGTATGTGAAAGAGCGGTAACACTTTCAGACCCTGCCGTCCTTAGGCTTCCGGTTAGTGGAGTAGGTGCGTCGTTGTTCGGTAGCAATGTCCGAAAGAGTCGAAAGCTGGGCATCAGGTGCAGGGTTGGGTGCCGGAGTGAATTGGTAGCTCGTGTACTCCGTAGTTCCCCCGCTCCTGCAGCACGAAATGCACGAATAGAGGCTTGAGCAAGCTGCCTGCACGCGGATGTTTGTGTCGCGATCGGGATTTCCAGTGCTCCAGCATACCCATCTGTCACTGTCCACTCGTTGCACGACCCGTCGAAGAACGAAGATGATTTCCGTGTAAAGGATCGATGTGTTGAGTTCATGGACCGGTTCGCGTAGGGCTGACCTCGAAAATGAAATACACTGCCTTGTGCTTACTGCCTTAGATAATAATCGTCGTCTCTGCTCAGAGAACGTCCAGTCGGCTTTGTCCTCATCTGCCCGCATAAATCACAACGAGCACCGGGCTGCTTCCATCACAAGACATACCAGCAAAGTTTGACCACCTGCATTGCTATCGTCTAGACCCAATCTCAGATCGGTTTTGTAGCAGTTGTTTATTGGTTCAGTTCCCGCCCCAAGTTTTGAGTGGGAGTGTTTCCAACTGTTTCAAGTAGCCGCTCAGACGCAGATCGGAAGCTCGAACATCTGAGCCAGCTCACCTTCAGCACACAGCAAGTGACTTTCGCTCTGTATAGCTCCTTACCACCATTCGAACCTCGTCAATATTCTACATCATCACGCAGCTGACCCTGCCGAATAACGAATACGAATCTCGTCCTTGTGGACCAGTGTGCCACCTACTATTTCGCTAGAAGAAGAGAGATCATTCTGCCACACAAATTGTGCAACCACGTGCCTGGTCCGCCGACACCTGTACTCGAACGCATCAAGGGGAAAGGGCGCTCAAAGGCACACCACCAGAGCAAGAGCAATTCTCTGTTTACCAAAACATCCGTGTAGAAGAAGAAAGGAGTGTATATACAAGATCAAACTTTCAACGTCGACCGACCCCGGCCACACAGCTGCCGCGTGAAGGCCTTGCGCTGTCACATCTATCGTGCCTAATAATACACAATAACGCAAACATACAAAATGTCACAAGTTCCTCAATTAAAACTACCTCAACCAGGTGGTGCAAAGAAGAAGCCTGGTCTATCTCTCGGCATTCCACCGTCACCATCTCAGAGGCCAGTGACTGCAGATCAAGAGGTGCATCCAGGAGAAATTCCAAGATTCAGTCTAGCCTCAAGGCCAGGAGCGCCATCACTCTCACTTAATACACCTATGGGTTCTCAAGGTCTACCTGAGGCACGACCTGGTAGGCCAAAGTTGCAAATGGGCATTCCATCCAACAACGGTGACAATGCTCGATCAAGATCGGATTCTTACAATAACAGCCATGATCTTAGTATGCCCGAATCTGCCGGCAGCAGCACGTATTCCAGTCTCAGCTTCGCAAATCTCAATTCACATCGACATGGCACACCTGATCCGTCATCGGCTATTAGCAGTATCTATTCCGAAGCTGGTGGTGCGGTCATGGAACGTGAGAGTAGTACTTCCGGACTTGTGATTGACTTCGACAAGCTGTCTTTAGAGAAGGGTCATCCAATTGATGTCGAAGATCTCGATGATGAAGGATGGGCTGCTGCATCTGAACAGAAGAAAATTATCGAACTAGGTCCGCTGGGAGAAGGTGCTGGTGGTGCTGTTACAAGATGTACGCTTGAGGGTGGCAAGGCAGTCTTTGCTCTGAAAATCATCACGACTTCGCCTGACCCTGACGTCAAGAAGCAGATCCTGCGTGAGCTCAAATTCAACAAGCAGTGTACGAGTGATTACATCTGCAGATATTATGGTGCGTTCATGGACAAGTCAAGGAGCACAATTTCTATTGCCATGGAGTTTTGCGAGGGTGGTAGTTTGCATAGCGTCTATAAAGAAGTGGATAAACTTGGTGGGCGAACGGGAGAAAAGGTGCTTGGACGGATTGCTGAGGGCGTGTTGCATGGCCTTACATATCTCAACAGCAGGAAAGTGATACATCGAGGTAAGCAGCACTGGTTTCCTCTTCAGCACCTTACCCTTGCCAATGCTTTCGTTCTTGACACCCAACTAATCCCATTCTAGACATTAAACCGTCCAATATCCTCCTCTGCCGTAATGGCCAAGTGAAACTTTGCGACTTTGGAGTGTCTGGCGAATTTGGCACAAAGGGCGATGCAAACACGTTTATTGGTACCTCTTATTATATGGCGCCAGAACGAATTCAAGGCCAATCATACACTATCACCTCAGACGTGTGGTCTCTTGGTGTTACTCTTCTCGAAGTCGCTGAACATCGATTCCCGTTCCCTGCCGATGGCACTGAAGCACAACCCAGGGCAGGCTTGATCGATTTGCTGACGTATATCGTGGCACAGCCAGTTCCAAAATTGAAAGATGAGCCAAAGAGTGGAATCAAGTGGAGCGAAGGAATGAAATATTTTGTTGAGTGCTGCTTAGAGAAGCAACCAAATCGACGAGCCACACCATGGAGAATGCTAGAGCATCCATGGATTGTGGAAATGAAAGGGAAGAAAGTCAACATGGAAGCTTTCTTGAAGCAAGTTTGGGATTGGCCCTGAATGATCGTCAAGCAAAACTGGGAGGAATCCACAACCACTAGTGTTTGGGAGGACAGGACAAGGCAACAACACAATAAGCTCATCGCTCGAAGCTGAACTGACGTTCTGGAGACTGACAAGGATGACGAATATCAATATGGATGAACAACGGTACAATTAGAGGTATGAGGGAAGGACTTACGACGAACGCTGAACACGCAGAATATCTCCACGACTATATACACCTAACTTTCAGAACTAATATTCGACATCATAACCTCAATCCTACGGAAGTCGAACTACTCACGACTGGATATCAGGACAAGCGGACAAATATCCGACTGAAACAGCTTTCTTTGTCTTTATCTTCCCATGCGTCAAGGAATATGGAATCGTGGCTGTCCAATGCGCCGACAGACAGATACTCTGAGCATGGGCTCTATATTATTTTTATTGACTAAGCAACGCTCTCTACGGTTCACTTCAACCGACAGCTGGCGGGAACTTCTCCAAAAGTCCGTGAGTGCCAGGTTGGTCAGCGCAGGTGTCTTGGCAGTGGGTTATGGTCAGATGAGTCATTGTACTAAGTTAGATTATGTTATATCACATTGCATAGGTAGCTAGCTTATCTAGTTCAGATTGAAGCGAGGTGAGGTGAAATGAAGCCAAGTGTGTTTCTCTTCTACTATGCCCGGCTCTTTCTGACACTCTATTCGATTACTTTTCAAGTCCGATTGGGCTGGGAACCAATACTGAATGCATAGCCATTCTCTTGTGCTAAAATAGATAGAGGTGCGTAGCCTCACATATCTAGCTATGACAAGTACCACAATGCCAGTGGACGATACCGAAGCTAGCAAGCTGCTTGCCGCAGGACTTGGCATCGGGCAAAGTCTCGAGCTGTTCTTCGGACATCCGTTACAGCACATTGAACTTTGCATGTTTTCGTCTGTTCGGGTAGCTGATGGAGCCTTGTTCTGACTCTGTATTGCGATCCGCTTTCCACAGAGATATATTAGACAATCCCAAGCAGGGGACACTAGAAGGACTAGCTGCCACGCTAATATCTTTGCTGGGCTTTGGACTTCGCAGAGTTGCCATTTGAGGAAAGGAGCCTTACCTTGCTTCGTCACATTTCGGTTCCGCCCTCACAGAAATCTTCAACACAATATCTAGTGGCCGGACTAGATTGTCTAGTTGCTGCACTAGAGATTTCTTGCATAGCGACTTGACTTTGTTCTTGGAGGAAGAAGAGAATCTCGTTGGAATGTCACGAAAATGTATTGATGATTGATGACAATCATGCACGTATCGATATAGTTGCCTCCTTGATGCTGTAGAATTGCATTTGTTCGAGAGAGAAGCCAGCATATCGCATTGCCAAGCAGATTAAATTGAAAGACTTACTTGTATGCAAAGCACAATTTCGGCACAATCTCCCTGCTGTATACTATGAACTGTAGAAGGTTCAGAGTGGTGCATAGCATATTGGCTAGAGTATCACAATATGGACATGAATAGAACCATCCAGACATAGATTAGGGAACGGGCTGGCACGGGACTTGCTTTGCACTGTCCTCTCAGCGTGCTCCAAATAAACGGAATAGTTGGAAATGATTAGCATAGGGGAGAGATAGCTGATTCATACACATCTGCGATGTTCGAGACGATGGAAAGCTTCAAGGTTCTCAAAAGAATGTGCCAAAGACATAATCGCACGGAATGAGCTTGAAGTCGCCAAGGATGTAAATTCGCTCGACCTTCCTTGTGTTTTTACGGTGGTTTTCCAGGCCTTCACTCTCTTGCTTCTCTCTCAACATCAAGGTGGAATGGTAAATTAGAAGGCAATTTTGCCAGTATCAGAGACCATTATGTCGAGAACATGTCTCTAAAACACAGCCAGTCAATCGATTTTGTTTTTACTCACTGCACTATGTTTTCAAACCCGGACTCTTTGCTGTTACCACTCTGTGTGGACTTCAGCTCTTCAAGGATCTGTTGCCATCAGTGAAGGTGCAATGCTTCCACATGTGCAAACGAGCATCTTATCGACAGTGCAAGCTTCCCAAGGTGAAAGCACGAACTCTTCATCCGCAGGCTCTGACGCTGCTCCTTGTCCAATGAATACTTCTCTTGACGTGTATTTTGTGTTTTCGTGTTTATGGTCTGCTGCCCTACCCTTCCAATCACACGGTCCAATATGGACACCTCATTGTCTAACCATAGAAGACGCTCAAGCTCTTTGAGTTTCATTTCGACAGGGACTGCTAAGGTGAAATCAATGGACAAGCTGACTGCCACTATCACGACTGTGCCTAAGCATATGTCATCTTCCCCATCTGCCGACATCGGTGAATTCCACAGACTGCCGTCTCCAGACATTCCAGTCCTTGAAACCTTACCAGAATGCATCGAAGAGCACGAGGATGACCGCCATAACGCAGTTCCATCACAGCTATCAAATAGACAGAGAGCTTCACCACAACTCGAAGATTTTACGCAAGAGCAGACACACTACATGCAGCGAGCGGGCCATCGAGAGGAACGCACCGAACAAGAAAAACGGCGATCAATAATTGATCCCAGCTCTATCAGACTAAGCTTCGCCGGCAGCGTTACCAGTCTTGAATCACCTCTACTTTTAGAAGAAGGCTTCCAGAAGCTCTACCATCTCTACCAACAGTAAGTCCGTCATGCAACTATATCAACCAGCCACTAACAGCCGTGATCAGAAACACGCCACAGGCACCACACCTCCCACACTCAGTCTCTATAACAGAAATCCCACTCATGACCATCGCAGAATCCATAGAAACCCAAATCAAACAGCAAGCCACCGCCCTCGAAGAATGCGCCGACAACATCGCAGCCCTCAACCACACCACCACCCGCGCAAAACAAGACATGATATCCCTCGAACTCCAATATTCACTCGCTAGACAAGAAGCCAACATGCGCGCCATGACCCCCAACGACGTCCTCCTACGTCTAACATGGCTCAAAGAAGAAATCTCCCGCCTCAACACCGACAAAGAGCACCTCATCCGCCAAACCGCCGAATCAGAATACGAAAGAGACCGCTTGCGCAAAGAATTAATCGACATGCTCGAGCTACGACAAGAAAATCAAAAACTCAAACAGACCAGTCTCCAACAAGAACAGAAACACAAAGAAATGAGGAAACAGCTCGATGAGGCGAATGAGAAGCTGGCGTCGTTGCGCTTCACGGTGCAGAATGTGCCGTCGCCGATTCGGAAGATATGCACTAAGATATTGGTGCCGAGCGGAGAGAAGCAGCAGCAGCAGCAGCAGCAGCAGGAGAATGTCAAGATACAGAAACATAAGCGGACTTCTTCGATGTTTTCGTTTTATTGAGTCCCGTCCGTATGCTGAACAGCTGTCGGTCACTGGAGGACAGCATCAGCTGTTTGGCTGCTACAGTGTAAAGGCGTCAAAGAGGGACCTGGCAAGCTGTCTGTCTGCGGTCTAGCGGGAGTTACATCAGCCAATATTGAATGTGTTCGAAAAGGTACGAGTGGGAAACTTGCGACTATTCTACAGTAGCATGGCGTGTGGATATTTGAATCTTATCCCACGCAAATTACCACCATGAACAAAACACCTGAACCTAAGGACAGCACTCGCACCCTTATCTCAGAGCCCAACATCTCCATTAACCAAACTTAGCAGAAAACACTTGTAACTGTAGTTCGTGTATTTCACCCTGGCCACGTTCTACTGTAAGCTTGTTAAATACAATACAATACAGTCCACCACATTCTCCTCCCTACTCCTGTTCTCACACAAATTACTTCAACTCCTCAGAATTTGCTGGAATCATTACCTACCTCATGCAGCCTCCATTCACGCTATACAGCTCGTCGATCGTCGGGTACATGATACATTTCTCCCTCCTCATCCTAATAGAACATCTGATGTGCCTGGTGGAGCCTAGAGTGATGCACAAACCAATAGTAATGCGCGAACTGCGGCGTAAGGAAACGTATTTCCTGTACACTGTACAGCATAGAGCTTGTGGTGATGGAGTGTACATGTACATGTACCTACATTGAATCTGTATTCGAGGGATGACTAGTGGACAAAAGGTGGTGCTCGAATTCCTTTGAGGGTTGGAAGTGTTTGGTTATGGAAGGATAGTGTGAGCAGAGGTCTGCGAGTAATTTACGTGTTGTTCGTGTTCGTAGGGATAGTGGAGGCTGGAATTAATCTATGTACTTTTTGGCTAATGGCTTTTGCTTGACAGACTAGTTCGCGACCACTGTTTGTGCACATAGGGGCATCAAGTAATCTGTTCGTGTCCATGTGTGTGTGTGTGTCTCGCCGATTGATTAATAGATGGATTGATTGATTGATTGATGGATAGAGTGTCAGTATTGGCGAATAGGGAGACTGTATTCCGTCTTCAGGTCCGGCGTGTCGCTTGTGCTCTCCTCACAAGTATATGCAACCGTCGACAACGGCCACTGCATGAGATCCCGCCAGTCCGAGGGAATAAAATCGTGGATGGCGTAGATCTCCCTCCTCATTGTACCGTTGTACTCCTTTTCGCCTTTCCGCCACCAGACTTCAGCTGGCATCTGAGCCACCACACCGAAGTAGTGAGCCAACACTATCAACGCACATGTGTCTTGCATTTCGATCAAGTCCGCGAATCTGGGTGGTACTGCCATCGTAAATGCGTGGAGTCCACGGCCGAGCACGAATGGTGCTCCCTTGTCTTCCACGCTTCTCTGTAGCATGGAAATGTAGGCAAGTGGCCGGCGGTAGATTTCCTGCGTTTCAACATCCCAATCTTCATGATCGCACATTGTGTGCCAAATTGCGGCGAACGCTGGTTCGAGTCTGCTTTCGGAGGGATCGTTCAAGCCACGGGCGGAGTGCGCGTTGATGAGGGCTTTGAAAACAGCGGGAAATTCAGGAGGGACGGAGTTGTTGGCTTTCTTCATGACGGCGCCTGCGCCTCGACCTAACTTGAGCCAGTCGATTGGCGGGGTATAGACTGACAAGTCGCGGTCTTGCATCATGCCGAAGGACGTGAGCAGAATTAACATGCTAGTTAGACATACCGCATCCGCGTTTTCGGTACTGATTCTTAGCACTTGTTTTCGTTGTTCACGCAATGCAAGGACTAGATAGTTCTGCCGTGCGCTGTAGAGTGCTTCATCATCAGGAATAGTGCGCAGAAGGTGAGTAGCGCTGAACGCGTGTGAAGCATAGAGCACACAGTCGTGAGTGAGCACGAACTGAGGCATAATATCACGCCACAGAAGGAGCCAGTCAGGAGATGGGTTACATTGGTGGGTTGATGGTTTGATGTTGAGCAAGAAATTCTGTGCAAGACGCAGTTCCATCAGTCGACGCGCCTTACTCTCTGGCACTTGAATATCATCTGTCTCGAACAATGTTCGAGGAAAGAGTTCTGATGATGGTGAAGAGCTTGCCCTAGATTGGATTGACATTTGACACGGGGAGCACTGCTTCTGCTGGCTGTCGGTGCTGTCAACAGGAGATAATCTTGCTGATCGTGGTTCGACATAGACACATTGTGCACCGTGTCTTTGGCAACTCGAACAGATGGGTTTTTGCTCATCACACTATTTCTCATCAATTAAATTCGACTTCAAGCAACAACAATCAACTTACCTTGACACGTCGAGTTTTGCACCTCTGGCAACCAAGTCTTGACTTCTTGTGGCCCACCTTGGCAGCACGCGGTGGAGTGGTGGTAGGTTCAGTTGTATCCAGCATTTTTGGTAAGCTTTTTCGCTCATGAATTAGCAGCTGGCTCTATCTTGTCGAGGTACTCCGCCATATTATCTTATTGCACACAAGCCTGACATGACAGTAAGACAGGTGTATCAAGGTCAGCTTGACCCCTGCTCACGAAGCCTCATCCTAGCGTGTTTCTGGTCTACACTCTACCTCAGCCGCAGCATAGCCATGACATATGTGCGAAACCAAAGCAGTCAATTCGCAGTCTGCATGTTGCATGTTGGATGCACGCAGCTGTCGATTTACCCTCTTTTGTAGGGAAATGACAACATCGACCATGTGGGAAACGTTGTATACGGTGAGGCGTACATGATCACTTCAAATGCATGCTTGAGTATGTCCAGAGCATCTCGATTGGGCTCTATAACCGCTGCTACCAAAAAACGGAACAGGGGAGGGGACACAGAGCTGAAAACCCGCTTGCTCGAAGCGAGTATGCAGAAGCGGTCTGAACATCCTGTCGGCTTGGGAAGCGCTAGAATAGGCAAGCGTCAAAAATAGATTGTCGAGCTTGGGAACTGCTTGTGACATAATGTGAAGATGTCTTCCGCCCTACTCATGCAGAGTCAAGAAACACCATCGCTGTTCCTGGCCGCCACCAGAGAAGAACACTTGCAGATGAATTGACGCGGTGCAACCAGGATCCTGCACATTTTGTGAGGGGGGGAACAGGTATAAAGCATGGGGGGTTGTGCGTGTGTAAATCCGCATCAGTTCAAGCACAGAGAGGTTTGCTTGAAACTAGCAGGCACTTTCTCAGTGACCGCCTTGATTGAATGAACGATTCGTCGGGTAATGAAAGACGCGGCAAAGCTCGTATTGTTGTTGGTTTTAGTGAAGGCAAGTCGCCGTGTTGGACACGAGGTAAACGTAAAAGTGGAGCGGGTGCAGTCCGCAGCTTCAACACGGTGCTGCCTGAGGCGTGCAACGGCGCACTGTCTTCCCGATGTCGTCCTCGCTTACACGTGGGGATACACTCACACCTTGCATTCGTGCCAAATAGTTAATTGTACTTTGCATTGAGGTGCGACTATTGACCGATCCAACTCTCAATGACGTTGATCTAAGAAGCATTTGCGGTTGAGAGCTATGGTTCTTTCATTCATTCTCATCCAAAATCGTCAGGGCAAGACTCGACTTGCCAAATGGTATGCACCATACACTGACGAGGAGAAGGTCAAGCTGAAAGGCGAGGTACATTTCACTCCATCTATGACTACGATAGTCTCAATCTGACAAAACATAGGTTCATCGTCTGATTGCGCCGCGCGACCAAAAGTACCAGTCCAATTTCGTCGAGTTTCGATCAGCCCCGACCTCCGGCCATGGCTCACGAGATCTTGTTCGCCAGAACCTATCCTCTACCAAGATAGTTTACAGACGTTACGCAGGCCTCTTCTTCTGTGTCTGTGTTGATGCGAATGATAACGAGCTGGCTTATCTAGAAGCCATCCATTTCTTCGTTGAGGTCCTTGATCAATTCTTTGGAAATGTTTGCGAACTAGATTTGGTTTTCAACTTCTACAAGGTCTACGCCATACTCGATGAGGTCTTTCTTGCTGGTGAAATCGAAGAGACGAGCAAGCAAGTTGTCTTGACAAGGTTGGAACATTTGGACAAACTGGAGTGACGGGCTCAATACTCATTTTCATATTTTATACTCAGACTGCAACTTCCATCCTAGACGAATTTCCGGGATCATCGAGTTGGTTTCCTTGTAACACACTTGACAGCTACACCTCGAGAACTATTATCGACAAGTCAATCCCGGAACTTCATCCCGATCCACAAGGTTATTGACACCTAGCTGTTTCACAAGTCAGAACATTACAACCATGCTACCATTCCCTGATGAGATTGCAGCTCGGCATCGAAGCTGGAAGTATAGGAACACGAAAAGCAAGCAATTGCCTCTTGCACGTGCATGAGCATGCCGAATATCCAGGAGCATAGTGGCATTCGAACTCGAGGTGGGGCAGAATCCGAGTCTGATCAGCTGAATTCGGGAATAGCTGTTGCACTCCGACCATTCACATGATAGCACAGCAGGATGAAGAGACGTCTCAGCAAGCCGCAGAGACGACTAGTGATGAACGTCTTTCGCAGCGTCCTTCACAAATTTATCCTCGAACCAGGGATTCTGACGGCCAGCTTTTGTGATCCTGCTACTCGCCGTAGCTGAGCCTCGCCGACCGGAGCCATCTGGAAGGCAAATAGTCTCAAGTCATGGCTCAGGATGTCCAGGGAAAATCGGCTTTTAACCATTACGAAATTATCTGGCAGAATCCACAGCCCTGATCTTAGAGGCTGGCCAATCCGCCTGTGCTAATTAACATCGTGGTCGGTAATGGCATTGCGGTATACAAGCAGATGTCTGCGAAGTGGAAGAAAAAAAGGCGCGCCTCGTAAGATACATAGCGCCAATTCCTACACCCAGTTTCACACTGGGGCATCAGCATATAACATGCCCACCATTAGTGAAGTTAGTATCTAATACATACACATTTCCATTCCCACATCATCCTCATCCTCATCCTCATCTCTTCAAAGCCTGAAACCTCTTAGCCAAATCATCCACCGTAGGCACCGTCCCCCCAACACCACCTTTAGATTCAACACCCCCACCACCACTCCTCTGCTGTTGTCCAGGCGGTCTCACCGCTCCACCACCCGGCAACTTCACCTTCGGACTCGGATTATCTGATCTCGCCCCCGGCGGCGCCACAGAAACAGGACTCTTCGCACCCTCGGGTTTCGGCTGTCCCTTCGGCGGTAAAGGTCCTAACCTCAAGTCTTGTTGTGCTGCTTTCCTCGGCGTCACTGGCGCACCTGCACCAGTACCTGTACTGTTGTCCGCTAATATCGGCAGCTCCTTCGCCCCTCCCTCATCACCGTCCTCATCATCATTCTCATCATGCTCTTCCCCATCAACCTCATCCTGTACCCGTTGTAATTCAGCTTTATGTCTCGGCCACTCAACCCCATAAGTCTCAGCAATAACCTCCAAATACCCCTGTACCAGTTCCGGCCGTGGCGTCTCAAGCCTCAATTTACTAACAACCTTCTCTGGCACGCCCACACCCTCCCCCGCCTTCAGCGCAAACTCCTTCCCAAACCGTTCGATCAACATCGCCCTCACAATCCCCAACTCCCTCACATCCCGCGGCAATCGCGGCGCAGCGTATATCACCGCCGCAGCAGCCTCCTCCAGTCCCGCTGCCGTAGACTCATCACCCAGTCCGTCTTTGACGTTCTTATCCCGCAAGTCTAGCAGCCCTGCCCGTGCAAGTAATAATTCGGCGTAGAGTTCTAAGATCTCCATCAGTTCGACGGTGATGTCGGTGTGGATTATGTTTTCGACGCGGATCCGGGCGCTTTCTTCACGGTTTTGGGAGAGCAGGTCCGCCATTTCGCGGCGGGAGGTTATGGAGAGGGCTGTGTCTTTTTTCTGGGCGTTGCGGAGGCGGGGGATGAGCAGGCGGAGGGTCGATTTTAGTTTCACCTGTAAAACACATACTGTCAGTCTTGCTATGCTTTTTGAAAGCAAGGGCGTGGGTGGTTGCGACTTGACGTACTGTCTGTGGTGATGCGGCCGGCATCCTGGCGGCTTGTGCGGACTGATTACTACTATTGAACAGTCTCTTCAGATGGAGTAATGCGATCGACACAATGAATATGAAAAGACAGATAATCTCGTAAAAGTGTTCGTTGTAGATTTCGTTTAATTCAAGGGCTGGTAGCATGGTGGTCGGATTGCCCCGTTCGCTGTTTTGATTGATTAATGCACGGTACGTATGCCTGGATGACATGTGCGGGGCTCGGTGGCAGCGGGCTGACGGGAAGCTTGGAGTGCTCCAGAGTTCAGCCGGGGTGGGGTTGGCTGGGCTGGGTCTAAGAGCGGCAATTAGGGCGTAAGGGCGTCGCAGAAGACGGCTGAATGAAGGCGTATGAAGTGTATACACTGCTAGCTTTGCCTTGATTTCATCTCACGTCAACGACATGCATTATCCAGTGCCGGTACGAGCAATAAAGTATTGAAAGCGAAAGCTGGCCGACTTTACTCGAGCTAAAACCACCATCTACCTTATGGCAAACACGTTTACTGTAGGCAGAGCTTATGGTAGCAGTATTAATGCAAACAAATATCAACATGACTAAAAGTATGTGCATGAAAGCTCTTTATCTAGCTAGTAAAACAAACAGTTGAATGTCCTGTTGCTGTGCCGCTTCAACAACGCCATGCGTACATTGAGCAAGAAGTTCAACCCCTGTCGCCGTCGCTTCACCAATCCAACATCACCTGGTTCATCAAGAAATACATTCACAAAAATTGAAGGCACCACCATTCCTCCAGAATAGATGGTCCAAGGTGAAGAACACGCGCCGCGTTGCTCAGCTCCGGCATTTCCAGAATGTGCTTCCGCATTGCGTTTGTGTTATAAGAAAGGGTATTGCATATATGGGTATCATGACAAGAATGAAAGTGTTCCTGTAGAATGCCAGCCACTTGGAACGGAGACAAGGCCCATTGCACTGCTCAGTGGCCCATAATTGAGTTGTTGTTCGCTCACAGAAGTAGTGACCAGAAGGCAATAGCAAGTCCTGCAGCGCCCATGCTTAGCTGAGAGGCACCGCCTGATGAGGTTGGGCCTTTAACGTGATTAGCGGCTGCGGTGGCGGAAGCAGAAGCATCGACAGTAGTAGTAGGTCCTGTCGTTACAGCGCCAGTCTCCGCCACACTTGATGGTAGCGTACTATTGAAGAGGGCGTAATATGGTTGAACGAAAGACTGGCTTGATCCTGTGGTCTTCGAGCTGCTGTAAACAGTTGATGTAGTAGAACTTGAAAACTGCCCCTGGTTTGTGGTTGTCGTAGTCGATTCGAATACCTCCGACGACGTAGATGCGGTTGTGGTCGTGGTGGTAGTAGTTTTGGTCGACGTTGTCGTTGTACTTGTACTGGTCGTGCTCGATGACGCTGCGCTGGAAGCGTAGAACTGCCCGCCTTTTCCAGAGCTTGACCTCGATGAAGTACTTACTGTACTACTACCACTGCTGCTGGTGCTGCTTCCGCTGTTGCTAGTGGTGCCGACGCTACTGCTGGTAGCACGGCTGCTGGTGCTGCCGGTGACGGTGGTGGAACTGCTGGCACTGCTGACACTGCTAGCAATGATGCTGCTGGTGCCGCTGGTACTGCCGCTACTACTGCTGCTGCTAGAGGAACTACTGCCACTGCCGCTATAGACGACAAAATTGGCTGTAGCTCCTTTGCTAACAGTAACAACACAAAAAGCGCCACCACCTACTCCTGCACTGCTAGACCCCAACATCTGATTAACCTTGTTTGAGCTCATATCAATCGAACATGGAAGGCCGGTGCATCCGCCATTAGGGCAGTCGATCTTCACACCCCAATTAGGCATTGTGTTACGGAACGGCGTGCCCGATTCAAGATAGATCGGATTCCATCCCAGCTTAACAAATGTTAAGCCCGTACTATCCACATTGGTGCCCGCGACATAGGGAGACCAGTTTCCCAGCGGGTTAGCATTTGTTCCCCAAACGCAAGCTTCAGCAGTGCTTGTACCAGGAGGATTAATATAGTAGTGTGCAGCGGTTCCACACCAGTAATCTGTTCCTGGGTTCGCAAGTGTTGCGGAGCTACCAACGTGAGTTGGGATTAACATGGCTTCATTTCCTGGGAGGACAGTCTGACAGAACGCTACTGTATCTCCAGCAGTATTGACTACACCAACATTACTGGATGTAGATTGGCAATATGGTTTGTCAGGGAATGGTTTTGAGATCTGTCCGCTACTATTACAGTACAGACCGCCGTTCTGACCAGGTTAGTAAGTGCGGGAACGAGACGAAGCTTTGAGACTGACCATGGACTGAGGATATGTGTATGATGTTGCAGTTGGGTCCCACTGCATGCTGACTTGACCTGGTGGACAAGCGTAAGGGCAGTAGGTTCCTGGGGTACACGACTGATCTGGACTCATCGCCCATCCTCCATTTGTAGATCCGGGTGTTATTGCGACGAGCCCAGCGTCGGTCGGGAACTGGCATTGTCCTCCACGTTTCTCAATATCAATGGCGATCTCCTTCGTCCCATTGTCCTCTATTCCTCTTGCTCGGTTTTCTCTATGTCTTCGATGGAGGAGTTCGAGGTGTTCATGAACACCTCGTTTCGCATGAATCGCAACTGCTAAAAACAGCAACGCGCTTGCGCTGTTCAACACCGTTTCTGGTCGCATTTGTGTATCGCATTAAAACAGACTGTAAAGAATGACTGGGGTAAGTCGCCAATGGTTAAAGAGTGTGGTGCTCACAGAGCTGCTACTTGTGTAAGGAACGACGATAGACAAAAAAACGAACGACTGTACGACGCCGGCGGCTGCTGCTATGAAGAGTATAGCATATGGCCGGCTAACCCCCAACAAAGGGATCTGGATCTGCTCTGACCACAATGTAAATTGCGCAGTGACAAGTCTGGACGCGGAGTGCGCTTGCACGAGCGATCGATCACCCTGACCGGCTAGTCAGGAACTGTCGATCAATGGCGAGTATCTGACTCCACGGCCGAAATTGGCAGTCTGGAGAAGGCGTTCCCTGGCGAATCAAGAATTCTCCAGAGCAGAAGCTTATTCCTGAGCTTGTGTGCACACTCCATAGCGAGATAACAAACTTCCAATCACGTTCCACTTGTTGCCATGCAATTTGGTTAATGCTATGGATTGAAGAATGTCGACCCATAGCAACCCTTTTTTGACAGTCAAAAATGGCCGATGTGCACGTGCTTGATATCAAATGTTGACAGACCGAAGAACATCCAGTTGAGGAGATTGATAGTGGTGGTCCGCGCGGCTTCGTGGTCAACTCATGTGGCCGCCAATAATGCTAACCACCGGCTCTGGTCGTCGTAGTTCTTCCACCCCCATAAAATACAGTAGTGTTTCGCGAGCAAAAGGAACTCTTCAATTTCGTCCATCCACTCGAGCCTGTCTATGCGGTCCTTCTCGTCTGGCGCGATCCAATTTCTCCAGATATGCTCGACATCCGCGGCTCGAGCGCCGAATCCTCGACTAGTCAAGCGTTCTTGCTGAGATAAAAGGTCCGAGTACTTCTCCAGAGTCTGTAACTGGATACCACGAGACATCAAGTTCGTTATCATGGTTTGACCAAAGGGATCATGAGGTCTGATTGGCTCGTAGACAACGATGGCTGTTGGTGCTGTGGCGGTCATGTCTGTGAAATAGGACAGCACACGATCTGCTTGCTCAGGTGATAGGTAGATCAAGCAGCATTCTGAGATGAGCAATGTCGAAGCTTTCGGATCAAGCCAGTCCAGGTTTTCAGGTAGGTCGCGGAGATCTTGAGAATGAATGAAGTATTCGTCGGATTGAAGTTCGTCCTCCGTGATCTTACTGCTACTGAGATCAACGTTGCACAACGCTTTGACCGTCTGAATGCATTGTGGGCTCCTCAAACGAGTGATCTTTATTCGGTTGTTGTCCCTGAAATCTACTTCATGGTAGGAGAAGTTGGTATGGCGTCCTTGTTTCAGTCTGAAATACCTCGTATCACTTCCTGCTCCAAGGGATATGATCTGCTTTGGCCCTGCTGTAGAAGACAGGAACGTATCAACGATACGGTCAATGCCTGTGGTTCGTACATATGTTCCTGCTGTCATTAGCGCTTAGGTCTAGAATGGGGAAGTTCTCGTACCTCTGTTCATAAGAGGCAGTCTCCGTTGCCAATTCTCATCTGTAAGGTATTTTGCGAATGGGTCGTCAAGATAGCCTGCCTCAACTGCACTTAGCCGTGATGTCGCAGCGTCACAGTCTGTGTTACGAATGACGAGATCCTTGTCAACACGACCGACATTGCCAGCGAGACTACCCCTTCCTCTTCCTCTTCCTCGTCGTAGGGTATTTAGATTTGGTATGGTGGAGGACATTTTCGCTTCATCTAATCTCAATGTCTCTCCAGTTTCTTAGGTAAAATCCTGTGGCAAAGATAAAATTCCGCCAAAACCATACAATAGGCAAAACACTTTGTTAAGCAGGTTCGAGAATTACTCCAAAGCAAATGCTACTTTCTTCTAATTGCAGCGCTCTTGCCGTATGGCTTCACTTGTGCCTAGTCGATTTCCAGCTTTTACTGGTGTTCAACAAGTCAGTGGACGAAAGACGTTTACTCGATTTAATACTGCTATGGGGGCCATTCTCGACTTTTTATTCTCGATTCAGTCTTTTTGGTTTCTGTTCACAACGTCACTCTTGCAACATTTTACATGCGCAGTGTTTGACATGCAAGTCCGAATCGGTTCTACCCATTCAAATAGCGACTCCTTGGTGCTAGAAGGATGTTGTAGAAGTATGATTACTTACCTAGATTACACTCACCAGAGCCAAATAGTCTGGACATACCTAGCAGCACATCCTAAGTAGTGCCGATGGTTCCTTGCACATCTGTCATTGTCTCTATCGCCAGTAAGGCTTCATCGTCAACTTCTCCATCAAACTCATCTTCGTAGTCATTCCTGGCACCAGTTCCGTCTGGCCTTGTATCCCCATTCATCCCAGACATGGCGACATCTCTTACTGTAGCCGCAGTTGGCATGTAACTCTGCTCGTTAGGCACCTCTCGTCCCTCGTCGCCACCACCTGCCGCTTTCCTTCCCTTCATAATCCTCTGATGCAGCTCTAAATCTTTCGGACCCCAACTGTCTTTCGCTTGCAAATCTTTCTCGGTGAACGCGGGCTTCGCATTGATCTGATTGCTTAACGGCTGTGCAACGTCACGCAAGAATTTCTTTGCCATACCTATGGCAGCATCGGTCGACAATGCCGTCTGTCCATCAGTGATAGTGCCAGCAATCCATTTCGGAAGTTGATTTCGTTTTTTCTGAAATCGTCGGTCTGCGAGCACCATCACTCCGTAGTCGTCCTTGCCACGTAACACACGACCTAAGCACTGTGCGGCATGTCGCATAGCATCGAAGGAAAGAAATTCTTGTTCTTTGATATGGTACTTTTCTCGCATAAATTCGAGGCGAGCCTTAAGGATTCTGGATTCGGTATACTGGAATGGTGCGCCCATGCACAACACTGTCCGTCCGTAGTGATGGTCAAAATCTATTCCTTCAGATACCTTACCACGAGCAACGCAGAGCAAGATCGCACCTTTCCCATTCTCACAAGCCGTGCGGTATGTCTCAAGTGCTAGACTTGTCTCTTGTGCATCAGGCGTTTCTACCAGGAGTAGCTTGTACTGCCATATTCGGTCCAACACACCCATAGCCTGCCACATCGAGATGATCATCTCCATGTACAAGTACGAAGGGAAGAACACGACGAGGCCATCGGGCGTGATCTTGGCAAATTCGTACAATAGATTTCCATAATTCCGAACCACATTGGGATCTGATCGGACTTGGAAGCCAGAAGATATGGACTGCTGATCGCTCCCCCTTGTGACAATCAGAGGGAGGAAGGATTTTCGCGACAGGGACATGGCATATGATTCGGTGACAACAGCTGGGAAATCTAGGATTTTTGGATACATGTCAAGAGGGCTAATTGTTCCAGAAGTGATGACGACGGAAGCAAATCGCTCGAAGACCGGTTTTATTGCTATTGCTGCGTCGAGGCAAGTGAAGTGCAAAATGGGGTTCGCAACCTGCGCCTGTTCTGTCTCGTAAGGTTCGAGGATGAGTAAGAACCCGCTCTCATAGGTCGCAACGAGCGTGGCGAAGGTCGCAACCTCCTGAAGCGGCTGGTAGTCCTCAATATTTGTCAATTCCAGAGTTCGAACGAGGGAGGTAAGTCTCTCTGCACAGAACCGTAACGGTTTCTTTTCGATGAATGTATAGTCCTTGAGATGGGCGAGAAAAGATGGAGGTGTCTCCTGGATAACATGCAAGACTTTCATTCGTGTCTTGAGGTATTCAATGAAACGTTTCAGAAAGGCTACGAAATGCTCTGCTCTTCGAATGTTACCGGGAACAGCTTCTTTGAGCAAATCGTCCGGCAGTACTGGGTTGGACATGAATGCTTCCTCATCCCTTGCGGTCCCTGCATCCGCGAGGCCTTTGACGAGCTTTTGATATTCATCCTGTAACTTCTGCTCGTCATTCTGCTTCATTTCTTCAATCTTGCGCTCGAGGTTGCTGGCACCTCTTGTCGCTTTCCGAAGAGAATCTTCTGTGATATCGATAGATAGTGATTCGATGCAGACATTATCGATATTGTGAGCTTCGTCAAAGACCACAATGCAATCTTTTGATAGCTCCTTCGATACACGTTCTGCAATCTTGGGATCGAGGAGGTAGTGATAGGAGTAAATGATCACATTGCACCAAGGCATCATTCTTCGCGCAGAAAAGTAAGGGCATTGTTTGTGATTTTCGCCATATTGTAATAGATTGTCTAGAGTAAAGACACCAGTAGGGAGAAGGTTGGAAGGGTCAAGCAAATCGAGATTGTCATGATAGATACACACGTCTACATCTTCACCTCGCTCTTTTTTCTCCTTGACGAAACCGGCGGTCAAGCTCCGACATCGAGCATCAACGACTGCACCACTCTTCTCTCGTTTGACCGATGGATGAAGGCAGAGGTTCTTTCGGCTGGTTAAACCTAGGCCTCGAAATTCCTCGGTATAGCCAAGCTCCTTTGTTCGATATTTCATCAGCGCTTTTAGTTCCGCAAGGGCTTTCTCGATTTCGGACATGGTACGCGAACAATAGATCAGCTTTCGCTTCTCCGGCATGTGCATCTGATAGGCCACAATCAACGACAACAGAGACACAGTTTTGCCGGTGCCTGAAGGCATCTCGAGGACGCAATGGCCGCCTGTCGCAAGCGTCCTCTTGAGATCACACATGTAGGCATATTGTTCTGGATAAATTCGAGGATAAGGGAAGAGAACTTCTAGCTCACTAACGATACGTTAACGACTGGACGCGCCGCTGATGACAGTAGGAATAGGATAGCATTACTTACTCGATGTAGAACCTCATCTTGTTGGTCGCCAAAGCCTATCCTCTTTACGATGATAGAAGAAGACTGCAACCAACAGGACGATATAAACATGGATATCGAGCAGTGATGATGTATCAGATATTTTAATGCAGTAGAAGTTCGATTTAAGGACTCAAAATATCGGATACACAAACACATAAAGTTTGGTCATCAGTGGTACACCACATGTAAGGTTCTTGGTATGTGTTGAAAGTGCTGTTGTAATTCAAGCAGGCGAAAACGCGCCGTCCTAAAAAGCTCGCGTCAAGGCCACAATTGAGCCCTAAACACATGGCGGGGATGCCCTGCATGGTCGATGCTAAATATTTGCCTTACGTCATTCGATACGATCCCCACAGGCACCTTGTAGACAATTTCAGATGTTGCTTAGATTTTAAGGTCATTCTCCCAGCTGATACAAACTCCGAAGCATGAAGAAGGGCTACAAGTCGCAGGCATCTAGTGCCCGTGCCGCCTCAACATTCGGAGGCTTCGGTACCTTCCAAACGACAACATCACCCCTCTCGTACCTAGCTGAACAGCCAGATCTCTCTCAGATTACTGAGCCGCAGGTTGTGGTTGCTCTGAAGAACCTGGGCAAGAAAGACAGCACGACCAAGGCGAAAGCACTCGACGAACTCTTAGTTAGTCTCAAGGACAACTCAGATTTGGCTGTGCTGACAGCATGGAGTGACCTGTATCCGAGAACCTCGATAGATAATTCGCAAATCGTCCGACGTTCAGCACATACCTTGCAAGGTATTCTCACAGCAAATTCTGGCAAGAAGATCGTCCCGCTATTACCCAAATTAGTACCATCATGGCTTGCTGGGCTGTACGACAACGACAAATCTGTTGCTAGAGCTGCTGCAGAAGCACTTGATCGATCGTTTGCAACACCCGAGAAAAGAGCGACGTTATGGAAAGTCTACAAGGACTCGATATTTGAAAGAGTTGAGGACTCGCTGGTAGTCCAGACTTCCAATACGTTGAGTGATGAACGGACAACAAGTCACGACGAGGCAGAGAACAAGTATGTCCGTGTGGTCGGTACTGCTATGCGCCTATTTGAACAGCTGCTCTCAAACGGATTAGAAAATACGAGTATCTTACAGGACAAAAGATTGTGGCAGTTCGCATATCATGAGGATGCATATCTGCGAAACGGCTTGTGCAACTTGTTGCAGCTCGTCCTCATCAAACACTTTCAAGCCCTAGACTGGACTATCTTGAGTGAATGCTTCCTGTCCCAGGGTCTTAGGAAGAGTCAAATCGGTTCGATGAGATCTTATGTGTCAGCTCTTAGTGCTTTGACAAGAGCAAAAGCATCGATATGGACGTCCGATTACACTGCCAAGACAGCTGTGTCCAAGAGACTACTTCAATCCCTCCGGCAGGGTTCTCAAAATGGACCACAAGACACATGGAAATCGCTCTCAGAGCTAGTGAAACTGATTCCAGTTGAGATTTGGAAGCACGAATCAAATGACACGAACAATTTTGCTGAAGCTTATCGTGTTGGAATATTAAGTGAACGCGTCCATACTGAGGCGGCATGGACTAGTTACTTCCAGATATGCGAATGGCTGTCTATAGACCTCGATGCGAATAACCGCTCCTCTTTCGCAGAGCAGAACCTGCTTCCCGTGGTAACAAGCTATGTTAACAAGAGTTCAGATGAGAAGTGGAGGCTTGGAAGCAGGTCTGACAAAACGGCAGTCTCTGCCTTGCTTACTCTATCACACGTTAGTAATGATGTTTTGCAGAAAGCGTGGGCATCTGCGGTTGACAGCACAATTGAGAAGATGCGGCTGTCTTTGCCCGAGTCTTCAAAGGATTTTCGAGCTTCGCAGGATGCGGTCACTGCTCAAGGCCATCGATTGCTGGCTCTCCAACGGACTGTGATCTCGTCCACTGCTGAAGATACGCAGCGCTCCAATGTGCAATCAATACTCAAACCTCTGAACTCATCGCTTCTGCACGCTGCCATTGACCTCCTGAGAGCGAGAAATGGTAAACCTTATGGAGCAGCTAGCATTGTCGAAGCTTTAGCCCGGGACAGCGACATCAAGGACGATCAATTAGAGACCTTTCTAAATTCTGATCTCGAGAACATGCTTGACAGTCCATCTTGCGAGCAGTTAGTAGCACTTGCCATGCTCAGCAACAAGGATATCAGTCGCCGGTTGTTCTCTACCGCTTCGCAGTCTTCCAATATCGATCGTGGCGCCGTGTATTTCGTGCGACATGCTTCTCCAGACCGGCTTGCGGACGACCAAGTTAGAGAGTTTATCATGAAACAGATTGACCACTTCAGAACAGATAGAGAGCGAAAGTTAGCTCTTGCAGTTCTAGCTAACGAAAATCTATTACGTGACGTGTTGAGAGACGAGATCTTAAAGAGACTCACTACTGACCTGAGCAGTCCGGAGGAACAAGAGCACAGTCTTGAGATGCTCGAGGCGATAATATCACAGCGCACTATCACGGAAGAGCTTGGTAAGAGTGAAGCTGCACCCTTGATCACTTCCAAGTTGTTGCTGCTAGCAGATTCAAACCCAAATATGGCAGACCGTGCAAGCAACTTGGGTGGCAGGCTAAACACAACTGGAAAGGGTTCGTCGAGTTCACTGTCGATAATCAAACAGCAGTTGCGAGGAGAAGGTGATCTATTATCAATCTTGACTGTGACTGACCTCGGTCTGAAGAGCGTTGCAGTGAGTGGGATTGGTGATCTTCTTCCAGAACCACAAGATTGGCAAAAAGCGTTACAGCCACATCTTGAGGCTGACACGGATTCAAATCTGGCTGTTACCAGTCCTCTGCAAGGTGCTGTATGGGCCGTGGAAAGCCCACAGGCATCTATGCATCGGAACGTTGTCAGGGACACAGAAGACTTCTCCCTACTGTTCCGAATGACTTTCTACGTTACCAAAGTGTTCGCGACCAACGATACGTTGACTCATACTACAGGGCCCGCGGTTGAGGCCTTACATCAGTTCTACCCAATCGCGCTGCAGCTAATCAATGAGAAGGTTACACTGGATCAAGCTAATGATATCTGGCTTGGCTCGACCGAGGAGGTAATCCATGCTGCGGCGGATGTGCTATCGGAAGGCTCACAGTTGATGCAAGCCTGGCAAAGCAATGATGACTACATGAAGTTTTGGCTGTCTCGAGCACATGATATTGAGGATCACAGCAGAGAGGCATACTTGACAGCACTCGCGTTCGTCAGTATCATTGACGATCTTGCTGTTCGTGACCCAAAAGCTGTGCTGCAGGAATATGACACAGAGATTCAGTCAAGTCACAGGTCCTCAAACCTTTTTCGAAGTGCTGCAATTTTATATCCTATCAGAGAAACATTGACGACGTCTCAAAACGGTTTGAAGCTTGCCAATGAACTCGTTGCTGATATCACGCAGTCACCGTCACATTTCAACCAGATAGTGCTGCTGAACATACTGCTGAAAGGCAATTCAGAGGTACTCGAAAAAGTTCCTCAGCAAAGACTTGTGTTTTTGTTTAAGAAGCTAGCAACACAATTCGAGGAGGGCCCTGCCCCGCAGGTATTGTACGAAGGTCTAAACCTCATAGCAACACTCACACCTTATGTTCAGGAAGTGTATGGTGAGCATTGGGAACAGCTCGTCACTTCTCTGGTCGAGATCTGGGGCACCCTGAGTTCAGCAGATGTCGCTGGGATCCACTCTTCCTTGCAGGTATATGCACGGCTGAGGATGGCCACAAAATCCGAAGAAGTCAACGACGATTTAATGGAGGCATGGTCTACGCATAAGTCAAGTCTCGATGCCGGCATTGTACATTGTCTTCAAAACCTAAGCACCGTTTCGAACGACATTGACCAGCCTCGATCGATTACAGCGGAATATCTTCGTCGGCGGCTGGACGATATTAAGGTCCCAGAGGCAATAGATCTGTACAAGTTGCTTGCGTCTGGTCAGTCGGCAGTTCGAAGAGCGGCTTACGACCTCCTACACAGGACCATACCAGAGCTACAAGAGCAGATGTCGTATGATCTGGTTCTGGAGAATAAGGTCGCACACCTTCCGGAAGAACTTTTGCAACTAATCGGTGACAAGGATGACATGGACCGCTGCCTTCTCAGCTGGCTTGTCATCTTTGATCATTACCCAAAAGCAGCCTACAAACTACGGGAGGCCTACACAGAAGACATCAAAGCAGCTGGCCACCTCGAAGGTCTTCTAGGATATATCTGCGAAAAGATCCGCCTCACCTCCGGTCGTCCTTTGGACGCTTCCAAAACAGACCCCACGAAGTTCGACTTCGACTCTTCTGAGAATCCGGACCAACAGTTGACTGTGCACCTCTACTACCTTTGCCTCCTTAATCTTCCTAGCCTTGTGAAAAACTGGCACATTCAGCAAAAAAACAACATCAAAATCCCACTCGAAAGTTGGACCCAGAAGTATATGTCTCCATCCATAATTGCCGCTTCTTTGGATACAGTCACGGAGTGGTCGTCTACACAACCCACCGACGACGATCGGAAACTTGAACTTCGCGCCTCTGCCCGTGCTGGCGAGCTTGTTGCGTCGATACAAGTCGATCCTGAATCACCACCGATCTCTCTCACAGTTATGCTGCCCGCAACCTATCCCCTCGAATCGCCCGCAGTGATATCGCGCTCACGCGTTGGTGTATCCGAGAAAAATTGGACATCCTGGCTAAGGACGTTTCAGATCATCATCTTTTCGACTGGTAGTATCATTGAAGGTCTCATTGCGTTCAAGCGCAATGTGCAGTTAGCGCTCAAGGGTCACACCGAATGCGCAATTTGCTACAGTATCATCGGACAAGACATGCAGACTCCGAACAAGAAATGTGGGACTTGCAAGAACATGTTTCACGGGGTGTGCCTCTTCCGATGGTTCAGAAGCTCCAATAGCTCGAGTTGTCCACTGTGTAGGAACAATTTCAATTATGCTTGATTTGAACGTATGGACGAAGAGACGAAGCGACGAAGGCGTGATGGGACTAGCATGTCACCAGGCTGGGTAATTAGTCATTGGTTGAACTTTGTGTCGGTGGCTTGAAGAAGCAGTGGTGAGGGCATCAGAATTCATGTATAGGAGGTACCTAGATTTCAGCAAGGCGCTGTGAACGGGTATGAGTACACAATTTTGACGTGTTCAAGTTTCGGGAGATCTGGAAGCATGCTCGACATATGGAGTTTGGCCTTGCGTGATACTGTGTTGTTCATATAGCCTGTGTGTAGATTAGAATAGATATCGACGAATCCAAGTAAAAGTTCTTTTAGATTGACTGGTTAGTGCATCTCTACTCACACAATTCACCTCAAGACCTAGGTCTTTCGTTACCAATGCAGGAAAACATGATCACCACAATCCTGCGTTGTTCGGCAGGAAAGTTTCAAGTCTCAACATGGGTGAAAGGGCTGAGAGCTCAACCATAGGGCTGGACAAAACGGAAGGAGATTGATATGTGGTTACGGTGACGAGTTGTTAGATGTCAGGGGCAGAGGCACTATCCATGGCCCGAGTCATTGAAACAGAGCATTGGTAGGAGGAGGAGGCTGAAAGACAACTTAGTACCTCCAAACGCGTCGCGTCGAAGAGTTGTACCCTCAGGCACTAAGCACTAACAACCGCGAGTCCCACTCTCGGCTTCGAGTTTCGCCGAGGATCTGCCAGTACAGCGAACTTTTTTTCGTAACATTACAAGTCGGTCCTGTAGAAGTTCCAGATAGCAGTAAAGCTCTCATTTTGTCGACAATTTATGCAGAGGTGGCTGTAGCACGAACCTCTACCACAATGGCATATCAAGCACCAATCTCGACCGCCACTGGCGGGATCGAGTTCAGTCGATTGTCCAGTGAGGATGTCAAGAAATTATCCGTCAAGCGCATTCATGTCACACCTACGCTCGATTCTATGTTCGGCCCCATGCCTGGGGGTGTTCACGATTTGGCTCTCGGTGCAATTAACGTGCTAGATGCGAATTGCTCGACATGTCGAATGAACCCAGTGAACTGTCCGGGTCATTGTGGGCATATTGAACTGCCGCAACAGTGCTACCATCCACAGTACATGGATACTACCTTGAGACTGCTAAGAGCGAAATGTGTATACTGCCACCATTTTCGATTAACGCCAAACCTAATCCACTATACGATTTGCAGACTCCGCCTTCTGCAGCACGGCCTGGTCAACGAATTTCTCGATCTGGCTCGGTTCAGGATTGGCTCAAAACGCAAGAGGGCAGAAGGTGAAGAGTTGGACATAGAAGGCATCGGCGCAGAGGAGGATGTAGACGCCTTGATGGACAGAAGAGAGCGCTATGTGGACAGATCCATCAGGAGGGCGCAGAAGAGGGCTTACCTTCACCAGCCATTCTCCCAGAATTCCATAGCACAACAGTCAAGAAAAGACGTGATCACAGATTTCTTGCAGCAGGTTGCCATGGTCAAGAAATGCGCACGATGTACAGGCATTAGCCCATCCTACCGAAAAGACAAGAATACCAAAGTCTTTCGCATGCCGCTGCCTGTCCGAGCTCGTGAAGCGATGATGGTGGCTGACCGAAAAGCTCCAAACCCTTTAATCTACTTAATGCACGAGCGAAAGGAGAAAGAGCTGGCCAAGAAGCCTATGGTGAATGGTGATAAAGACGTCGAGATGACGGATATAGGACATGGCGCTGAGGAGGAGATAGCCTTGCGAAATGCACTCGAAACCACTGCGTCTTCCAAGAACGCCGAGCTGGAGAGTGGCTTCGAGGTACAGGCTTATATGACACCGGCTGAAGTCCATGCTGCCTTGACCCTGTTGTTCGAACGGGAACAGCAGGTTGTAAGTCTGCTCTTTGCTCCCCATCCTGGTCGAAAACACGTCACTGTTACAGCTGATGTCTTTTTCATGACAAACGTGCTGGTTACACCGAACAAGTTCAGGCCACTTGCGAAACAAGGTATCAACCAAATGATGGAGGCTCAGATGAATAGTGGCCTAAACAAAGTCATCAATGCTGCCAACACACTCAAGAGCATGATGCGAAATGCAAAGAAAGACGACACGGATGTACGCAAGCCAACTCATACACAATTCATGACTGCTGGTATTGCACTTCAGGAGACAGTAAACGCTCTGATCGATAATCCGCCACCCGCGAATGGCCGTCCAGTCGACCAAGGCATCAAACAAGTCTTAGAGAAAAAAGAAGGCTTGTTTCGAATGAACATGATGGGCAAGCGTGTCAATTTCGCCGCACGAAGTGTCATCTCACCCGACCCTAACATTGAAACGAACGAGATTGGTGTACCTCTTGTTTTTGCGAAGAAGCTGACCTACCCAGAGCCTGTTGGAAGTCACAATTTCGAAGCACTAAGTAGAGCTGTGATCAACGGTTGTGACGAGTATCCTGGTGCATCTGCAATCGAGAACGAGCACGGTCAAGTTATGAGTCTGAAGCGTAAGACTAAGGAACAGCGCAGGGCTCTTGCAAAACAGCTTTTATCGAGCAACACTCCTGGCATCAAGGGGGACAACAGTAAGAAAGTCTACCGCCATTTGATCACTGGTGATGTTGTAATCATGAACCGACAGCCAACTCTGCACAAACCGTCTATGATGTGTCACAAAGCGAGGGTATTGCAAAATGAGAAGACGATTCGAATGCATTACGCGAATTGCAATACCTACAATGCTGATTTCGATGGCGATGAGATGAACATGCATTTCCCGCAGAATGAACTAGCAAGAGCTGAAGCCCTGAACATCGCCGATACTGACCATCAATATCTATCGGCGACTGCGGGCAAGCCGCTGCGTGGTCTCATCCAGGATCATATATCTATGGGTGTACAATTCACGAGCAGAGACATATTCTTCGACAAGGAACAGTACCAGGAATTGCTGTACAACTGTTTGCGTCCAGAAAATGGTCATATCATGTATGACAAGATTCAGCTTGTTCAGCCTGCAATACTCAAGCCCAAAATGCTGTGGACAGGCAAGCAAGTGATCACAACAGTGTTGAAGAACATTGTCCCTCCTAAACTGGAAGGCCTCAATCTCACCAGTAAGTCACAAACTTCTTCGGATCGGTGGGGGGAGAAGACTCTCCGACCCGAAGAGCAAAGCAAATGGTCTGTCGAGGGAGATGTGATAGCTCATCGAGACACGGAGCAAGTGGTCATCTTCAAGGACGGAGAACATCTGAGTGGAATCTTAGACAAAGCTCAGCTGGGTCCCTCTGTTGGAGGCCTTGTACACTCTGTCTATGAGATATATGGACACATCGCTGCGGGCAAGCTGCTAAGCATTATCGGACGACTCCTAACACGATTTCTGAATGAACGAGCCTGGAGTTGTGGTATGGATGATCTATATTTAACTCCTGAGGGAGACGCGTTGCGGAGAAAAGAACTCGATGCTGCACCGGAAATTGGTCACGATGTGTCTGTTGGCTATGTTCAGCTGAACAAGCAGAGGACGAAACAGGGCAGTCAAGATCTGATCAATCGCCTTGAGGACGTACTCCGAAACGATGACCAACTCAACACGTTGGATCAGCTATATAATGCTAGCACCAAGAACATAACAGATGCTGTGTCGAAGGTTGCAATGCCAAGAGGCCTGAGAAAACCATTCCCACGCAATCAAATGCAGGCTATGACCATATCCGGTGCCAAAGGTTCAGGTGTCAACGCAAATTTGATCTCGTGCAATTTGGGTCAACAAGTCTTGGAAGGACGACGAGTTCCGATTATGGTCAGTGGTAAAACTTTGCCACTGTATAGAGCGTTCGAAACGCATCCTACAGCCGGTGGATATGTGACAGGTCGATTCTTGACGGGCATCAAACCACCAGAGTACTTCTTCCACGCCATGTCTGGTCGAGAAGGTCTGATTGACACTGCTGTGAAAACTGCCAAGTCCGGTTATCTTCAGCGATGTATCATCAAGGGCCTGGAAGGGTTGCGAACGGAATACGATACATCGGTTCGTGAAGCATCGAACGGCACAGTCGTTCAATTCTTATATGGCGAAGACGGGCTTGAAGTGACAAAGCAGAAGCAACTCAAGGAGTTCTCGTTCTTAGTCGAGAACCACAGATCTATTGCCACTCAGATGGAGGCGTTAGAGAACATCCATCGTCTTAGCGATCGGAACGTGACAGAATTGCAGAAAAAGGTGCTCAAATCAAAACGAAAGGACAAAAACCAACTGGATCCTATTACGTCTAATTACTCTCCAGCCAACTATCTGGGTAGTACTTCGGAAGCTTTCATCGAGGCTGTGACTAAGTACTCGAAGGAAAACCCCGATAAGCTTCTCAAGGACAAAGCTACCGGAGTTGGTGATATGCCTAAGAAGAGCTTTGAGAGTTTGATGAACTTCAAATACATGCGATCCGTCATTGATGCTGGAGAAGCAATTGGAGTTGTAGCGGCGCAGTCAGTTGGTGAGCCTTCAACCCAAATGACATTAAACACCTTCCACTTGGCTGGTCATTCTGCGAAGAACGTCACACTTGGTATTCCCCGTCTCCGAGAAATCATCATGACTGCCTCGCCAAATATTATGACTCCAACGATGACTATTAAGCCAGATGCCTCGCTCTCAGAAGCCGATGCCAGACAGTTTGCAAAAGCTATCAGCAGATTGCCTTTATCACATGTCATCGACACGATGTCAGTCACTGAACGACCCGGTGCTGTTGAAGGAGGCGAAAGACAGAGAACATATGAGATCAAAATAGTATTTTACGATCCCTCAGAGTACACTCAGGAATACGCCATTCAAATCGAGGACGTTGCAAGAGCGCTCGAACTTCGGTTCCTACCTTTGTTGTACAAGAAACTTCAACTCGAGTTCAAGAAGAAAGGAAAAGAAGCTTCGCTATCACAAGTCACAGCCGCCGTACCAGATATCGGTGTATCGGTGGGTAGAGTCGAAGAAGAACAACGCCACGGCTTCCGCACATCTGAACGAGAAGGAGGTGAAGAAGATATTGATTCTGATGTTGATCCCGATGATGCCAAAGACATGGCAGCTCGAGCTCGCCGTGAAGACAATTTCGATGAACCAGATGACGACGAAGCAGTACTCGAGAATTCTTCCGATGAGGAGGATGAAGAAGGAGACACAGAGATGACCAATGGCGAAAAGGTCAAGAAGCGAACAAAGACGCCACAAACACTTCGCGAACAAGATGCAGACAATTCAGGTGACGAAAAGAGTGGCGATGAAGATTCTGCCAACGATACGGAAGATCTTGACAGCGAAGAAGAGACATCTCGTGAAGCTCGGGAGAAGATTCTCAAAGAGACAGTCAAATCTCTCACACGCTATGACTTCTCTCTCCGAAAGGGCCTCAAAGCTCGAATCACACTCTCATACGACGCAAACTCACCAAAACTCCTCCTTCTACCCGTCCTCGAACAATGCGCACATGCTGCCGTCGTGCAAGCGATTCCAGGTCTCAACACGTGCACTCTCTTCATAGAAGACGCACAAGGTCCAGATGGTAAAACCCTAAAGCTAGTCAATCCCGAAACAGGCAAAGAAGAAGACATCAAAGAAAAAGTCATCACAACTCAGGGTGTCAATCTCCTCGCCATGCGCACGGAAGCCTGCCAAAGAGTGATAAATCCTCATACCATCCGCACAAACTCCCCATACGAGATGCTCAAGCACTACGGCGTCGAAGCTTGTCGTATGACAATCATCCAGGAAATCGCAGCTGTTTTCAAAGGTCACGGTATCAGTGTTGACAATCGACACATCAATCTCATTGCAGACGCCATGACTCAGAGTGGCGGGTACAAAGCATTCAGCCGGCACGGAATCGTCAAAGAGGGAGGCAGTGTGTTGGCAAAGATGAGCTTCGAGACGGTGATGGGATTCTTGAAGGACGCTGTCATGTTTGGCGAGAGTGATAACTTGCTTGGACCGAGTGCACGAATCGTCGCGGGTAGAAGGGGTAATATCGGGACAGGATCTTTCGATGTTGTTATGCCTGTTTAGTTGTTGCATCAACTAGCTGTACTACTTAGGTAGGCGAGGAACTCGTTCATCAATGAGCAAATCTAGCACGAATGAACATACGTACCATTATAAACATTCTACAACCAACCATATTCCTCATATCAGCTACGCAACATTCACGGTGGTAGTTAGTCCTTGCAGTAGAAACCGTGGTACGGAGTAAACGTGCGTAAATCAACCACTCACAATCATACGAATAACGAGTTCAATACGTGAAAACCCAATATTACATTTAGTATACTAAACTTTATTGCAAGAGCGTGAACCTCCCTCTTCAGCGCGTTGAAGATGAAAATATAAGTTCAGTGTGTTATTATGTTGTAAACTTGTAGAAGAGTCGCGGTTCTATGTTCGCATTTTGGAGGAGTTGAATAAAAACAGCATCCACACAGTACACCATCATCACAATATACACCTACACGTAAAAACAACACACCTCCATATACTTATTATCACCGCATTAAAAGAAACCCACGTAATACCGGAGCGCTCGTCATTTGAATAAACATTCACTCACACACTCTCTCTATTGAAACCTTGACACTACCACGAGAATCGCATCCAGGAAACGAAACATACGTACGTAGACATCTCATACCGAAGATTCCGTTCTTGTATATACTATACTACACTACACATCGAAGGAAGCGTAGCGTTGAGGGATAAGAGATCAAGCACAGCAGCTACCCGAAGTAGGTAGAGAGAGTAGGTACCTTACTTACTGTAGCTGAAAACTTCAGGCGAGAACTCCGCAGTACGTACTGCCTGATCACAACACAGTAGAGGTCCGTTGAAAGGCACGTAGCGATTAAGTGGTAGACGCAGTACATGGAGTCGAGGAGTATTCGCGTCGCGGTTACCGTAAGTACCTACAACACTGTATCTACTGTGGGTAAGTAAGCAGGGATTTATTTGGTTGCTACTGCAAGTGTATCACAGATATGTACTGTAAGTGGTTACTCGATTCGCGGACCTGGTAGGATGATGAATGGGGATCGGGACGGGTACTATGCCCAAGTTGTTATTTAATACAATGGTAGTCAGACAGCCACATTCAACATGAGGACTGTTAACGAAGTCACCAATTACATCAGTGCGAAGGAAGCGAATTGAAGTGAAGTAAAGTTCTTTTCTCAGACAATCAATAACATTATGACGTTGACCATTTCAAACTCGAAAAACACTGTCCCTAACTACAAAACACAAAACGTAATCCAACACAAACAACATGGTATACTGTCTCCAGCCTAGCTAGGTATGTTTCTTTCTTAACATCCATCGCGCAGCTCAACATGAGTCATGAAAAGGTAGAAGATAGAAGGGGATGAAGAAGTTTATGCCAACATGACGGCGGCAACGGCGGCGGCACCGACCATGACGAAGGAGCCGGCGTTCATGGAGGCGGCACCGGTGTATTTGGCGACGGGGCTGCCTGAGGTGGTGGAACTAGAGGATATGTTAGTAGATGTTTTGTGGATGGGATGGAGGATAGAACTTACGCAGAGTCGGGGACCTTGTTGGCAGCACCAGTGCCAGTAGCGGCGGCACCAGAGGCGGCACCAGAGGCGGCAGCGACACCGGTAGCACCGGAGCCAGCGGCCCAGCTGGACCAGTTACCGTCAGTGGCGGATGAGCTTGAGCTGGATGAAGTCTTGGATGAAGATGAAGAGCTGGAACCGGAAACGCTCTTGGAGGTAGAGCTGGAGCTTGAGCCAGATGCCCAGGCAGACCAGCTGGCAGAGTCAGTGGCAGCGACTGGGGTCTTGGTCTGTGTGATGGTGCTGCTGGCGGTCTTGGTTGAGGTAACAACGCTGGTTGGGACGCTGTAGGTGTAGTAGCACCAGTCAGCTGGGGGAGCACCAGTCCATTGAGCGGCCAAAGAGCTCAAGACGGATGTTGGGAGCTGAGAGAACCAAGCGGGAGGAGCAGTAGCAGTGTATGCAGGGCAAGATGAAGAGGAAGCAGCGGGTGTCTTGACGCTGCTGGAGCTGCCAGAGGCACCGTTCCAGCCGTTCCAGTCACCACCAGTAACAGTGGCTGTGTTTGGCTTGCTAGATGTAGATGACTTCTTGCTGCTGCTGCTGCTGCTAGAGCCACCGTTCCAGCCGTCCCAGTTACCAGTCACGGTAGCAGTGTTTGGCTTGGTGGAGGTGGATGGGTCACTCCAGTTGTTCCAGTCACCGTTGTTGTCAGTAGCCGTGGCTGGCTTGCTGCGAGTAGAAGTAGACTTGGAGCTGCTGGAACCGTCGTTGCCCCAGTTGTTCCAGTCGCCGTTGTTGCCGGTGGCAGTTGCTGGCTTGCTGCTAGTAGACTTGCTGGAAGGGTCATTCCAGTTGTTCCAGTTACCGTTGTTGTCAGTAGCAGTAGCAGGCTTGCTACGAGTAGAAGTAGACTTGGAGCTGCTGGAGCCGTCATTGCCCCAGTTGTTCCAGTCACCGTTGTTGCCAGTGGCTGTGGCTGGCTTGGTGGAGGTGGATGGGTCACTCCAGTTGTTCCAGTCACCGTTGTTGTCAGTAGCAGTTGCTGGCTTGCTGCGGGTAGAGGTAGACTTGGAGCTGCTTGAACCATCGTTCCAGTTGTTCCAGTCGCCATTGTTGTCAGTAGCAGTAGCAGGCTTGCTTCGAGTGGAGCTAGACGAGGAGCCGTCGTTGCCCCAGTTGTTCCAGTCGCCGTTGTTGCCGGTAGCTGTGGCGGGCTTGCTCTTAGTGATGGTGCTGCCGTCAGAAACAGTGGTTGTCCATGCCTCCCAGTCGTTGGTGACAGAGTTGTATGGGCAGTTGGTGTGAGTTGGGGCGCATGAAGTAATGGTGACCTCCTCAGTTGCGGTCAAGGTGTAAGTGTTTGCGGAGACAGCGGCAACAAGGCCGGCGGCGACGAGAGAGTAACGCATTTTGAATTATTGATTGTCGGATTGAAAAAGAAAGACGCTTTAAAGGATTAGTAGTAACGAATGACTGTTTGACTCTAAAGAGTGGACGACCGAAGTCAAGATGTGTGTGAGTAGTGCGTCTGGCGATAGCGAGGAGAAAGGAAGAAACAGAGAAGTTGTCCATGGTCGCCTTGAGTACTTGTATGGGAGGTACCATTGCCCAGGTCCGGCCCACAAACGCCTTCGAAGATTAGGACAGCTGGAAGCCTGTCTGTGGTGAAATTGCATCTGCCATCAAAATGCCCAGAATGGAAAAGGAGAGGTGGATCGGTGGTGAAACTTAACAGGGAGGCATCCAATCAAAAACTCCTCCTGACAAGGCACTTCTCCAAAAAGTCTATTAGCCTTCACTTCATGGCTTGAACAGGGGGGAGCTAGCCATTTTCCGTCATGGTGATTGGTACAGCTTGCTCTTGTGCTGACTCCTGCAAGGCTCGTTGTACTTGTGGTTCAAACTTGCTGGCCTAGCAAGAACCTTGAACTGTCAAGCCACTCAACTAATAGAAGGGGCACATCAGGCTGTCGGTCGACTGACTGGCACCAGCTTCAAATAAAGGACTGTAGGCAATAATCTAGGTCTCAGTGGATGGAGAGCTTGAGTCCATCAGCACCCACTTTAGGCATGGGAGATGCTGAACAGGGCTTAGCTATACTGTACATGGTTATGATGCAGGACTTGTACCTATGGCGAAAGTGGCGGTCGAAATAGCGATGATGCTGTTGACCCATAAAGAAGATTGGATGTTTTGAGAAGCGAAGACATTCAGTTCCAGTAGCGCCTGGCAATTTAACATTAGACCTTCAACAGCCGTCGCCAAGCTTTACTGAAGCTTAATCCCTCCTCAGTCCCAGGGCTGTCCCCAGGTGCTTTTACAGTAGATACATCGTCTTTCGTCATGAACTGCTGTAAACACATTATGTAACAGCAGCTGCGGTCACCTTTCACACCCAAGACTTGTCCAAACCATTCCTTCTCCTGTCATACTATCCACCAACATGTTCGGTCGACAAAGACTCTGCGATAATCCGATGTCATTCTCCCATTCACTGTAAAACGACACTTCCTAGAACAACGTGTTTCATGAGCATGGACGAATCCGCCTTTTAGCCATTGGTTCTCAACGTTCTATCTGTCAATTCATAAGATCTACCTAAGTACTCAAACCACCAGTCCGATCAGGAAATATTACAATGAAAGAGTCTGGAGGAGATGCATGAATCAACATCTTGCACATCACGCACCTTATCGAGCACAACATGGTGATTAGAATCCCTAGGCGAATGAATGCGAGCTCGCGGCATACCTGGTTTCATTTGCAAGTACATCGGGCCACGTCGTATGGAGTTGTCGTTGGATAAATTTTGATCAAGAACAATACTTGACAATTACACTATAAAAGAGAGTCGAATCATATTGAGTGCCACATCAATACCAACGAGATTCTCAGACTATGCATCGTGTAGAGACTGGGCCATTCTCGGAGTTGGTGATGTGCTTGACACAGTAACCGTCTGAATGGCTATTATCGACCACAGAGGCGCGCACAAGCTTGTCAGCTCTACAGGAATTGAGTTGGTTCTGGTTCCGTAATTCATAACAATGTGTTTGCTGCAGATATGTATCGTCTTCAGACAATTCTGTGCTGCCATTCCGAGGTAAACGAGAGGTCATCAATGGAGTGTAATCACTGCGAGAATTAACAACAAGACGCGTAAGTCAAGCAGATCTGTGCAGTGGCAAGAGAAGCATTCTTACCAATCGGACGATTAACAGGATTGCACATTGGTCAAGTATTCTCCGGTGATGAAGTCTTCCTGCAACAGCGGAAGGTGTGTTTAGGCGGAGCATCACTGGCATGTCTTCGAATGCGGCGCACCAGTCTTCAATGCCGTACTAAGCACAATCTGTGTAGAGGTGGGCGAAACACGTGGAACACCCGAGGACTTTGCTCATCATCCCTACGCTCCGTTGCTGCCTTTTTGGTGCTCATGGTACGTAGCAAGCTCCTGCTCCTGTTCATAAAAGTATAGCCGTTGAGAAGTATATTTGCAGCTGTGGTTGGAAGCAAACTCCGCACTATCCACTCAATGACATGCGTCCGACAGACTTTGCCTGATCAGCATCAAGCGTCAATCTTTCCAGACACCATAACCGAAAACCAAGCGCCGGTCGCGGAATTCCATAAGGATTGACCGACCTTAGCAATGCCTTTCAGAAGTGGCAATTTTTCCAAAGACGAGCGGGAATCATGCATCATGCATTGCATAACCTAGACTACGGAAGTTCAGCCGGAGCTGACCCCACACAAGCTCTAGCACACACGTCACGGCGTGTTTTCGCCTATCCACTGAACAGCAACAACATCATCACTTACAAGTTTTTCTTCAAAACGCCACTATTATCTGATAGATCGACTCTACGGTAGTTGCGGAACGTCAAAGGCGTGCCTGAATTTCTTCATCTTTGGACCGCAGGTGGGGAGGACTATAGGCACACCGTCTCAGCTGTGGTCCGTGCAAATATGAGGCAACGAGCTGCCTCGTGAAGCGATCGCGGCAGATGCGGGTCCTACTGCCTTGCTGACTGGCGATTGGCTGACGTCGACATCAATATCGAATTCTTGCTTTCAGATTCTGCATGTCTCGGATGCCAGTGTGGGTTGTCGCCGCAAGAGGAACCCAATGAGGTCATGCTTGGTTCTCAAGCTCAATAGTATTTGAGCATTCAAATATGCAGCTATAGCATCGAATTGCTTCTGATCTTGTCAAGCACTGTTAATCCATCCAGACAACATGTACTCCCACGCTGCAGCCCTTTCGCTCTTCGGCGCACTTGCGCTTGCTGCCCCAGCTCCTCAGGGTGCTCTCCCTACCCTCTCCGCTGCGACAGCACCTATCGCCCCAGTGAGGAGTCCTCAAGTCACCGGCGCCACTTCTCATGGACCTGACTACAGCACCCCGACAGCAACTGGCTTCAGTCGACCGGCGTCAATGATGACACTTCCCAACGTGCCAGCACCCAGTCCGCTTTACAACAACACCAATGGTCTTCTTCAGAACGATGAGACTGTTCCTTACCAACCAGCGGGTGGCGCAGGTACCAACGGCACTCAGCCATACTACCACCCACTTTCTGACTTCGACTACCAGTCTCTCACACTTGGCTTGTATCAGGAATGGATCGAGCTTGATCTCTTTCACAATGGTCTCGCCACCTTCTCCACCGCAGACTTCGAGGCTATAGGCCTTACCGCGGAGGATCGATTTCTTCTTGAGTTCATGGCTGACCAAGAGGTGGGCCACTCAACATTGATCTCTAACATGCTCGGTGCCGCCGCACCCCCTCAGTGCACATACAACTACCCCTTTTCGACTCTTCCAGAGTTCATCGACTTCAATCAGCGCCTCACTCGCTTTGGTGAGAGTGGTGTGTATGGCTTCCTCGGCCACATGGATTCCCGCGAGTCAGCCACCCTGCTTCTACAGTCCATCACAACTGAGGCGCGTCAACAGATGATTTTCCGACAATTCAACGGGCAATTCCCAATGCCTGTCTGGTTCGAGGTTGGTGTCCCACAATCATGGCAATGGACACTTCTTGCACCCTACATCAGCTCTTGCCCAGCCAACACCACTCGTATCGCATGGCAAAACTTCCCATATTTGACTATCCTTGATCAGCCAAATACCAATAAGATTGACCCTCAAATCAACGCAAACGTCAGTGCTGCAGCTACTGGTGCCAACCCCGCCAACAATACTGTTGTGATGGGCAGCAACTACTGCCGAAACGTCTCTACAACTGGCTTGGGCTGCTCCGCTGGCATCAGCCACAACCGAACCAACCCTCTCTCATACCCTGGCCGACCAATCTACTTGCAATGGGGCCCTGTCAACCAAACTGTCGGACCTAACAACAGCTATGTCACCAGCCGATCGCCCGTCGCTGATGCTCCACGATATGCCATGTTCGTTAACCAGCTCAACGCCACCTACGTCCCACTCATGAACATCAATGGAAACTCTGCGTAAGTCACTAAACCACCTTTCCCAGAACAGACAACTAATGATATCAACAGTATGGTCATCCAGCCCAACACTTCTACATTTGCCGGTGACCCAACCATCAACGGAACATCATTCATCGCCATTACCAGTCAGAACTTATATGTTACTGTAAGATTTGTCAGAGTTGTTCTGTCGAATTTGAGACTAATTTATATGACAGCCTTACAACTTGAGCAACATCAACCCTTACGTCTATGCCGGACCTGCTCTATACTCTTCCGGTTAAGCTCGTCTTGAACTCTACCATGTAACGTCGTCGACTACTTGTCTCGAAAGATTTGATTATTTTTCTTGGCTATGTATTGCGGTCGTCAACTGGAAAGCTCGACCACACCAGCGTGAGGTCGGCTTAAAACTCAGATACCCTTAGTATAGACACTTAATGATAATGATCAATGTCAATAATATTTTGAATTTGTTCAAACACAATTGTTGTTCGATCTCATGAATCTTGTAATAATATTATGTGTTAATCTTTACACACAGCATACATGTGTTGTGTTTTTATATACGTTATTCTTTACCAGTAAACACTCGGCAAGGCTAGGTATACATTCGTCCTGTTGTGCCATGCAAATCCTAGGTAGGTACGTACCTTCTTATGCCTTAACAATGTTACCTCACGAATCATCCACCGCATCACAGTCAAATCAGACATCTCACGAGCACGAAACCCTAGCACAGGCACCACTGATCTCAAGTAGTGTCCCTGCAAGGACGTACATACTACTCCATGTACGAGGTCCCTGTGACTAACCTATGCTCAATGTTCTAACTACATACATACCTACAGTAGGTACAGTATCGGCTTTTCATGCTTTGGTCAGTGTTGTTGACGCCTCTACTTTACGTTTGATACAGTCAATGCCCTCCGGCTGGAAATGCCAGCTTGTTCACTGTAAAGTGCTGCGCCTGGATTGGCCAAGACGACGTACGTACCGGAGGATGGAGGGCTGGGTAGGTAGAACATGTGAGTGATAGGTAGGTATGCGTATGGGACGGGGGTCGATGCACCGCCTTCTCATTAGGAGGAAGGGTTAGATATGGTCAATTGAGTTTGTCCTGTAGGTGTACTGGTGAAAGGTGGTTCTGTGGCCGGCTTCGGATGGGAATTACCTGCTGTTGGAAATTGCGCAATGGGTACATATTGGCTGAAGGCACTGTAGGAGTTAAGGACTTGCACAGCCCTCAGGCCCGGTGGGGGGGTGTCTGATATCAAGGTATTGGCCTCTTAGGAACAGGTGAGTGTTGCTTGGCAGTGGATAGAGAACCTTGGCTTGTGGGCAAGTGCGTTCGAGTGAAGGGCTTCATGATCGAATCTACTGCGATGGAGTTTGTGGTTTAAAGCACATGTTCTTCTAGTAAGCCTTGGGACGAGACTTCGGCATGATCGATCGCAGGCCAGACATCTCGAGCGATGTTCTCGGTGGTTTGCCGTTTTAGGGCTAGCGTCGAAAGATGATCGGGGCGCAGCACAACATTGGGCTTTGTGGGATGTAACGAATGATTATACGGCATTGGGGAGGATGATGGGAGATGAGGGGATTTGGGCACTGCATAATGTCTTTACTCCCAGGTGCAACATGCGAGGTGTGTGATGGTAGATGTGAAAGGCGAAATAGGGAGGAGGTTATTCGGATTTGAGAAGGAAGCATAGCCCAAATATTGACGAAACCCGAACTTTCTCGACGGTCGGGAGCATGCCTTTCTTCTGTCGCAAGGGCAGGTAAGCACAAAGTTCGGCTTACTGTACTGTTGACGATTTACGGCGGTAAAGCATTGCTGAATGCTGTGCATGGATGGACGAATAAAGATGACGTTAAACAGCCACACTGTGGCGGTAGATGTGGCTGTGGCTGTCAATGCTGATGTGATTGGTTGATCATGTTCTTCGGAAGGAGCTTTTTCCAGTCTGGCCAACGTTGATCACAGAGGCGCGGAGTTCTGCCAAGCAGTCTGTGGGACGTCCGGTATCGCCAATATTGCCATGCAATAAGTGCCAGTCAGAGTTCCTGTGATGAGGCGGACATAAGTCTCGATAAGGAGATTGATTGAAGCTGAGATTTGGTGACAACCACTGGCAGGCACTGCATGACATTGGTGCCAAGAACACGACAAGAAATCTCCACTGCCAAGGTCTGGGCTAATGCCAGCTCAGGGAGTCAGAGGACAATCTCGCCGTCATTGCTGTTGAAACAAAAGATTTGTACCACTGGCTGCAGAGAATCTGGCGTACAGAAAGAAGGAATTTTGATTGTAATAATGGTGGGATATGGTAGCACTTAATATGTGCTCAATAAGAAGCAGGCAGGCTAGGTGATGGGGCTAAACAGTAACCAAACGAGAGAAAGGCAATTGACTGGCCGCCTTTCGTTCTTTGTCCCAACTAACATCACCAAACTGAAGCACGACACCATCGACGATCAACCTGTAAGAGTCGAAGTTTCAATTGATTCTGAGCGGCTCACACACAAGGCAATGCTGCAGGAAGCATGAATACTCCACTTCTGCTGCCTGCTACGCCCGCCCGACCACTGGGCATGGAGGCTGTGCTCAAGTATCCAATATCACGACCCGCAATCAAGTCCCACAGGCGAAAAACGACAACATGTCGCCTTGCATCAGCCATCGCTATGTATATTGGGCGTTTCTTATTGTTTGTACCAGGTCTATCCTGAGTTCTTGAGGCTACAACAAAGACCCAAATTCGTTTCATCACCTACCCGCCTTACAACAATTTGGCCCCAACACGTTTCATAAGGCGCGCGATCGGTGCCATCACACCATGGCTAGGTCGAATCCCCAACCATCAATAGTGCTCGACACATCGGTATGTGCCTACACTCTTCGATCAGATATTTCACACTACAGCCCATCGAAGGGCCTCCTTACCTAGCTGATAAACTGACCGCTTGCATAGATGGATTCAAATTCTTTATCGTCTCCTCGTCAAGAAAATAATATGCTCAATCCACCCTCAGCACATCAGGATAACGACAACTTCCTTTCACCTACCACTCCGACATCGAATTTTGATGGCGCAACATTACATTCGCGATCACATTCCACAGCATCTACTGAAGGAGCCAGACTCAGATCCAATTCAACCAACACATGCGTCGAACAATCAGACTTACAGTTAGAACCGTCCGAGGAGGCTCTAAAGCCTGATCCAGGCAACGAAGCCGATTTTAAGGTCGACAATAACCCTTTCGCATTTACGCCAGGTCAGCTAAATAAACTATTAAATCCGAAGTCATTATCAGCCTTTGTCGCGTTGGGAGGACCACGAGGGATCGAAAAGGGCCTGCGCACAAGTCTTAGCGCAGGCTTGTCAGTGGACGAATCTCGGCTTGACGGAGCGATATCATACCAAGATGCTACAGCCACCGAGCCGAAGGCCACTTACTCCGAGTGCCCCCAACCTAGGGGCACTTCATCCGATAAAGATATCCAAGGCCAATTCGCCGATCGCTTACGAGTGTTCAAGGATAACAGGCTACCCGAACGGAAGCCTGACAGTATCTGGATCCTGATATGGCGAGCATATAACGATAAAATTTTGATACTGCTTAGTATCGCCGCCGCTATATCCCTTGCCCTTGGCCTTTATGAAACGTTTTCAGCTGGTGAAGGAGTCGAATGGATTGAGGGCGTGGCAATAATTGTTGCAATAACTATTGTTGTCACAGTTGGTGCCGCCAATGACTGGCAGAAGGAACGACAGTTTGCCAAGTTGAACAAGCGCAAGGACGATCGTGAAGTCAAGGTCATTCGATCTGGTCGTACGGTCCAAGTGTCCGTCTACGATGTCATGGTTGGTGATGTTCTTCACCTCGAACCTGGCGATGCTGTCCCTGCTGATGGTATTTTCATCAACGGTCACGGTGTTAAATGCGATGAGTCCTCTGCGACTGGTGAGTCAGATCAGATGAAGAAGACCGCAGCCGAAGACGTCTGGCAGCAAATCCAGGACGGCACCGCTGCTAAGAAACTCGACCCGTTCATCATCTCGGGCAGCAAAGTGCTCGAAGGTGTTGGTACATACGTGGTGACAAGTGTTGGTGTTAACAGCTCATTTGGCAAAATTATGATGAGTTTGCAAACTTCTAATGAGGACACTCCTCTGCAAGTCAAACTGGGCAAACTCGCAAACTGGATTGGTGGACTCGGATCCTCCGCAGCTGGTCTCTTATTCTTCATCCTGCTCATCAAGTTCCTCGCTGCATTGTCAGGTGACAACCGACCGGGCGCAGCGAAGGCTCAGGAATTCCTTGACATCCTGATTGTAGCAATCACGGTTATTGTTGTTGCGGTTCCAGAAGGTCTACCATTAGCTGTCACTCTGGCTCTCGCTTTCGCCACCACCAGGATGTTCAAAGAGAATAACTTGGTAAGAATATTGCGAGCTTGCGAGACCATGGGTAACGCTACCACTATTTGCTCCGACAAGACTGGCACTTTGACACAGAACAAGATGACGGTCGTTGCAGGCACTGTTGGTGCTGATCAGATGTTTGCGTCAGCTAATGGTCAAGAAGGTGAATCAGTCGCCAGTTTCAGCGCAATCTTTGGCAATCTTTCTCGAAGAGCTCAAGAGCTTCTGCGGAGTTCAATTGCTTTGAACAGTACAGCTTTTGAGGGTGACGAGAAAGGTGTCAGTACATTTATTGGCTCCAAAACCGAGACTGCTCTTCTCAACATGGCCAGGGATCATCTCGGACTCGATGGACTGGCTGAGGAGCGTGCTAATGCACGAACTGTTCAAGTCATCCCATTCGACTCAAAGCGGAAGTGCATGGGCATTGTCTACAAAATCAATGGCGGCTATCGTATGCTTGTGAAGGGCGCTGCGGAGATCATGCTTCTCAAGGCCAGCGACACGATCGCAGACATCTATTCCGAAGACTTCACTATCAAAGCGATGTCAAACGAACAGAAGGAAAGAGTATCTACTATCATCGACGACTACGCACAAAATTCCTTACGAACTATTGGCATGCTTTACAAGGATTTTCCAACTTGGCCACCAACAGACGCCAAGCGACTTGAAGACGACAAATCTGCTGCTGACTTCGATGACGTTTTCCACGACATGACTTGGGTTGGTCTGGTCGGAATCCATGATCCACTCAGACCTGGTGTTATTGAAGCTGTCAACCAATGCAGAATGAGTGGCGTTGTCGTTCGAATGGTTACAGGTGACAACATCACTACCGCTCGTGCCATCGCTACTGAATGTGGTATCTTGAAGGCTGGTGAAGATGCAGTTGTTATGGAAGGACCAACGTTTCGTCAGCTCAATGAAGAGGAAATGGACCGTATCATTCCCAAGCTTCGTGTCCTTGCTCGGTCTAGTCCCGAAGACAAGCGTATCTTGGTCAGCCGTCTTAAAGCTCAAGGCGAAACTGTTGCAGTCACTGGTGATGGAACCAATGATGGGCCTGCCCTCAAGATGGCGGATGTTGGGTTTTCCATGGGAATTGCCGGTACTGAAGTTGCTAAAGAAGCTTCTGCCATCATCTTGCTCGACGACAACTTTGCCAGCACAATCACAGCCCTTATGTGGGGTCGCGCAGTTAACGACGCTGTCAAGAAATTCTTGCAATTTCAGATCACAGTCAACATTACTGCAGTTGTCCTCACGTTCATCTCTGCCATCTCAAGCAGTTCAAACTCCTCGGTACTATCAGCCGTACAGTTACTCTGGGTCAACCTCATCATGGACACTCTTGCTGCTCTTGCACTTGCTACCGATCCACCAACGCAGAAAATCTTGGAACGACCACCGCAACCAAAGTCCGAACCTTTGATTACACACAACATGTGGAAGATGATTATCGGCCAGGTGATATATCAACTCGTCGTTTCTCTTACACTCTACTTTGCAGGTATGCACATTCTTGGTTACAACGAATCCCAACGACTCGAACTTGACACAATCGTCTTCAATACCTTTGTATGGATGCAAATCTTCAACGAGTTCAATAACCGCCGACTGGATAACAAATTCAATATTTTTGAGGGCATTCATCGCAACTTCTGGTTCCAAGGCATTAATCTCATCATGATCGGTGGCCAGATAATGATCATCTTCATTGGTGGTGCAGCATTCCGAATCACTGCACTGAACGGGACACAATGGGCTATCAGTATTCTGTGTGCATTACCTTGCTTACCGTGGGCCGTGTTCATCCGGTGTTTGCCTGACAGACACTTCGCTGTGGTATTTGATGCGACAGCCAATGGACTGGCGGTTGTTTTGAGACCCATCAACAACGTTTTGCGTGTCATATTTCATCCTGTCGCGGAGGTGTTCAGAGGTGTAGCAAGGATGGCTAAGAGGACGTTCAAGAAGAAGGGTGCCAAAACCGAAGAGAGGCAAGTCTCTTCAATCGAGGATGCTGAACAGGGCGTTGGCCGAGTCCATAACCAGGCTGAGCCGACAGCAGTCTCGACCAATCCGACGAGGCCTGGACCGGTCAATATTCCGGAAATTGCGGTTCATGAAGCTAGATAATCGACTCGGACACGATTTAATGATGTACATGACGACTATGCATGACATGTATGGGGTGGATGTCTGAACATTATGGGGACGGCGTAACATATGGTTGGGAAAGGTCCTTGCCGGATCATGCAGGACTGAGGCGTTGGGGTATGAGCACAAGTTGCTCAGGAGTTAGAGGCAGTTTCTGCGACGACACCGGCTTTGGAATAGCCATGTCTAAAATTGGGAGGATTGATTTGATCAGCCAGGGCCTTCTGTAGCAACAGCAGACATTAGTTTCTTCAAACATGCAAGAAATCGCAAATTGACCGAATCTATCGTGCTCACTGATACTTCGAAATACAACTTCTCCTTTTGACTCGGACTTCCCTGAAGGTCGCATATAAAAATAATGAAGCCCCTTAGTGGCACGGCCGCGCCATAACCGGCATCCCAAATAAGCAGCCAATCACGACCGTTCACAATTACACATCCATGCGGGGATTTCGACCGGAGTAAGCTAAGGTTTATCCACCATATCTATCTCCATCCAAAGTACTGTAATCCGTACTAGCATCACATAACCTCACCTTCTACATCTCATATTCATCCACCTCCATCAGACCCACTGCATAGAGCACCACAACTCATCCACGCCCCACCTTCCAACACAGATCATCACAATGGGCAGCATCGGCACTTCCACACCCACAGCTCCACCCCCAGCAAACGGTGCCAGTGTACACCACAGCAAAACCGCCGACAACGACAACGACCAGAATGATTCAGCAGCACGCTTAATCCGCGAACTCGACACCCACAACACGCACACGCTACCATTATGGGCGCAGATGGCCAAACTCAACCCGCCGGAACCAAACCCCGTGTGCGTGCCGCATATATGGCGGTACGAGGAAGTCAGGCCTTATCTCATGAGGGCCGGGAAATTGATTTCGGAACGCGAGGCTGAGAGGAGGGTTTTGATGCTCGTTAACCCCGCGAAAGGTACGTATCGACTCTACTACCTACCTGATTCATGTTACCAGTCATCGGCACTGACGCACAGTGTCCCTCAGAACCCCCCCACACAACAGACACAATCTACGCAGGCCTGCAACTAGTTATGCCGCACGAAACCGCCCCCGCCCACCGCCACGCCGCATTCGCAATGCGCTTCATTGTCGAAGGCCAAGGCGGTTTCACCGCCGTCCATGGTAAGCGTGTGCATATGAAGAGAGGCGATGTGATTCTCACTCCCACCTGGAACTGGCATGACCATGGGAAAGATGGGGACGGGCCGATGATTTGGTTGGATAATCTTGATTTACCGCTTTTTACGCATTTTCCTGTGCATTTTGTTGAGCATTTTAGGGAGAAGAGGTATCCTGCTACGGACGTTGATGCGGAGAAGGGGAGTGGGATTGTGTTTCCGTGGGGGAGGATGAAGGGGGTTTTGGATGGGAGGGAGGGGAGGTGGGCGAGGGAGAGGTATTTGAAGAGTGATGGGGGGGATGGTATGTATTTTGAAGTGGAGTTCATGGAAAGTTTCAAGGGCTGACGGTTATTGTAGTGAGTCTTACGCTTGGTGGGGCGGCGGAGAGATTGGATGTTGGTGCTGAGTCGCCGGTGTTCAGGGAGACTACTAGTGCGATATATCACGTTGTGGAAGGTCAAGGGTATTCAACGATTGGAGATGTGAAGATCGAGTGGAAGAGAGGTGATACGTTTTGTCTACCTACCTGGATGAGGTATCAACATTTCAATACTGGTGATGAGACTGTGTATCTGTACCGATGTGATGATTTGCCTCAGATTAGGAGTCTGGGGTTTTATAGGAAGGAGGGGGAGGACGTTGAGTCATATGTATCATAAAGTAGGTAGTCTCGATGTTATTCGTGTTGATGGGGGGAGGTTAGAGTTTGAGAATAGACATCTATCAAAAGAAACGTTTTCCGAACCAGTTCCTGTCAAAGCTGTCAGAGATGTGAAGCCCACCATAGATCTTCGGCTATTAATTTGACTTCCTCCATCTAGCGGGATGTACAACGACGTCACTCGAACAGTGTCCTCCTCCAACAGTCAAACATTTTGAGGCTCTCTGTTACGGTTCAATTGATGTCAAGCAGTCACGAAAGCAGCCACAATGTCCTCCGTACAGAAAAACCCAGAAGAAACTCACATCTTCGCCATCCTTTACCCAGCAAAGGGCAAATTGGAGAGAGTAAGCCAGCCTATACAGCAGCTTCTAGGACTGATCGTTATATAGCTGAAAGAATTAATGCAAGTTCACATTGCCGCTGTCCACAAGAACGAAGATTATACTCCACGCTACCTGATGACTGAGCAGCTTGACACGGATGAGCCTGCCCTCCATATGTTTGAGACGTGAGTCGCAGGTCGCAAGTCGTGTTTCTGATGTTGCTAAACGCTTTGTTGCAGATATACGAGCAGAGATGGTGCAGACAAACACACCAAGACCGATAACTTCAAGGTAAATGGTATCCCAGAAGTCCTCACTGGCAGGACTGGTGCCGATGAGATCTGGTCAGACATTAATTAACAGGCTTCAGGCACTCATGGATGCATGTGAGAAGGAGTCAATTATGAGTAAGGAACCATATCTTGTCTTCACGAAGACAGTCGGAGGTTACGATTGGGATCGCAAGAAGATCTAGATCGATGTTCAGCATTAACACACGAACTTCGGGATGATGACGATTATGGATGCGACAACTTCGAGTCCGGCGTTGTTGCAGGACTGCCTGTTACCACCTAGATAGGTACCTAGTCATGCGATGACTATCATTGCTGTGATGGTGTCTCAAGGCGTAGCATATAATGGTATCATCCCGATGGAACAGGAACTATTCATATATGATCAGTCTTACCTAGCAAGATCGACTCTCTCAGTCTCAAAGCTTTAGGCTACATCGTACGACACTCGGGCCGCGTCGCAATGTGATCGTTCACGCTCTTTGCGTACAGTTGAATTTTAAGCGTGGGTTCCACAAAGCTCACGTTATATTCTGGTTATTGACTGGTAGTCGACAAGGAGACAAATGGGCTTATTGAAGCTATTCCTAATGAAGATAGGCAGCCGGCACGTGCAGACGCGTCTGCCTTCGCCCTCCGACGCGTTCCGTCATGCTGCGAACTGTCTATGCCAGTACTTGAGTTTAGCCACTTCCATGTAAACAATTCTTGTTCATACATTGTTCAGAATATATGCGCATGAGTAACAATGCCAGCGTGAGTTGCATACACCATTTCCAACAGAAATGTCTAACTTTAACAGACCCGGTGAACAGCATAAGCTGAATGGCAACTCAACAGCGAATCCATTCGAAGAACAGAAACCACATATCAGTGAATACACAGCACAAGAGATAGCCACCCTACAAGCTCGACTCAACAAACGCCTTGGACCAGAATATATAGCGACCAGAGCCGGTCCCGGTGGTATCAAGGTTGCTTACCTTCCTGCCGAGAAAGCCATCAACCTTGCCAACGAAGTCTTTGGGTTCAATGGTTGGAGCAGCTCCATACAGAACATTCAAATCGACTTCGTCGACGAGAATCTCCAGAAAGGCACGATCTCCATTGGTCTCTCTGTGGTGGTGCGAGTGACTTTGAGGGATGGTACATACCATGAGGATACAGGTTATGGTGGTATCGAGAACAGCAAAAGCAAAATAGCAGCATTTGAGAAAGCAAAGAAAGAAGGCACGACGGATGCGTTGAAAAGAGCTCTGAGGAATTTCGGCAATGTGTTGGGTAACTGTATCTATGACAAAGAGTACATCACAAAGGTCTCTAGGGTCAAAGCTGGAACTGGCAAGTGGGATGTGAATGAGCTTCACAGGCATGCTGATTTTGCACCGAAAAAGGAGGAAGAAGTTAAGCCACAAGTCAACTCAATACCTGTTGCGCAGCCTTCAAGTCTAGTACCGGAAGAGTCCTTCGATGTAAACGACTTTGATGATGCGGATTTTGATGATATGGGCAACCCTGACGAAGTGGTACTACCACCTGACACAGGTCTATCGAAGGGAGGCGCACATATATCAAACATGAACTACCAACAAACACCATCGAAACAACCTCAATATCGTTCTGAGCAAGCAGGTGGTCCACAACGGCCACAGTCAAACCAGAATGAGAACCACCGGCAGCCGCCACAAGTGCGAAACAACGTAAACGGTCAAGAGCCTGGTATAACTTCACGTTCGTCTTCACCTGGAGTAGCATCCCAACATTTCGTCCCTCCTCCTCCTCCACCACAAGCACCTCCCGGACCTGTCACGGCAGCATTTTTCTCCGCCAGGGTAGCGGACGCCTTGGACGGCAACAACAATCCAACGGCTCCGACTGCAGTACTGAAGTTCAATCCACACGCTGAGAGCCCATCAATACGCAAGACTGCCGGCATAGACCATTCCTCTTCGATGGCATTAAACAGGAAAACATTGAAGGTTGAACCTCCACTGAAGCGACCTCCACAATCCGATGCAGCAGTCTTGGCCAGTGCCGGTATTGCTGGTGTTCCCGCGGTGGCGCAGGCCGCTCCAAATCCAATGTCAAGAACTACGAGCACATCTGCTTACAGGCCACCGACAAGACATGGGCCACCAGCTGCGGCAGGCAATAGTCCTGTACCAGGTGGGGGCGAACGTGTGCTAACGGCTGCCAAAAGGGCACCTCTAGGCGACTTAAGCAATGTACAAAATGGAGCAACTACGCCTGTACAGGACGGGGGAGATGCAAAGCGGCAAAGGATTGGACCTGGATTGTCTGGAAATACGAGTTTCGAGAATCCTGGACCATTACCAAGTTGAGCAGGATACAATTAATCTCATGACTTACGAGGTGACTGCAATGATTAGAGGGTATGTTCACCCAACGACGAGAAATCCACGATACCAATGGCAGGTGTTCAATATTACCGCGCATATCATATTGTCCATATTCTATCAATAATATCATTGGCAAACTGACACACTACTTTTTTACGAGATACGACGAAAGTATGGGTCACGTGTACGAAGTACGCTGAAAGTACGCAACCCGTACAGTAGGGTGATTTTGCACACGAGATTCAGGCACCAGATCTGCGACACATTCACTATCCATCAACCAAGCCCACTCCCATTTCCTTGCAAACTTCTCTCAACTCTTCCCAGCCTCACTGTGATGGAAATCTCTCAGCATCACGAGCGATTATCGCCAGAAGTGTTTTTTTAATCGTGAAGGACACAGCACTTTTAACTTTGAGAGACGGCTGAGATAGCTATGAGCGCACCCAGGATGCACCCAATGAGTTGTTGAAACTGGCCGAAGATGAACATTTGAAATGTGGGACATACACATTTGTGTTGATTGCTGTATTAGGAACTGGTGGCGAGTTAACATTGCCGGATCGGGTCGTTGAGGGGCTGCGAACACCTGGACCCGCGACACTGTCGATCGTGTGTGGAGTCCTCCGCATGGGTCACAGAAATAGGAACCACATGGCACTAGGGCTTTTCATAGCAAAGTCGGTCCGCCTGAATTGCATCCTGTCCACAATACTCAGACGCAGCATGAGATCGCCATCGAATGGTACAATATCCCCACGGTTCTATTCGTGTGGACAATCATGGTCGATGCCTTTCGAACTTATGATAAAGCCCGTGGCTGGTGTCGCTCCATCTCGATGCCGGTTTTGGTTCAGTCATAGTGAAATACATCCAGCTCCTTCAGCATGCCAACTCTTAACCCACGCACGTGGGCACTTAAGTACAGTGTTACAAAGCCATTCCCTTTATGGTTTACTCTGTTTGTTATTGTCGAGTTCGTCATCGCCACAATACTCTTCAGCTTCATCAGCTACCTTACATCTGGTTTCAACGTCGTCAGTGAATACTACCCAAATCCAAATATCACCGAAACGCAGAGTGTCGTCCCTGGCATTCCCTCGTACTTCACAAGCAAATTCGCGCCAAAATGTCAGTCAGCCGAGATTGCAGTTGGAACAGACTTCTCTACCAATAATATGGCACTGGTATACACTTTGAACAGCGTCCAGCAACAAAACAGCTCGGTTTCACCCTCTCTTGTATATTACAACAACCCCTTTGAGAAATGTACCATCAACAATATCATGGTCGCTTTTGAATCCTTTGCCCGGACTGCGGCCCAGATTGCACGGATGCCGTATGCTCCTGATATTACGGCTGCAATAACTTGCATACAACCGATGCCAGATGCAGGCTATGTCACTGTGAACATCACAGCCAAGTACAATTATATTCCTCCTACCACCAACATCTATGATGGCTATACAGTTTTCTTGGGCAGAAATGCTACGTCGCAAGCCAGTCTATACTGGGGTGAATCACTGCTCGCCTGGTATTGGTCTTTAGTTGCGACGGATATGACGGACTACAGTACGGACAGTGCCGGTAATTGGCACTTCTGGGGCAACGATGGCACCTACACGAAAGGGGCACACTACTTCACCTTGAACTCCGATGAACCTACCAACATAGCTTCATACGACTTCCTCAACATAACATATCGAGCTGTCATGGTTTACAAGGACGGGAGCTACGAAATCATAGATGACGGTGACTGCACGACAGCGCAACTCCTCGAAACGGATTTTGCGAAGGACAATCCTACGGCCGCATTGCGATCAGCTGACTCCCTTGCCAAGTCGTTCTATTCTGTTATCATGACTGATCTTGGACAAGTCGATCACAAGCCTAACATCCTCAACGACCCGGTCTTGCTGCATAACTTCACCGCAGAAAGAAACGACAGCCGCGCTAATGGTCCAGCTCAAGCTGCAGGCATACCGTTGCAAACTTTCAACTCTTCCGAAGAAATCAATCAGCTCATAGGCCCTTTGGGCGTTCGCAGCTCAACGATCGCTTCCAGCTATTTGTGTCAAGTTCCACGTCAGAAACCCGCAGGTGAACTCATCATAGCTGTACTTGTGGCAGATCTCGTGTTGCTACAGGCGCTGTGGCAGATTACCATGATCCTCGCTGGATGGTTCGTGGTAAGAACAGATGAAGAAGCGAACTGGTGCGAGGGGTGTCAAGAAAGTGAAACGGAGCTAAGCAGGTCTCGTAGCCTAAGAGTAAAAGGCTCAAGTTGCGATGATGAGACTGAGTCGAGTGATGGGGCTGACTGGAGTGATGGAACCGAGATGGATGAGATGCAGATCCCGTTGTCGCGGCATCGTGATAAGAAACGTGGAGCTAGTCAGGTGTAACTTCGCCTGGCGTGGCAGCTACCAAGTCTCTAGTTCCAGGAGGACGAAGTATGTATAAGTAATGTTTTCCGTATAGATAGCAAGGCGTTTGGAGTCAAGGCAAATTTACTGAACCTATTTTTATTGGAAGATGCAAATGGACAAATACTACCGCAAGCAAGGTTGTCTATCATATCACACATTTCAAACAACCAAATGCAATGAAATCCCTCCCACATCCTAACGTACCTACCTATGTACCAGCTGCCTTCCAGAATCCTCCACTGTCTCCATTATCAAACATCGAACATGAGCAACAGCAACAGCAACAGCAACAGCAACAGCAACAGCAACAGCACTTAAGAGCGAAGAGGAATACGTACAGTACCTAGGTACCAGAGCCTGGAAATGTAACAGACTTCATGAGATCGGTTCGAGTCACAGGATAAGAGTATTGTACGTACTATCCTAGTTTCCACTCTCAATGAAGAATTCAGGAGTGATACATCTGCTTCGTCACCATAAAAGGCAGGCCCGTCCCTGTCGGCGCGGGGCCGTCGCTTACAGCATTACCTTCTTTTGCCCATTCAGATGCCCATTTCGGCGCCTTCTCATTCCTCCCTTCATAATCCTCCACCATCTTCTGCGCCTGCTCAACTCCAGCGCGTGCGAAGTGGGCTGCGAAGTTTTGCATTTTAGCTTGCTGGTAGGTGTTTCTCAGTTCCAGCGTCGTTAAATCATTGGGGTATTCTGCGACCATAGCTGAGGTGTTGGCAGTCGGTAGACCTTCCAATGCCTCTTTGGTTTTTTTGTCTTGATTCTCGTCGCGATGGTCGGCGCCTCCATCCATGTTGAGCATGAGGTAATCAGCAAAGACGGAAGAGCCGAGTGTTAGCGTGCCAGTAAAGATGGGTTTGGCATCTGGTTGTGGTGGATTATTCCCATCTACGGCAAGGGCCTCGAATGCAAAATGTGCGCCGGGCACGAACTTGAAACCCGGGTTGATGTATTCAGTGTTTGGGTCTGTTTTCTTTTGGAGGAGAGGTTGAAGTGTGGATTCATGCACGTCCACCAGCCGAAACCAGCAGCCAGAATCCCTCACGAGTTTCTCTGCCTCTTTTTGGTTGTCGGTTTTGAATGTGACAGTCTCAGCGTTGAGCTGAATGTTTGGCGAGACGTTGAGCAACTTGTCGATGTTGAAGATAGGCTTGTCGTCTGTGCCATGCTGTGCTGAGTATGCGTAGAATATCATGCTGTCTGGATATGTTGCGCTCAAGTATTGATTCAGCATAGACCTCTGGTACAAAACCTTGACATCACTAATTTTGACAGTAGCGATTGGCGCCTGACCATTTGCAGGAAGTGCTTTGTCAAGCCGTGCTTCAAAGGAGGCACCATCCTTTATTAAATGCATCAATTCGTGTGCCTTGGTATTGCCGAAGGTGAAGAAATTAGACGGGTCCTGTTGCTTCTGTTTGAGAAGCTCCTCGTGTGCTTCCTTTGGTAATTTGCATGAGATGATCAGTTGCCATCGGTGGTTTTGCATGTTGAACATTGGCAAATGTACGCCACATATCCTATCTCCATCAAAGCCTTGGACAACAAAACCATGAAAATCTGGAGTTTGTACGTTTCGTCGCACCGCAGCCTTCATTTCTTCTTGAGCAATGCGTTCGAAATCTTTCGCAAGTGTTTGGACAAAATCATAGCTTGTTGACCACGGGCCCATAGTGACATTGACAAGAGTGTATAGATCCTGGGGACCTTCAACACCCATGCGCCGCTTGTAAGTATCGAGGCAACCTTGATAAGCAGATTGAGCGAATTGTGAGGAAGTGAGATATAACGGGTAATCGCTGAGCTTCTGGCCAGGCTGAGTCACCGAGGTACGGTTGAATATTTGAGTGTTGAGATAATTCGCCTCAACCTGACAATGATTAGCGCTGGCTGGAACAGTAGAGAGCCTCGAGATTTACCACATCCTTGTTCAGCTTCCCATCAATCTCAAAGTTGCATGCGAACGCGTTAATCTGTAAGTCGCCGCCCAGTTGAGCAAGGAGTTTCACTGCATCATCGTTCTGAAAGACTTCTTCATTGTCCTTTCCAATGATATAATCCCTGATAAATTGTTTTTGCTTCTTCACATCCTCTTTGGAGCCACCGTCGCGCTCAGCAGGAAGCATGGTGAAAGGAGTAACAGTTAATCGGCCTTTGACACCAGGAAGATTTTGAGGATCAATGTCGACTTCGACCGGGTCCATAGTGGCCCAATGACAGTAGAGCTGTTGGTGTGTCAGTAGGCTCTTCACGACTTCCACAAATAACATACCCTGGTGCAAGTCAATATTGCTTCACCCAAAAGAGTGCCGTACCCATCCCGATGTAGGCCAATGACTCGGTGTGAAAGGTATGCGCCAACTGTTCAGTGTCAGCGATTTCTGGTATTAGCAGATTTGTTTGACTAACCTGCAGCAGCACCAGGCTTGGAACCTTCCACGCCGTACACGCCAATTGATTCGAGCGCATTGGGTTCAGTAGAACCATCATGGTATACTATCGGACTGGTCCATGTGACAAGATATCGCATACGGCCGTCCTGGTAACACAGGCCGCCAGCTGGGTAAGGACAATAGCCAGATTTGTGAGGGTCAATTGTGATACTGTCAGCTTTGCCCAAGTTCTCTAGCTGCTCTCGAGTGTATGGAGACACTGTTAATTGAGGCACGTACTCTGGTGTACCTTTGTCCGTTTGATGTTTCCATGGAGTAGGATCACGGATGCAAGAGGCAAAGTAACCACCCCAAGCACCATCACAATGCACCACAAAGCTCAAGCCTTTCTCTCTTTCAAACTCCTCTCGTAGTTCGAGAACCTTGGTAAGAGGATCGACCGCGCCTTGCTCAGTGCTGCCAATGATGGCGACCACCGAATATATCGCCGTTTGTCGCGACACCGCGGCTTCGAGCATTTCTCTTAGCTTGGCAGGGTCCATGCGCGCTTGATTGTCGACGGGTACATCGATGATTTGCCCACTTCCAATACCGGCAATGGCTGCCCATTGAGGTTAGCTTTTCAAAAATAAATTGGCTCAATCGACCTACCGGCTCCTTTGGGCCAGGAATAGTGCTTGGTCGTTCCAACAAACATCTGTGGACTACTCTTGATATTGAATTGCTTCTCAAGATAGTCTTTGCCTACTGTCTGAATGGAAAATGGACTGAAAGCATTGGTTAGGGCAGTCTGTGAGACGCCAAAGTCGTTGAAGAGTTGATCAGGAATATTGAGGACCGTTGATGGCTTCAGATTGAGGAGCTCCCACGTGTCACATTGTACAAACTTTTTCTTCTTGCCTGTACACAATTCAACTTCGAAGACGTCAGCTAGGTATGACAGCGAACTGGCTTCAATCGCCAACTTTAGTGACAATGGGTAGAACTTCAAATTTCGAGCTGCCCAAATGGACTCAAGATTGGCAACTGAACCACCACAGGTGATATGTCCCCAGGCATGGGTTGGATCATAGCCAAGCATGCGACAGAGATCTTTGCCAACTTCGTTCTCGAGCAAGGTTGTGATTGGGCTGGCTTCAGTAGCTACGTTGTTTTGGTTGTGTAGAAGTCCAGTCAGATCTGCTATGAGTAAGTACAAATCGATAGTTGAGGGAGAGCAACATACAGCCAATTGTCGCAGGCATCGAACTCTCCATCGACATGTGGGCATTGTAACGTGGGGACCAAAAGGGAACTGAGTGCTGAGAAAGCTGGTGCGAAATAACGCTCAGCTCTGCCCTGATCTTGTCGATCTGATCCTTGTAGAGGGTCGACTCCTTCATGGTCTTGGTGATGAACTCCTCGTCATGTGGATAGATGCTAGTGCGGGCGTTCTGCTGGCCGTCAAGGATGAAGTTGAAAGCTTCACGCAAAAAATCGAAGTTCTCTGCTCGTGGACCAAAGAACCAACCACCGACGGCAGCATGGCGAGACTCGGGGAGACGGTCTGGAGGAGGAAGGAAGTATGCCATAGTTCCTACTCAACGAGATAGGCTATCGTTGGCGATATTGGCATACATTCTGTATTCGATGGGGCAGAGCTGTATATTATACTGTCGAGGACTGCTCGAACATGTGCTCAGCGGTGAGAACAAAGAGGGAATCTCGCGTCCGCCCACGACTTGAAAGCCGCTACCAACATCATGCAGGGGTTGATGTGCGTGCCATTTGCTACAATACTGCAGCTGGTCATCACCTTCGGTTAAGTAAATGTGACATGTTCCCACTTCCCAGAGCAAGTCCATCGAGATTGCGAAGTGATGCATGTCGCATTGCGCCAATACAAGTCAGGATGATGGTGCTGATATCCTGACACAAAGCAACAGCAATACCGCAACTTCAGTGGTTAACAGCATCTAGCATCGCGCAGGGTACTGCTTGGGTCCCATTCTGACCTCAACTAGACCACGCCACAAAGTGTCGTTGACACGACTGTGCATGTCTTTTGTTCAGCCGCAGCTGAAAGTCGAATGAACTGGCGAAGCTGCAGCTTCCCTGGTAGGCAATCGTGGCAATCAGCGAGGATGGCTAGAACTGATTGATTGGTCGAAGTACTATTGGTACTGTAGAAGTCTCGAGTGCCAAGACCTGCGGGGTACGGCATACTGTAAGCACCTCCAAGCCAAAATCTTTTTGTTCTACCAAACAGCCTTGGTTTCCCAATTTTTATTTACCAATCTGTCAGTCGTGGGCACAACCATGGTCATTCTACTATAATCACGAGATGAGTGACCATGTGCCGTGTTTGTGTCTGCGCACCCAACACTCTCAAGACTGCAAACCGCCAGTGTCAACCAATTTGTCCTTTTGATTTTGTGAATTCCATGATCCAGATCAAACGCGCTAACCCCACGCGTAATGTTCGCGTTTTGTCACTATCTATATGGCTACCTAAGGTAGGTAGGTAGAGTATGTACCTCTCTCTTTCACTTCATCCGACTGGTTCTCCTGTTAGTACAGACACAGCCTCCGTGTTCACCTAGCGATCGACGAGTCCTCAGGTGCAGTTTTGCCTGTTACAGTCGGAGGGCAACCGAGTCACAATGCAATCGAAGACAACGGGTAAGTTTTCTGACAGCTACCATGGCTTCCACATCCGGTTTGACCATTGATATGCTCAAGACACAAACGTCATGCTTCGCTTGCTTGTTCGTGCTGTTTTGGATGATACAGTGATACTTCCAGGCTACATAAGTGACCTTTCACCATTGCCAGTTACTTGCGATCAAATTCTGTGTCCGGATTCCAGCTTCTGTCACTGCATTCTTCACTCATGTGAGACAAGCTGAAAAGTGGGCACAAACACCCAGTTGTTTTTCGTGACTTAAATGTGCCTCGACTTCGGGTGCCTACCAAGATTCTCCGCGCAGTTCATCCGACATAATATCAGACCGATCTAGCTACCATCGCGAGCACAAAAAGAAAGGAAAGGGCAGATTCGATCTATCATCTCACCGAAACTGTCGCAAGCCGGTCTGTGTATAGACCGATACACACTGCAACATGCCTGAGACTACACCTCTTTCCACAAGTCCACTACATATACATGAAACTGGCGTATATACAGACGTTGCACGCATCAATCAAAATCAAAGCGCCTTGATGATGCTACCCTTCGAAAGTTCAGACGGACTTGTTACGGGATGATGAGGAGGAACAGACTTGAGGAAGGGCATGGAGCCAACACGTGGATCAGACCCATGGAACAACCTCAGGCACAATAGCTGGAAACCACTGTGCATAATTCATCCGATAGTAATCACCCATGATCAAATTGCTTAACCGCAATAGTAAGACATAAGTAGTCACAATCAACCATCACTCTCCTGCTCCAAATATACCAAGTCACTGCACCATGCTAACACGCGAATCAGTGTATGCACTATATACTCGACTAACGTCTCAAATAAAGCACCTTCCTGAGTTCTTGAGTACTGATGTCCACAACCGTACGTATTATACGTTAAATGATCTGGTTGAAAAGAAAAGAAAGAATGACCAGAGTACTGGAGGATCGATACGATAGATAGGCCTGCACTGCAATTTTAGCGTCTTTGACCTTACATAGCGCGTGCTTACGTAAGGTCTACCGGTCTCGTGTCAGCCTTGTCCATTTAGAGTAGCTTAACATGACTAGAATGGTATAAAAGTCAAACGCTGCAAGTATACATCCCTACCTACATTTAGATACTGCCAGGTTCCGTGACGTATTATCGATTCACTACTGTACATGTATGTTAAGCGACAGTTTACAGCTTTCGAGTTATAGCTCAACTGTACGACTCTCACACACGCTATTGAGCAGCATTATATCCAAGTGCAGGAATATGGATTCAATTTTTACTAGCACATAGCATATAGCATAGGCGCTATCGATGGTACAAGTAAAGGACAGTACATGCCTCTCACAAACTCGACAACAGGATTAAAAACAGGAGTCCGAATGGAAACTCTTCCAACACCGCCCCCCCCCCCCCCCCCCACAAAATACAACTAGAATCCAAAGCTATCTAACAAACTGTCGGCACTCGGCTCCGTGAACTGTGTCGGAGCAGGTTTCGGTTTGGCTTTAGGCTTCGGTTTCGACTCATCCGTCTTCGCCTTCGCCTCAGGTTGCTTACTATCTTCGATCTTGTTGGATGATGTGTCGTCCGTCCAGGCGTCTAGCATCGATGTTAGTTCTTGGGATGCTGGTACAGTTTTGGTGTCTTCCTCGATAGCGTTTGTTACAGGGACGTCTTTTCGTTCTTTGTTCCATTCGACGAATTCCCAATTTCTGACTAGTCGCAGTGCTAGCCAATCTAGGCCAGCTCTCGTATACCAGTTCACGCATTTCATTATGAATGCCCATTCCTGTTGTGGTGTGATCACGTTATCTGTCCATTTTCCTTCTTTCAATAGTCGTGACCTAAGCTGTGTATAGATATTGAGGAGTAGAGTCGGTTCGTTGGCTTTCCAACTCATTGCTTCGTATGGCCAATTCTTTATTCCATCCTCTTCAGACATGTTTTCTCTTCTCGCTTCGAAATGTGCTTCTAAGAGCTGGTCGATCGGCTGTGTTATGGCTTGTATTGCTCGTGCATTGTCGTGCATGTGAATAGCTGCCCAGATTGCCATCCATCTGGCTTGAGACGAATCAACAGCAACATCCATCAAAGTCTTCTCGAGCAGTTGATTTATGACTTCCTCTTGCACTGATTTGTCCCCATCCCATACTCGTGCTATTGCGATTGCAAGTTGAATGTCATGCAGCTGGTTCACACAAACATTGCATGCATCTGACAAGCTTCCCCCAAGGAGAAAGAATGCCGCAACATATTCAAATCTTCTTCTCGATAGTAGCGCATAAGCATTTTTGAGCGCCGTAGCTTTCCATTTTTGCTGAGTGAAATCGTGAGCTAAGAGCTTCATGGTACTCTCTTTCTCCTTCACACCAATTGTTGTACGCCATAAGGACTGGAGGATGGCTTTCTTATTAAGAGCTAGATAGTATAAGGAACAATTGACTGGATTGCGGTCATCAGAGTTCCGGTTATACTCATTTTTCGCAACATTTTCGAGTTGGGTATGGAGTGGCCGATCGTCGGGAGATGAAGGATTAAGGAAGAGGAAGAGGCCAAGTGAACGTGCATTTGGCCAGGTGAGTTTGATGCTGAGTTTGTCAAGATATGTAAGAATAAATTCTGTGAGTGATTCTTGAGTTTTTGAAAGCGATGCAGCAGCGATTGCACTGTAACGAAGTGGCAGGATTTCAGTTGCATCTGTAGGCTTCACAGACATGGCAAACAGAAAGTGATAGAGATAAGTAAGTGCGAAATTGTCCATTGAACGACGGTTCTCCTGTAGCTGGACGTAGACCTTGACAAGGTAACAGAGCTGCTGTCTATTAGTTGCCGAGAGCTGGTTTGGAGAGATTTTATTGATGCCTTCGCAGAGTCGGGATACCGCTTCTTCCTGGTCCAGACCTGACGGCATAGTATTGTCTATATGTTCCCGCTGCTCACTAGTACCGATAATGTCTGCCAAGTCCAGTCCCAGGTCTGACGAGATAGTGTCGCCTACCACAGCATACCTCAGTTCATCTTGTAGTGCCTCAAATACCATATCGACTGCTGAGTGCTGGCCTATTTCGAGTAGCGAAGCGATGGTACGTGGATGGAAGATTGGCAGACAACTGTTGTGTAAAATCATTTCCTGAGCACAATCAATCTTGGCTGCCTTTTGTGTCATATCAGGTACGACATCAAAAACGAGGATTTGGTTGCCAACACCCAACACAATTTGACAAGGTTCGAGCCAACACAGCGACTCGATGGCATGAGTCGAATGTTCTCGGGTTCGAATGACTTGTTGAACTGACCAGGTTGGTATCTGATCATCCGACGAATATCTGCGCTGCGACAAGACCGTCACTGCGTATGTAAATCGAACAGCGAGAAGATGAAGATTATCTTGAGTTGTGTACCAGTATAATCCTCGAATTTCGTCATTTTCGCTGAAGGCATGACAGAACTCATTGGATGCTTGTTTAGTACTCCATATCGAGAGAGTCCCTAAATCCTCGTGAACAACAGCCAAGAAGCCATCGCATACCGTAGACAGTATTGATGGCCGAACGTTCATGTCTAAGCAAACACTAGGCACCGAAACCCCTGTGGAAAGCAGATCGCCTCCGTTATATACCTGAGCTGTGCCTGTTTGACTCAGCACCGAAACCACTACTTCTGTACCGACTCTGGCTGGAGCTGCGTAGGCATGGCTGCGTACTGCACCAGGCCCTTCGGCAACGTGAACGCGAACATCCCCTAACGAGCTCAATGTTTCGTGATATCCATTAGCGTTTGCGTTGATGGACTGGACTGGTAAGTAGGCAGAGAACTGTTGAACACTTAAATTCTTCCTGACAACACCGAAGTTGACCTTTGGAGATTCAAGTTGTTCCAGGCTTAGGAGAACCAATCTTGTCGAGTCGTCGACATCCAAATCAAGATGATGAATGGAGCGTGCTTGAGGTGCCTGGATGTTCCATATATCTATGCCGTTCTGTGATAGTATAATAGCGATGTCTCGTGTACTTAATAAGATGACATCTAGAATGTCCATCTTCACGTTCAGTCGACTCTTGCGCACCAATGCTCCACTCGTGGACTGAGCCCAAACGATAGCTCGATTTGCATCAGTCCAAGACATGAATCGTTTGTGATCCTGACTCGACACCATCCTGTCGACAACAGAAGCATGTCCAGACCAGCATGAGTGCAGCTGTATTCGTTGTTCACGTGAAGCAGTATCGAAGAAGTGGGTGAAAGATCCTTCGTACCAGTCAATTTGTCCAGAGTATGAATGAACGAGTATGCAGAGAGAAGATGAAAGGTCATTGTTGGCGAAGGCTTGAATCTGAACATAGTCCTCTATCGAGTCTTGTCCGGGAAGGGAAATGTCGACACCATCTACCAGTGCAACGTTGAACCTTTCCGCTGTCGGCTTGTTTTTGTAGCCAGCATTCTCTAGACCCCACGCCGACATGTGTCCTCGACCATCCAAGACGATACATATCTCTGGTGCACGATTTGCGATCTCGACAAGATGCTCGAGAGCATGGTCCGTGCCCTGTCGATGAATCTGCAATGCTCGTTCTGCAGCACGCGACAAGTCTCGACTGTGTATCATGAAGGCGAACCTGTTCGTACTTACAGAGTTCATGCTCATTCTTCGCGGCTGTATTGACTCATTCGTGTTGATTGTGGAAATTTTCTGCATAAGCGAACGAGCTTGATGATCAGAGTGAGCCCAAACGTGTAGCTGCTTATCCGCACAGTATGTGTATAGCAGGTTTTCTAAATTCTGCTCCTGATGCCAGGCTTTACGCCATGACAGATTGGTAATAGTGGACGAGTGTGGAAGGTATGAGACATCAAATCTAGTGCTGTCTTGCTCGTAGGATAACCTCCTCCATATCTTGACCAGTCGATCATGTTGACCACATGATGCAATCAAACCAGCATCGGGTGAGAAGCATGCAAGCGCAACTGGACTGCTCAACTCCGAACTCCAAATGACTTCTGGTCTCTCTTCATCAGCGAAGCTCCAGAGGGCTAGCCGTCTCCCTGCAACCAGAAGCTCATGAGATGAGCCCCAAGACAAGTACGTTATAGGACGCTCCTCGTCACTTGAAAGCTCCCTTGTTCGTGTCCATCGTAGGTCGCCATAGTCTCGACCAGAAGGTTCGTATATGTAGACCCTTTCTCTATCACATAAGGCAATGTTCCCAGACTCTTCTTCAATGCTCAGTGCATGCAGTGACTCGACCTCATCCACAGATATTGAGGCAAGGATTTCTCGTCGGCCATTAAATATAATAGCATTGTTGCCCGAGATATAGGCCTAACAACAGTCAGTCATTTCTGAGTGTTAATACCTCCATATTGAACTCACGACCAATCGCAGGCCGTCCCAATTTACTGTACACAGTGCCTGCCTAACAGATTGGGGACGGCCAGGCAAGATGCTTCGCATCGAATAATGTCGACCAGAACCTCTGCATACAGGAAAGGAGTGGACGAGCTGCTGCGCAGGCAATCAGATGTGGTACTGCGTGTCGACCTGGCAGGGACTGATTGGCCAGTACACCACGTCGGCATGCATGAACGACGACGACATCATCGTGTACAGTCATGTGATCTCGTGTTGATGTACTTCTGAAGGGCGCACTCCCACTAACCGCGAAACTGCGTTCTTTCTTTGTCTTCGTGACGCGGGGCTTGGGTGCCTGCCAGTGCCCAATTGATGTTTGCTTCGAGACGTTCATGAGATACATGTAGGTACCTAACTTTGCACTCTCAACACTCTCTGTACACAACAACTTGTACAGCAAGACCACCATGGCAGAACAAAAGACATTCGTACCACTCGAGAACAACCCAGAGGTCATGACCAAACTAGCCCACACCCTTGGACTCTCAACAGATCTACAATTCCACGATGTATACAGCCTAACAGACCCAGACCTCCTCGCATTCATTCCCCGTCCCGCCCACGCACTACTATTCATCTATCCCTGCACCCCAGAAGCAGACCAGTACTACAGCGAAGAAAACGCTCGCGAGCCAGACTATGACAGTACAGGCACCGAACCAGTCCTCTTCTACCGCCAAAGAATCACACATGCCTGCGGCCTCATCGGTCTGCTGCACTGCACTACTAACGGCCATGCTAGAGATCACATCCTTCCTGACAGCGACCTTGGCAAATTGATCAAGGATGTCGCACCACTCAAACCTGAACCAAGAGCTCTCTTCCTTCATGATTCTGCTGTCCTTGATGCTGCCCACGATGCCGCTGCACATACCGGTGACACTGAAGCTCCGCCGAGAGGTCAATGCCCACCTCAAGCCTTCATTGCTTTCGTGAAGGGGAGCGATGGTCACCTGTATGAGCTAGAGGGTCGTCGCAAGGGTCCCGTTGATCGCGGTCAACTCCCAGAAGATGCTGATGTTTTAAGCTCACAAGCCTTGGATGCTGGACCGCTTGCATTCATCAAGCGTGAAGAAGCAAGAGGTGGAAATCTCATGTTCAGCTGTACTGCTCTTGCATAACCTATTCCACTATTATGATGTGTTCTCACCGACGTGGTCGGTTTTAGAAACCGAAGCACAACATACTACATGCATGGGATGAGGCATAAGTAGATTGGAGTAAAAAGGTGATCTTAATCTGTACAAGCACAAGGAGTGGTGATACAACTCAGCTATGTAAAAGCATACACAGGTTCAATCAACAAACTCATTAAATGAAACTCGGGGAGGCCATCATGAATAATCTCAATCACTGTTTCTTCCCAATCCTCTCCAACCCCCCCATAAACGGCCTAAGCACATCAGGCACAACAACAACCCTCTCACTCTCCAACCACCCATTCTCCAGAATACAAGCCATGACCCTCGGCACCGCCATCGCCGTCCCATTAACCGTATGCGGAAACCTCGTTCGTCCACCATCCCGATCCAAGATCCTCGTATTCAGCCTGCGACTCTGATAATCAGTGCATATCGAGACCGAAGTCAATTCACCCCAGCCTTGGTCTCGGGAACGCCTCGATGGGAAAAAGGCTTCGATGTCGATTTTGCGGAAGGCGGAGGCGCCGAGGTCGGTGGATGGCATTTCTAGGACGCGGAGGGGTAGGCCTAGAGTTGAGAGGATTTCGGTTTGGATGGTGACCATTTCGTTGAATATTGGGGTTGAATGTTCCGTGATGTTGTCGTTGTTGTGGTTGTGCTCAGTTGAATCGATGGTGGCTGCTTGGGCTGATGAGTCTGTCCAGGCGAACATTTCGACTTTTGTGAATTCGTGGACACGGTAGAGGCCTTTTGTGTCGACGCCTCGGGCGCCGGCTTCGGCGCGGTAGCATCTGCTTGTTCCGATGAGTTTTAGAGGGAGATTTTTGGCTTCGATGGCTTTGTTTGCATGTAGTGCGGCTAGAGGGATTTCGGCGGTGGCAGATAAGCTTCGCTTTGGCTTGCTGGCGTCGCGGTCATTTTGGGCGATTTGCCATATTTGCTGCTCGTCGTTTGCGTCGCGGGGTTGGAATCCGCATGAGTCGGCTATGTGGGAGTATGCTAGAGATGGAGGAGTTACGAGCCTCCAGCCGTGTTTCAGAGCGACGCTCGTGGCGTACTGAATTAGAGCCTGTTCGAGGAGGACGGCCTCATCGAAGAAGTAGTAGAAGCCCCAACCTGTTGTTGTTGCGGCAGATGTGAAATCTATTATTCCTAGCTCTTGGCCTATTATCGAATGATCCGCTTGACTAGCCTTCAGATGTAGAGGGTCGTTGGGGTCGTAGTTGATATACTTGAGGACTTTGGGCTCATGGTCGGTTGGAGTATGAGTCGATGTCAGATTGGGTAGAGCGAGAGCAAGTGTCGATGCTTCATCCGAGATCTGATCCTGTTCAGCCACTAATTTGTCGACGACAGCTCTTTCATTTTGAATTGCCTGGTATACGCCTTGACTCTTGGACTCATCCTTTGCTGCTCGTGTAGCTGCGTAGCTCTTTTCGAGCGATTTCAACTCTCTTCTAGGTTTGACTAGATCTTTGTTAATGGCCGAAATGCGATCCGACAATCTGGCTATCTGATATGGTGAATCTTTGTGCTTGTTGTAGTTTCGAAGGACGGCATTCTTGGAGTACAGGTCGGGATTGGCGCGGATGGCCTTTAGGTCGGGGAATTGTTTGGGAGCTGTACTTGGTCTAGCATCTTGTAGAGAAGTTTTCGTCGCGAAGCGCCTCCGTATCACACTTGGTAGCGCGTTGCTACGCTTCAAGCATGGTGGCATTGAAGAAAGGTATTGTTGGAGGTGAAAGTTATGATAGCAGCATTGACTCCAAAATTCATGCAAGACCACTAATTCCTCATTATCTTCATGACTACGGTTTTATTGACCCAGGAGGACGTCGTTGGAGAAGAAACTGGAATTCCAGCATGATAGCAAGCAGAATCAGAGGACCAGCAGCAATAGGTTGCGAAGAGAAATTTCAGTTCATACCCTCAGGCCGTGTCAAGCAACAGCCTGCTAATGGAACTTCAATATGCAGCTCGTGTACAACGGTGGTCTAACAATTCTAGTAGTCACACGACGTTTGCACGTACCTGCCGATACTCCACTCACACAATCTAATAACGAAAAGAACCTACGGTGCACAATGAACGGAACATATCGGTTATATTGTAAAGTCCGCACTTCATGGTAGCTCGTTTATCCCCAGCTTCTCATGAGGCAGGTAGTCAAAGCTTGATTGCACTTGAGGTCTCCTACGCAGAAGGCAATGTTCACCCCAGACCCTTCGATATCTCTGGGGAACGACCTTAAGGTCTGGAATCCAGATGGTCCTGGCGAGCAACGACGTTGCTGCGTTATCCATGAAAGGCTCACAAGCAATCTTCTCCCACTTGTCTGATAAAGCATAAACAGGCTCCAGCTCAGTCGGAGATGAGCTGGGAAATGTCGAGTCGACAAGGAAGTCGCAATACCGAATGTCCACATATTTATCAAAATCCTCCTCGTTGCGGTCGTTCATGCCAGGTGGAATACGCCAGGCCCCTGACAGCCCACCATATCCTGCTTCGTCTTCGTGAAACTCCCCAGGCAGCAGTCCATTGAATTCGCTCTTCACGAACTTGGCGTGTGTGCCGTTAGGTAGGAAGAAGGACGACGGAAAGCGATACCAGTCCTTGCCGAAGCATACGGCTTTGCCTGGTCCTATTAACGTTGGTTGACTTTGCAGTGCATCATAAATCCGGAGTGGTGCTCGGTAACTGGTAACAGTGCCGACGATGCGCAGCAAGCCGATATTGACACTGGCTAGGACGATAGGTAGTATTAAGGCCAGCTTGACTTGTGCTGGTATCTTGCCGATAAAAGTCTTCTTATCTGAGCTTCCGAACCAACTGAGGAGCATGTCGGATGCGATGGCGGCGTTGAGGGCCAGAAATGGATACGCCGGAAACATGAATCTTTCCTCTTTATGTGGTTGTAATGTGAAGATGGCGAACCAGAGATAAAAAGGTGTGATGAAGGTGACATTCCTGAGCATGGTCTGCTTTGTTGTCTTTCGTCCAGCGAACAGAGCCTGAATTACAAGTAGAGGAGCTGCTGCCATAGCAAGAATATACCACATGTTGAAGTTCAGGAGCAAGTTTCGGACGTAGAAATGCCATGGTTCGGTACCGAAGATGTCGGGGCCTTTGTCCTTGCCTCCGAAAATGTTGTAGGCGACGATGTTCCATGGAACAATAACCAATTTGCGGTAGAAGAGTGAGTCAACACTGACTTGAAGCGCAAGGACAGCCAAACATCGGACAGTTCCATCCAGGTATTTTTTGAGCGTATTGGAAATGCCACCTGCCGTGAAGGCGACCAACCAGTCCTCGAGAACGAAAGGAATGACGAGGGCACCTGCGAACGGCCAACCAAGAAGAGCGCCTATGCCAAACCACATGATCGCCGTGCCAGTCTTCGAGCCGCCTCGCCAGTCCATAAATGCTGTTAGACCAAGGGTGCTCGTGTACATGGCGAAGCTGGATGGCAGCAACGCTGTTGATGCATAGAAGAATCCAGGTGTAAATGCAACGACCACGAGGTAGAAGACAGCGATCCTGGAATTTAATGTCCTCGATATGGTAGCATATAGTCGAGTTTCGGTGGCCGCACAGATTACAGCAAGTAAACATCGGAGCAAGAAGAACTCCCATGTCTTGGACTTGCCGAGGAAGCTCGCAACCTCTGTCGGAATGGCATGAACCAGGATGTATGCCCAGCTTCGAATGCTAAACTCAGGGGAGTATTCCCAAGTCTGTAAACCGTATCCATGGGTTAGGTAATGGAGTGGCTCCCAGTAGTTGAAAGTCTCATCGCAATCTTGGATTGGTGCATTCGATGCCGCCAGCAAATGTGCAATCAAGCAGATGTAGAAGGCAATGTTCAACGGCACGATGAATGGAGGTGGAGGCGGCTGTGCTCTGGTTTTGGGTTGGATGCCACTGCATCAATCAGTCCGTGGTCGGTCAAATATTAGCCACTTCCTATACCTAGGTTTGGAATCACTATGACCAGGTTCGCCGGCCGCAGAATTCGAGTCCATGGTGCAAGGTTGGAATTTACGAAGCAAAATTATGATCAAAAAGGAGAAAGCCAGAAACTGATCAATTCATCTGGATGTAAACGTCCGCTTTCCGCTTACGTAAGAAACTGCGCCAAAGTACATAAGTATGTACAGTATTCTAAAATGTCCAGCAGTGCTTGGATACCATCCCCCATCAGCAACGTCTCACTAACCTCAATCACGGCAGTCTTGGACACAATCATCTTCGATCAAGCGGCGGAATTTCTCATGAGGAGAGAAACATAAGAAGGAACTCGCTCATTATAATCCATGCCCGCTTCAATGTGGCGTAGTGAAATGACAATCATGAGCACAAGTATTGTTTCAGAAACTCTGTCTGCTTGCCAGCGTTCTTGACGAAGTTGGGCCCAGAGTACGCATCAAAATGTCCACCAGGAAGAATCTGCAGCTGCTTCGGTTCCCGAGCCCTGGAGTACGCCTCCAACGTCAGGTCTGTCACGGTCAAAACGTCGTTCTCAGCCACTGTCATGAGCAACGGTGTAGGCGCAATGTTCTGGATGTACATTGATGGGTAATATGCACGGAAGGCTTCGAGTCTGGTCCCGCATTTAGCAGCACATCCCTCAACAGGGCGAATGTTCAACTCACGACTTGGCAGTGACCTCGTTCTTCCACTTGGACTTCTTCTCCCACTCTGAGAAGAATTTGTAGCTGTCAGGTGTGGGCAACGCTGACGGCGCTAGTGGGTTCTCGTCGACCACAGGTAAAGTAGCGGCGGACTTGCCTGCAGCACGAGCGTGACGGTCTAAGATTGGGGCCGTAAGCGAAGGCCCTCTGAATTTCAAGATAATGCCAACTCACCGTCCTGCATCATCTTATTAATGCCAGCTACGAAATCCGGGCGGATCAAACGATGGAAGTTTGCGTAGCCATCAACAAGAGGAACCTGGGAAAGAACAGCTTTTACTCTCTTATCAACAGCGCCGACGTGGAGAACATGTCCTCCTGAGTATGAACTGCCCCAGATACCGATTCGATCGGAGTCAACATCATCCCTTGTCTGAGCGTAGGTGATTGCGTCAGAGAGGTCGCTTGTCTGCTCAGCTGGGATGATTTCTTGTCGAGGCTGACCTTCCTTCGTATCGCTGTCGCCAAAGCCACGATTGTCGTAAACCAAACACGACAATGGAAGCTTGCTGGTGAAGTACTCAGCGAAGGTATCGAGATCCATCTCCTTTAAGGCGGAGAAACCATGAACCATCACCAGGCACGGAAGTTCGGCCGGCGCTCCCTCTGGTTTATAAAACCAACCTCGAAGGGTGACATTGTCGGCGGTCTTGAATGAGATGTCTTCACGAGGCATGTTGTCGAGGAATAGCAAGTTTAACGAAGAAGCAGATATAATGATCGATCCGACTTATGTCTGGAAGTACTACGTGACTTCAGTGTTACAGCTCAGGGGTATTTGTAGTTCACACATCACGTCGTTTTCTAGGCCTCCAGCCGGTGAGGTGGGGGGATGTCGAGGAGACGCGGTACAGCTTCTCCACATATGGCGGACTGAGGTAACTTCCAGAGTACACCTGCAACAATCAGCACTTTTGACTTGGGCAAACGATTGTGTACTCCGCATGGGTCAGGGTCCGACTCTTCTAGAGTACATTAGCCGAAGCTTGGCATGGGAAGTTCGTCCTGTTTCGCAAGGTCCTTTTTGTGCTATCGAGCCTTCATATCAATTATGGTTTTTGAGAACTGGATGTTGACAACGAAGTCATCGATAGTCACTCCTACATAGAGCCTCCTTCGTGTGTGGGGTAATTCAAAAGATACACTCGCGTTCACGACAGAGGGCTGCAGAGGTTCCCACCACTCGTTCACTGTGGAAGAGCACACGGTAAACTAATTTTGTATCTGATTATACTTTGGCAGTCTGTGTGAGCTGTAGAGTACTGACTCGGGCGTACAGCGACGTAACACCTTTTGCTTGACGTCTGTGCTTTCGAAGTGTACGAGTTACAACATTAAAGTTTCTAAAGTCCACAATAGTGAAGGTGGATACATGTGGACCAATCGGAGTTCCTACTTCGTTCCACCTCGTCGATCACTTGGGAAAGATTGAAAGATTTCTGACCCAAATATTTCTGCGCAACCCGAAAGTATTGCAATTGTAACAATACTACTTCCAAAATGGACACTGCAGATTTCGAAATGCCGTCTCCAAAGAGACAGAAGACGGCATCGCCTATTGACCACTACTCACCAACCATGAATAACATGGACGCTCCAATCTCAACGAGCGATCCAGTTAAATCGGCCAACAGTGGTGAACAGATCGCAACCGTTACTCCGAGTGTCCCAGATGTGGTAGCGGAACCGCAACCTACTCTACTAAAAATTGAGGATGGTAGTGACATGCTCGATTTCCTTATGCAACATGTTGAGTCCGAGACCTCTGCAAGACCTGCTACAGCCCAGGACGGCGTGCCTGAAGCGTCCATTGCGCCTGTTGGCACTAAAGAAGAACAACCTGTTCAGCAAGATGCAGAAATGACAGAAGATAACTCGGTCACGGGAGAATCTGTTCCAGTACAACATGGTGGAGAAAAACTACTAGATTCTTACATTCAAGCGCAGGTCGAACCGCCCATCAGCTCGACTGCATTGATTCCAGACGTTGTCCAAGACCAACCTGCCATTCTACCGCCCGGTCTTGAGCCAGCAAGTACGGCTACTGTCGAACATCTCCGTGCTGTAGCAGAAGTGAACGGTCTCCCACCCACTTCAGATACCTTGGTCTCTGACCATATCTTACCTGCAACTGATGGCAACTTAGACGCTCCTGCAGAAAAAGAGTGGGAAACAGATTCGTCTCCGTACTCATCCTCAACCGATACCAGCACTGACTCATCCGACTCTTCTGACGAGGACGATTCGGACGATGCGGATGACTACACCCTCCTAGACCCCTATGAGCAAGCCCGCATTCTCATGGCCGAGGACGGTGGTGCTGGCGATGTCTCTGACGATGACGAAAATCCCTCCTCAACTCGTGCACGTCCGACTGGTGGCGCAGGCTTGCGTTCCACAAATGAGAAACCTGAAGAAGTCCTCCCAAAACCAAACATAACAATCACAGAATCAATGCATGTCGAAGAACTAGGCAATGTTGAAGCAATAGTCGAAAACACCCTCTTGATCCGTGCGAAAGTCTCCGGCGAGTACCAAGTCCTTGAGTCTGGCAGTCTTCTTTGCCTCCCCGACCGGACCATCATCGGTGTAGTTGCAGAGCCCTTGGGACGTGTCGAGGAGCCCTTGTATACAGTACGCTTTGCCAGTGCAGCAGATATCCAAGAAAGTGGCGTAAGCGAGAAGGGCACGAAAGTGTGCTATGTGCGAGAGCACAGTAGCTTCGTGTTTACACAACCGCTGAAGGCAGTAAAGGGTAGTGACGCAAGTAACTTCCACGATGAAGAGGTCGGAGATGATGAAATGGAATTTTCAGATGACGAGAAAGAAGCAGAGTACAAACGCAACATGAAATTGCGACGCAAAGGCATCGATCCAGATTCAGTACCCAGCGGCGGCCGAGGGCGTGGAAGAGGACGAGATCGCGGTAGTCGAGGCGGTAGAGGCGGATCTGTAAGAGGAGGCTACAGCAGCGGATATATGAATTCCATACCCGAAACCAACGGTTCCGCATACGACAATGGTGCTGGCACAGGCGCAGGTGAAGTCGAGATGAACTACGACGACGTCGAGGAAGGCGAAACAGATTACACACCACTAAAACGTCCAGGAGTAATGACAGCAGGAGGCCCAATATCCCCGATTCAACCATCCCAAACCCATCCAGTCCCAGCACCTCAACACACAACCTACCAAAACACCACAAACCGCAACACCTTCAACCAGAATCAGAACCAAAACCAAAACCAAAGCCGTGGCCGTGGTCGAGGCAGAGGAGGCAACAACAACAACCCTCGTGGTCGCGGCAGAGGAGGTCAAAGTAACTACAACCGCAACGGCTACAATAACAACACTACTCCCTACACACCCAACACCACCTCCAACACAAACACCTACACCAACCCCACGAGCCCTCCATACAACAACAACCAACAACAGCAGCAATACTACCCTCCCACCCAACAAGCACAGTACCCGACCTACCCCTTCCAACAACCATCTCAACCATTCTCCGCCGGGTCCATACTACCACTTCCACTCCCAACCTCCAACTCCAATACGCCATTCACATACCCTACCTATCCCACATTCCCCGCCTTCCCTTCCTTCCCAAATATGAGTCAATGGCCACAACACCAACAACCCCAACAACAATCCCACCAACACTCTCAATACCAACAACAACCCCAGCAACAACAAAACTACGCCAACAACGCAGACGCAATAGCCCAAGTACAGCGCCAACTAGAGGAATTAAGGAGGAGTGGTGCTGGTGCAGGCAACGGTAATGCCGGTGCTGGTGCAGGTGGTCAATTGTATTAGTATTACTATTGGCGTTAGCTGATATTCACTACATGATAGTGTTCAGGTGGTACGATGTACAGTAGTATGCTGATGGAGCGAGCGGTATCATAACTTATTGGACGGGTATGGACTCGCATGCATGCATGTATAGGATTAGTGTGCTGTATACTATTCAGTACCTTCCAACTCTTAATGTACTGTAATGGTAAATATCACTACGAGTTGCACGCCACTCAGCTCTCGGTTCATAGGTATCTGTCTACCAATTGACAGTGACGCAGTTGCCGTCTTGATACCACTGTATATTGATTCACGCTACAGTACATGTACTATCCGATGCTAAACATGTGTTCATGCTCATTAGTTCTAAAACGGAGCAACTGTTACCTAAAGAACACGGTGCCCACCACTACTCGATTTAACAATTAAGACTCGGAGGGGACTGTACATTTTCTACTCTATTTACTGTCTACTTCGACATACCATCAACCTCGAAACTTTTATCCCAGGAGCCCTTCACTCCTGTTCCTATAGCATTCTTAAAAACGAGTTTTGTCATATTTATACAGTACTGTAGGACCAAGAACCTCCTAAGCGTCCTCACCAAGTACCAACGCTCTCACTCTGTCCGTGCCGATCCCTCGTACCCGAATGCCAGTCCAGTATTCAAACTGCCACAACCCCTGCGTGACTAGAGTTTCCAAGCCTTGGATTGTTTTCCACCCACCGATCGAGGAAGCCATTTTCATGACAGTTGTGACTTTGGGATTATATGCCATCTCGAGGAGGACACCGTTGGGAACGCCTGGTCCGGCAGCAGTTTGTTCCGCAGCACATTTTTCGAACAGCTGTTTGAGCACGGTCTCGAGTGCAGCATCTATCGGAAGGTTTGCGGGGATAGTGGCAATGGCGACTTTTGGCAGGAGTTTGCTCATTGTATCTATGGCACCTGTTCCAGATGTTGTGAGTGGAAGGACGTTGTATGATGCTGGGAACTCTTGTGCAAGGGCTGAGATCTTAGTTTGGTCTCTGCCAAGTAGATATATCGGGTTGTATGACATTGTTTGAAGTGTTTGAATGGCAGCGCGAGATGTGCCGCCACCACCGATAACAAGGCCTGCTTGTGCGCCGTGGCCGAGCAAGCCTGATGCACCTGCTGCCTGTAAGCAATCCATCATTCCTAAGTAATCGGTGTTGTAGCCAACAAGCTTGACTTTGTCGGTTTGGTTGAGAGGTGTATGAGGTTGTACGGGTACGATAGTGTTGACTGCACCGATTGTCCTTGTGTTCTCGTCGATTTCGTCCAGAAGTGGCATTACGTCGAGCTTCAAGGGTATCGTCACGCTTGCACCACCGAAGTCAGGTCGTCGAATGATCGCAGAAACATCATCTGCAGAAATCGTTTCATAACGGTCATAGTTGTGAGGCAATCCCATCTCCTTGAAAAGCGTGTTGTGCATCAGAGGACTCTTGCTCGCGGAGACTGGACTTCCGAACAGATAGAACTGCCGTGGAACGATATCGCCCATTAAATTCAGTGCTGTGCGGATTTCTGTGGCGGAAAGTTGCCCTGGAGCTGCCTTGATGGGCATTGCAGGATGCGAGACGGGTGTCATGAAATTGTTCAGAATCCTGCTCGTTTGTCCTGCACGACCCATGTTAATGGCGATAAGTGGAATTTCAGGATGCTGTTCCGTCGACCATTGCTTGAATCTGCGAAGAGCGAAGTTATCGTCGATGGAATTGGCAACTCCCACAAGCTTGATTATGTCACCGTATTGCAAGCATTGGTTGTATGTAGGAATCCAGGATCCGTTCTTCGACCAGTCAAGGAGACTCTGCGGATCGTGATGAGAGGCAATGATCTTGCTGTATGAATTGTTTGCTAAATGTTTGATCTCATTCAGGAGTGATGTTGGAAAAGTGGTGACTTCGAGGTCAACAAACTCACAACCCATTCGAATCGCGAGCTTGTACAATGCCGATGCTTCTGCAACAGCACTTTCTGGAAATTTACCTGCTTGGGATTTAGTTCGGATAGTGAAAACGACTGGAAGAGGCACGACAGATCTGAGGAGCGATAACTGAGAAGTCACATAATCCACCGATGGTACCTCCGTTTGTGATTCGGGGTCTTTCAAGAGGTCGACGCGCAATTCGACAGCATCAGAGCCCAAGCAGATATCAGGCAACAGCTTCTTATGTTGCCGAAGATCTGGAAAGGTAAGAGCGACAAAGAATGACTGCGGCTTTGCCTTCATCTCCGACAGGCTATCAATTCGACCGATGTGCATCCTGAGAAACCGGTCGAAGTCCTCTGCAGATCGAGAGATATCGTCGGCAGGTGTTCGTTGACTATAGTACAATATGTTGCTGCATTGTTCGAACCAAGGTTTTCGTCTTTGCCAGACCCCCATCATATCCTCCACATAAGCAGGTCGTGTTTTGTCAATTTGCAAGAATTCCATGACATGCTCTATATCTCGTTCAACGAGCAGAACGTTTCCTGTTTTTTGGTACCACTCAACTAGGAGTTTTCTGGCTTCTGGAATTTCCACAATGCCACCACCACAAGCAAGAACATGACCAGTTGCGTTCTCTTTCATGACTGACTTAAGAATTGCCAGTTCTTTCTTTCTGAATTCGTCCCAGCCATCGTTGTGAATGATATCCGGTATCGACCGCTTTTCCCGAGCTTCTAGCTCTGTGTCTAAATCGATCAACACCCGCTTCAGTGACTTAGCCGCCCATCTGCCGGTTGTCGTCTTGCCGGCACCTCTCATGCCGATTATGAAAATGGAGGCATCTCGACGATCTACCTTTTTCGGGCCAAGTAGTGGTAGGTTCACAGGCTCTATACCACGGATTCCAACCTTGAATGATTGCGACATCGTGTCCCACCAGCCAGGCCAAGTCTTGCTTGTGCATTCCTTTTCGAGGATAAGGGTTGGTCTTGAGGCAGCTAGAGCAAGCACGCTGAAACTCATAGCAACTCGATGGTCGTCGTAGCAGTGAACGCCGCCTGTGGGCGACTGCAGTCTGTCACGCTTGATACCATCAATCTCTAGACCATCATCATGTTGCCGGCAAGTCACACCAAACTTAGCAAGTTCATCTTCCATTGCTTGAATTCGGTTACATTCCTTGACTCTCTGATTCGCAATACCATAGATGCGAGTAGTTATTGACTTCTCGTCCTGTGCTACAGCAGCCAAGACTGAGGCCGTAAGAAAGGCGTCTGTCATAGACTCCATATCAATATCTGGCAAAGGCCGGAGCTGACCAGCAGGTGGCCCATTGACAGTGGTTGATGTGGCCGTTTGCTTTACTGAGCAGCCCATAGGTTTCAGAACCTTCATGGCGAAAGCCGAGTCACCTTGTAATGAGCTTGATCCAATGTTGGGGATTGTGCATGTTGTGCCTGTGATGGCAGCGATAGCAAGAGGATAGGTAGCTGAGCTCGCGTCACTCTCAACTGTGTAGTCGGGAGGATTTCGGTAGTTGCCCTTCGGAATGTGGTAGGTGTGCTCTTCGGTGTTAGATTTATCAACCTTGATACCGAAGGACGCCATCATAGCTGTAGTCATGTCGATGTACGGTTGCGATATTGGTTTTCCACCAACGAGCTTCAATGTGACAGCTTCTTTTGCATAGGGGGCGCACATAAGCAGGGATGACACATACTGCGAGGATACCTTCGCAGCGAGCTGTATCTCACCACCTGCAAAACCTCCAGAGGCGGTGATGTTCAGGGGCAAGCAGCCTGCGGTACCGAGGTATTCCATTTGTGCTCCATTAGACTGGAGTGCATCGACAAGATCACCAATCGGTCTTTGCTTCATTCTTGCATTACCTGTCAACACAGTCGCATGGACGTCACTGGGTTGCGCCAATGTTGCAACTGTAGTCAGGAAGCGAGCAGCAGTACCGGCATTTCCCAAGTACAACTCTGTCTTGCTGGCCTTCATATTGCCGCCATTGCCATTCACAACAAGTACTTCGCCATTTTCTTCCCAAGAGAATGTAGCAGCGCCCAATCTTGTAAGAGCGGCAAGCATGACTTCGGTATCTGCAGAGGTGAGTAGATTTCGGATTCTACATGTTCCTTTCCCCAAAGCGGCTAGGACAAGCGCTCTGTTGGATATACTCTTGCTTCCAGGTGGCGTGCAGGTCACGTTGAGCTCTGACGGAATTTCTGGTATGACCTCGACGCTGGGCGACAACGCAACTCTGATGTCGTCGTCTACGACGACGCTGGCCTTCTGTTCATGCGTTTGACCAATAGCAGATAATAGGACGATCTTCTTCTTCGCTCCTTCATTCTTCTTATCGACACTCATCTTCTTGAGAAGTCCATCAACAGTGCATCGCTTGCCACCAGTGAGCCTTTGGATATTCTCATCATCAATCCGTGTAGGTAAACCGTAGGCAATCAAGCATTTCTGTACGCGGCCAACGGCAACATCGTTAAGAACTCCTAAGTATCGTGCGAGTTCAGCTTCCTTGACCATGCCAATAGCTACACATTCCCCGTGTAGCACTTGTGGTGTAAGAAAGGCTTCGATGGCATGACCGATAGAGTGGCCGAAATTCAGCAGGTTTCGTAGGCCTGTCTCCCTCTCATCTATGGTGACAACGTTTGCTTTGAATCGAGCAGAGGCTGATATAATCTTCTTCAATATGTGTCTAATGCCATGAAATCTATCAGCGCCTGCTGTGATATCGGCTCGAATAGCTGACATGATCACATCAACATTTTCCTCGAGATCAGCGAAGTCGTTCTCGTCAGAGATGGCGGCTGTCTTGATGACCTCGGCCATACCATTGATAACTTCTCTTGGAGGCAGGGTACCCAGGAAATTCAGATCAATGTAGATGCGTGAAGGCTGCCATATAGCGCCAATTAGGTTTTTGCCATGAGCTGTATCAATAGCTGTCTTGCCGCCAATCGAAGAGTCGACCATAGCAAGCAAAGTCGTTGGTACTTGAACAAATCGAATACCTCGCATGTATGTGGCTGCAACGAATCCGGTCAGGTCGCCAATGACACCACCACCGAGAGCAATGATGATCGTGTCTCTGCCGCATGGTGGGCTCTGACTCTGGAGCCAATTCCCAATATCATTCCATGTCTCAACGGATTTTGAGCTCTCGCCAGGCGGGATCTCGTAGGTCAAGAGTCTCGAGCGGCCCTTGGAAGCATTTTCGAAGGATTTGGAGAAGGATTTAGCATGCAGCTTACCGATGTTGGTATCGGTAATGAGGACATATGTGGACGATGGAAGAGTGGAGACGAGGTCTTCAGCAACGAAGCTGTTCCATAAGCCAAAATCAATTATGATACTTTCTTTGCCCAACAAGTTGATTCGAACTTGTTCATCCAGCCCATTGACGACCCCCGGGAGGGTGCCGTTGGCATGAGGCATTGTTCATATGAGAATGTTTAGAGGACAAAAAAGGATAGAAACAGCTTGATTGGGCGGTGAAAAGTATGTAACTTGTTAGTGACTCAGAACCCCGGTCTGCCAAGAAACAAAAGTCACGGGGAGTGCCCTTACCATTTTTTGCATATTTTCATGTCAATAGAACTCATCAACTTTGGCGCGCAGCAAGTAGTAGACCACACTGGCGTTTACCCTTTCTGCTTCTTCACGCAGGCACGAACCCTGCATAGTGGACCGACTCATTACGTCCAGCAAGTACATGTAATTGTCAGTCTCGTGATGGCCTCACTAAATCAACACAACGATGGTCCCCGTTCATCGTCCTCCGAAGACGGCGACGATGACGATGTTGAGGATACCTGGGATGATGTGGACGACGAGAATGTATCCGAGGTTTTCACATCTCTTTTCGATGATCGCACTTTCGAGGATGTTAAGGACATGTTTACCTACTGCAAAGACCAATATGGCTTCGATGTCTGGCAGTTGCAGCAGCAACATGATCTTGATTTTCTTGGACTTGTGAAGCTTGTCAACTATGTGAGAAAATCAGTAAGTCAAGGTAGAACCTCGCCAGACGTGTCATCAAAAGCCCTCTTCGATGACGACCTTTACTTGCTGCCGGCAATGGAAAGTGACACTGTGCTTTACAATCTCGAAGACATCCTCGTGCAAGCTCGGACTGTTGCCCAATCTCAGATAGAAGAGCTCCATGAGCAGATGGCTGCTCTTCAAGCCCGTTTTGACTCGTACAAGCAGGATGTCGCAAAGTACATGGAACAACAAATGGATGAGGAATTGACAGTACCTATCTCGAACGGCAAGCAGCCATCCAAGCACAATCAGTCACTTGCTAAGGACGACGCCGATGCAGACTATTTTCTGGCGTATTCATTCAATGCAATCCACGAATCAATGCTGAAAGATAAAGTTCGAACAGATGCCTATCGAGACTTCATCTACGACAACAAAGATCTCTTCCGTGACAAAGTGGTACTTGACGTCGGTTGTGGAACGGGAATCCTGTCCATGTTTTGTGCGAAAGCCGGTGCTAAACAGGTTATTTCTGTCGACAACTCCGCGATCATCGACACCGCCCGCGAAATTATCAAAGCAAACGGCTTGGACGACCGAATACAATGCATACGTGGCAGAATCGAAGAAGTTGACCTTCCTGTTAAACAAGTCGACATAATCGTTTCCGAATGGATGGGCTACTGTCTACTGTACGAATCGATGTTCGACTCTGTCATTCATGCTCGGGACAAGTACCTTGCTCCAGACGGACTAATGGTGCCCTCGCATGCAACACTCAGTATGGCACCATTAGCTGACTCAGATCTTCGAGCTGCACATTCCGACTTTTGGAAAGATGTCTACGGCTTTGACATGAAACCCATGCTCAGACGTGCTCATGAAGAGTGTTTGATCAAGACGGCGTATCCTGAGGAGTTAGCAGGTGAGAGCACGGTCTTTAAAGTACTGGACCTCCATAAAGTTTCGGTGAAGGATCTTGAGTTTCAAACCGATTACATCTTGCGTGCCAAGCCAGACTCTGGCAATCTAGATGGCTTTCTGTTTTGGTTCGACATCTTTTTCGCAAGATCTAAGGATGCATTAACAGGGACTCCCGACTTCAAGAAGGCGAAGAGTCTTGGAATAACGGCGTTCTCGACAGGACCCTTCAGTGAACCGACGCATTGGCAGCAAGGAGTATGCTTCGTCGAGACTACTGACCAAAGCCTTGCAAACGAGAGTACAATCAAAGGGAAGGTGACCTTTATGAAAACAGCCAAAGATGGGAGAGCATTAAAAATCAGGGTGAGCTGGCAGGTGTCGAATTCAGAATCCAGAGAACAATCATGGCGTGTTGATTAGGGCGACTGAGCTTCTGTCGGAAGATCTCACACCAGTTGATGCTCACAGTTGACGAACTGTACGGCGTTCACATAGCTGAATTGATAGTTCATACTACAATGAACAATCTCGAAGTTCTCTGCTTCTGCTTCTGTTTGTTTCGAATGCCGGCCAACGTCTGCTTTATGGCTTTTCCATCCCGCTCTCTCCAGCTAACCTGACTCATGTCTGTCTTTAACATTCGTGTATCAGGAGGCTGTATGTGGCACGGCACCTATCTCAAGGTCGAAATGCTACTGCAATTCATCAGCATTCAAAGTTTCCTCTCTGCTGCAGACGACACGATCAGCGTGGACCTATACATCATCGCAAAAGACGAAGTTGTGCTCATCACAACATAAATAGGTAAGCTCGGAAGCATAGGTAAGTGTTATCGTTGTCGTTGGTATCAGGCTTCGAGTCAGAAGGCAAGCACGTGATTATCTTTACGCGTTGAGACGCGCTAGCTATTGCCTTGCAGTGAGGGGAATGGGCGAATGCGGTCCAAGGCACACTCAAGTCTTCACCGCAACTGCTCCTGTGTGTTGGCAAGGAATGTCGCTCTTCACGATGGAAATGGTTCTTACTTGGGTTATGACCAATTTCAGCAAGCTACATAGCTTGCAGATGACGATGACAGCAGATACGATGAGATCGTATCACCCGCACAAACAGGAATAATGTACAATGCAGCAGTCTACCATGCGAGCGTTTCAGCCTCAGCTTTCTCAACTCTCACATGATGAACGACGATACCAAGACAATGTCTGCAGGAAAGCCGGACGAGCGACCCTCAAAACGAAGCAGGATGTCATACGATATGGATACATTAGGCCTGAGTGGTAGCCACAAGTACGGCGACACAAATATCGAATCGTTTATGGGCAGTATCCAACAAGGGAGCCAAGATCCCAGACACCATTCAACAGACAACGCGCAGTTCGAAACCCCCCCAGTTGCATCGAAGCCAACCAGGAGCCAGCAGCAAATCACAACACAAGCAAGCTCATCCAGTGTGTCCACTTACGGCAACACTACGGTGACAGGACAATCAACGGCTATCCTTGGTAATGTAACTGGCGACATATATATCAATAACAAAGTCTTGGTTCCTGATCAGCTGAATACGCTTCTTTCTGGATGCAAGCAAAGAATCGAACGTCACAATCGCGTTTTCACTCACTATACGCTTGAGACAGTCATCGTCTTTAATGATGGAGACACCGTAGCATCGAGAGGCGCTTCCTACAAGAAAGAACTGAAGTGGCAGAGGAAAGAAGATTTGGGCGACGGTGTCGTTGGGGAAGTTCACCGTGAAGAGTGCTTGGACGGCGCTGTGGTGAGGAGCAGAGCAGTTAAGGTTCTTCGTTTACGTCAGCTGAAGCGCTTGAAGATCGATCACAAGAAAGAGATAGGTGCGTTCCTTCGCTTGTCCCAGCCTGAGAATGTCCATCGATTCGTCGAGTTCTTCTCGTGGTATCAACATGCTTACAGCATTTACCTGGCTATGGAGTTCATTCGTCATGGTGATTTGACCAAGCATATAAGCAAGGGACTGAACGTTGAAGATGTGCGACAGATAAGCTACCAAGTGCTTGACGGTATCAGAATTTTACACAGTTTGGACATTGTACATCGAGACATCAAGCCAGGCGTGAGTACATCATTCGTCTCTTGAACATTTGACTTTAGTGCTGACTTTATTCATAAGACATCTTTGTCGTCCAGTCCAAACCCCGATGGTGGGTCAAGATCGGAGACTTTGGTATTGCCAAAAGCACTTTGACTGAGCTCACTGCATTGCAAACAGTTGTTGGAACTCTTGGGTACCAAGCACCTGAAACTCTTGGTTTCGTACCTAGAGAGAAGGCAAATTACTACAATGAAAAGTGCGACATCTGGTCCTTTGGCTGCGTCCTCTATGAATTATGTACAGGATCCATGCTTTTTCGGAACCTATGTGATCTGCAGTCATGCTGTCGGACCGGCGTCGTTGCGCTTTCGGAACCAGAATTAGGAGATGTCTTGACTGCGTTTTTACTCTCGTTGTTGCATTGTTCACCTATAAGGCGACCAGGTGCAGAAGAAGCCTTAGAAATGGGCAAATCATGGTTTCACCCTGTAGCTTCAGAAGATGATTTCGATCCTACGCAGCGAGTTGTGCCGCCGCAGCTGGAAGATGGCAAAGCGTTGTGACTGCCTTGGAACGGAAGTGTAGATTTCACTACACAAAGCACGGTGGAAATGTCCGAGACTCAGCCCTATCAGCGCCATACACACCCGGGACTTAACATTGATGATATTATCTGTATTCTCAAGCCGCGTACGCCAGCAGCTGTTAGCTCTGTTCAAGCTACATTACTTACTGCTCCACAGCACATACTGCGAGACGCGGATTTTGGAACACTTGCATGGCAAGATGGAACTCTCAGGAGAGTGCCCGTCGGTACTCTTCAAAAGATTGCTCTACGACGAAGTGCAATCACCAAGTCGCCAAAGCAAGGATTTAAGTTCGGCAGAAATTTGAGAACTTGCGACATTCTGCTGACAGATGACCGTACTAATACTATTGTGAGCAATACGCATTTCACAATATTCGTGGATGAACAAGAGGAACTCATGATTGAGGACTGCTCAACTAATGGCACCCTCTTCAATGATGAACTTCTACTGAGCAAGGACCAAGATGGTCGTGAATCTACCAAATCAAGGAGAGTGTTACGCAACGGTTCACTTGTCGGTGTTTCGGTTGGTAGAGACTGCGAGCTGCTGACGTTTTCGGTTCGCATACCGCAAGAGATACGATATGAGGATACTCGATAGAGATGACTAGCAACGACTGATGATGCGGCTTGGTCAGACCTGATGTATGTGAGTGGCAGAAATCTTTATCCGTCCCGAGTGCGTTGCCACAACCAATACTCAACGCCTAGGACCCAAAGCAACAATAAGAGTGAACCAACAACCAGCACCGAGCGTCAAGCTACGTAATCAAATTGTTTTATAACGCACGATTTGTGTGGAAACGTACATACATACTTACCCATATACATCGACAGCATGTATCACAAGAACGAAACTCACTACCTCAAAGCCAGCGCGTATGCCCCAATGTACAGTAGCCAGGCTAATCCCAGCCCTATCCGAGCGCGTTTACAAAAGTACAGATATAATATAAGCCTTAGGGTTGGCATTTTACAATACAGTAAAGAGTGAGTCGTCTGTCCGAGTACATGTCTATACATATGTATAGTGCAAATTGCATGCTGTCCTGCCGCAAAACGCAGAACCCATCTCAACAGAAGGTGTACATATGTTCCTGGCTGCATCGACACCAATCTGAAGTTTAGAACATCTAACATTATGTACTTTTGTATACCAAGTTATACATACTAAGCTAGTACTTTTCCAAGCTAAACCACATCCGAATGTCAAGCACCACCACCAAAAAAAAGCCCTCTATTTAGTCTGTTCGCAAAAAAAAGACAAAACAATCAACAGCTGGGATTCGCTGGTGGTCACCCACCCAACTACTAGCCAGTCGGCATGGGGCTTAAGTATACGTGATCGAACGGGAACGTCTGTTTTCCACATCCTATGGTCGATTGCGGAGGACAAATGTCGTCGTAGGACACATGTCACATTAAGGAGCGCTAGCAAATACAGAAAACAAGCAAACAACCAACCTGGATCTTCGAACGTTGAAACGTAAGTTTTCTGCACATCTCGTTCACCAGATATGTACATGCTATAGATGTGGCACACCAGCACTTGCGAGCACAAGATTGAGGATACTAACCACACCCTCTCCCAAGATAAGTCCGCTGGCAAGCACGATAACGCCCGTCTCGGTATTGCCTTTGTAGTTAATCCAATAAAGACTGATCAATCCACCTACCGTTCTCGCTAGCGTAAAGCTAGGCGTGTTGTACATGCCCACAGCGACCGCAATGCCACCCGGAATCCACGGGTGGAGCTTCCGTTTCCACGATCCCTCCTCGCTGGTGTTCAACCAAATTCGTAGAATGGTCGTGAGTGTAAAAATCCCGCCTGCACCGAGGGCATACTGCCATGCCATATTCGGCAGGCCGCGACCAGTGACGAGTCGTGCGGTAAAGATCCACACATATGCTGTCGGCACCTGGAAGAGTTCACCCGGCACGTCGTAGACGTTTACGTAGAGTTTGTAGACTATGGCACTGACGACAGCACCGACTACCGAGCCGATGAGCTGACCGTAGAACTGCGCTTTTGGACTTGCGCCGATAAGATGGCCGGCTTTCAGGTCTTGAAGGATATCACCAGCTTGCAGAGCACCGGACTCGGAGATCGCGCCAGCAAGAAGATTGATAATGATGGCGTGGTGGGCGTGTTTGCCTGTTGGTTGCACGAGCGCGAATACAAGTTGTGTTAGCTTTGAGATACCGCTGACGGGGTTGAGATCCGTTTCTCCGAGTGCACGGACACCCATGATGCTCAAGAGAAGGGCGAGGAAGAGGGCCAGGATGTTGAGAGACAAGGGCATATACTCTCCAAAGGTTATGTGAACGCAGACGACGCAGAGGATCATAGAGATTGGGAGCCAGATTGCAACAGCTTTGTTGGAGATGAGGTGATGCGGTGGGGCGTCCTCAGGTGGTTCAGAAGCCATCTTGCTGTGCTCTTGCACATCAACTCTGCTGTAGTCCTGGTTCGATTTGTAGATGTGGGAGAGCACGAAATCCTTAAAGTCACTGGATTGTCTGTATCTCGTCGTTGTGCTTCGTACAAATTGAGGACCATAGTAGATGGTCGGCCTCAGGACAAGCCATCCAAGGTTAACGACTGCATCGGCGAGCATGATGGCCAAGCTCACCCACACAATCCAGCCTTTACTACCGTCTTCCCAATCATCGACAGGGCCAGGTGCCCAACCGCGGTTCTTAGCAATGGGAGAGAGCACAGCCCAGCCAATGACAGCGCCGAGAAGCATGTGTAAGGTTGTGGCTGGACCCATGATAATACCTTGACCGACATAAGCTGGGGATGGGTTGAGTGTCCACTGCCAGGTATTCGCGAGGTATGTACCGAAGATGGGGAGTCTGTGAAGAAGTGGTACAAAGTATTGAACTAAAGTGTATACACCAGAGCCACCAAAGGCATACAGCAGAAAGCGAATTTGTTTTTTCCAATCTCCTCTCATGTCTTCTTCATCATGCTGCTTGCCGTCGTCGTCTCTTTCTGTGCCGTTGAGTAATTGCTCCCTCTCTTCAGTGCCCTGTGTTTCAATTTCGGCCTCTTTTGCTTCTTCTCCTTGGACACCTCCGTGCAAAACACTGATCATCAGGGCTGTAGCAGTCCCACTTGGGAATTTCAGACGCTCCCGAATGATAACCTGCTTTCGTAGCGGCACTCCGAAGACAACACCGAAAAAGCAGAGCCCAATACCCCAGACTATCAGCCTCCACAGGCTTAGATCTATAGGGGCACCCTCACTCTTCTTCAGAAGGAACTCCAAGCTGGGCATGACTCCGACAAACCCGAGACCAAGCGGCATAGTGCCAACTGCGCCCGCAACTGTCTGTACAAGTACATTCTCGACCGGAGTAAAGGGCAGACGTAGATGTTTCGATAAGGTCTTAAAGAACGCGAAGCCGATCAGGGAGGCTGGCATAGCCATTCCGGATACCCATCCTGTCTGTAGACCAAAGTATGTATTCGAGAAGCATATGATCACGCCGATGACCAGACCAACTGCCAGGCCTCGAAAAGTGAAATTGGTCGCATCAACAACCGAGTCATGGTGATTAGAGCGAGTCGCATAGAGTCCGTGGTCTGAGGTTAGGCTCTTGACGGCTTCTGTTGTGCCGTCGTTGGTAGGGGTCGACTCGGAGAGCTCGTGATTGTCATTCTCGGATAGGCCATTGGAGTCGTTGGAATCACGATGCGCTGTTGAAGGACCTCTGTCAGGAGCCATAGCATTTGTTCTATCGTTCCTTGGAATGGAAAAGCATTGGTTCTTTGGGCACGCAGTCAAACCATGGTGCTCAAGTATTGTAAGCGTCCTCCGCAGCACGCGGAAACTTGCGGGGTCTTTGGGGTCGCAAATGACACCATAATGAAATGCTTGCAGTGGTTCACGAAATGCTTACGGGACGAGAATCGAGTGCGCACATACAATGTCAAGAGGAAGATCAGGATGTGATTCGAGATCGAAATTAAAATGGTAGAAGAAAGTGCGCATAAGGTATATCTAGCTGAACTCGCTCAGGCGACTTTGAGCGAATCTCAAATCGCTACTTTCCAATACCAACCCATTCCAATCCATATCACGCGATTAGATTGCCCTTGATCGCCTCATACACAGACACCTGAATGAAAACGGTACCAATCAATGAAATCTCACATAGGGTGAGGAAGAGCTCCAGCTACTAACCCATAGTCATATTTACACCACTGCGAACCATGTCCCTCCAAGACTCTTTCTTCGATTTCTTGATCTTCGCCATCTCCTTAGCTTCCTTGATGATTTGCTCTGAAGTCTTGCCATCCGCTGTGAAACTCGAAGTTCTCCTGGCATCCTCGTAAGGGCGGACAGGTCTGACCCCGGCTAATGAATCGTGATGTTCTGTATATTCTGGTACCTCGGGGGTCGACTGAGCTTCGTCATAAGCAGGTAGCACATCACTGCCACGGGTGAATTGATCAGCCTTAGTCTTTGGAGCCTCGAATCTCCATTTGGCGACATCCTCCGGCCTGAGGAGGCAGTCTTCGGCAGGTGCATGTGTCCCTTGATAGTATCCTTCCTTGTCCTTGGCATAGTGCTTTCTCCAAACGTCGTAGGGAACTTCGCGGAATGTGAAATTCGGGATGTGTTCATCCCGCTTCTTCCGTTGAGTCGTTAGTCCCGCCTTGCGCATGAATTTCTTCTGCTTGCTGACTTCTTCCTCGGTCGAATTGTTGTTATGCTGCCAGTTGATTGATTCATCCCAAGAAAAACAATCAGAAGCACCGATACCTGTTGGTGGAGCTATGTTGGCAGGCAGCCTGGGAGGAACGACTGCGACCCTGACCATCTGCTGGACCGGCGGGCCACCAGCTGATTGTGTACGTATTTTGGACGTTGCAACAGATTCTCTTCGTGTTTGTTCTTGTTCCATACCACCCGCGGTCGACATTCGTGGAGCGAACATTTCGTTTAGTAATTCCGGGACGACGATGTTACCTCCTGGTCTGGGTGTTGAAAACGTTGTTAGAGCTGATGATGGCAGTACGTGAGTTGACTTTGCACGAGGGCTTTATAGAACTTCAACATAATGGCTTAGATGGTAGCAACGTCGGTTCACCTTACCTAACCCCCAAAGGTATGAGTACGTCAGACGGCGATCAAGGCTATTAATGAACATCCTTATCGCACAGCTTAAGATCATTACCACAAAAGGATCATCACCTGAAGCAAATTGTCTCATGTTAAAGGCGCAGCCAATCTTGTCAAAGGACATGCAACCACACGACATCTTGCATAACCCCCAGATATTTGCGGGGAAGCTGCAACCCTATGAGATGCTCGAGCAAATAATGCTGCTGGCCTAGAAAAGGTATTCTTCCAGAACATGCAGAAGAACAAGGCGGAGTACAGGACTGTCGTGTAATACTGCCCATATTGAGCTTTCGATGGCGGTGATAGTCGAACTGTACAAGATTGCGCTGCTCCGATTATGTAAGCAGGGTTCGCGAGAAATTTATGTCTCATCGATCATGCTGCTGCACCTTCACTGCAGTGAGGAGTTGTGAAACCTGCAGGGGAGTATAAAAGTGTTCTACCACCATCCAAATCACATGACTTATTAGTACGGTACTTGGTCATATCGGAGTTGGTGATATGCCAAGCATCTAGCGTGACTTGTTTGACTTCTCGTGTCGCGACAACTGTGCCCTAACCCTAACTTGACTTCCTTTCCATTTCATCTCTACCTACCACTCAATGTCCATCTTTTTCTGTTAATACAGCCATTGTAAACTGCAGTGAGTCTGCCGAGTCGACAATGGCGCGATTGCGCAAAACCACTCCTCAATCACCTTCGAAGGCCAAGTCAGGGCCAACCTCACCACGCCAGATTCGTAGATCCACTCGCGTACAAAGCTACGAGCCCAATCAGCCGGCGTCCTCCGCATTGCAAGACCCGCCAAAATCTCTCAACCCCGTACTCGAAGAGGACAATACCATTTCTGTTCATGTCAGCCAGCCCGTTGACCAGGTTGACGAACGTGACGATGAAAATCAGCTTGACGAAGCTGAGGCCAGTGATGATGACTTTGATGATTACTCCGCATCTGAGGATGAAGACCTTGCTGGCCTGGATAAAGACCTGATTATTGACAATTTGAGTGCTATCAACCTTGATACCGATGACATCTTTCGTCTACTCGAGTCCTCGACATCTTCAAAGGTTGTTAAGGACATCCAGAATCCTTTGTCTGCCATAGCCAAGCGGTTCAACCATTTAGTACGAAGACTGCTCAGCAACCTTGAGCCATGCGGTCACGATAGTCTTCTCCAACCTGCCAGGCTGTCATACCTTCTTACTAAAGGGGCCTATCCCGAGGCTGAGTCGATTACTCTTACCCATTCCGAACAAGTCTTCATGAAGGTCAACCTTGCTCTTTTTGCTGTGAAGCTTTTGCAAGGTCGATGGGATGACCAGGATACACGACTCGATAACATTATGTCCTACCTGACAGACATACAAACTTTTCCAACGCCGTTCTTTGAGCGTGACCAAGATGGGCAGATTGTTACAGATGCCTTCAGCAGAGCGTTCAAGCAGAGCACTTTGACTCTAGGCATTTCTCTACTCACTCAATGTTACATCCGCTATGCACGGAAGAAGTCTGTCGAAAGTGGTTTTGACGCGGAAGTGTTGGTTGCAGCAGTCTTCCTCCAGGATGATCAGCAACAGGTCCGGGATGTATCTCTTGGAGCATCGACAGCAAAGTCGAGGACTGCCCTAACGAAGGACATTGAGTCCCGAGTTCAGGAAATTCGCCACTTCTTCACAACAGATGGAGCCGTTCTCGTTGATATGGAAGGGTTGATCCAAGCCTTCCCATCGGAAATGTTTGTACAAGATGCTATCTCATGGTCCGTTGCCAGAAAACAACAGCTCGATCAGGCAATTGAGAATGTGGGTGGCATTGAAGCTATCAGAAATGGTTTGCTTGACAGCCAAGTAGCAGCCGTTGCAAGATCGAAGAAACAGAAACGCCAGTCGAAAAAATCGCGAGAGGTCAGAGCTCTTGAAGATGGAGCAGCATTCTTACGAAACGTGGATGAGTTTCTCGATGCTACTGCTGCCAGAGAATCACCAGGCCATGAGGAGGAAGCTGCAGATGTGGTGCCAGAATTGCCACAGCAATCAGTGGTAACTCCACAACGGCCACGAGAGGTTGCTGAGACACCGCAGCCAGCTAGCCAACCACGTCAGCCATTACACGAGCAACACTTCGAAGGTGTTCCCATCGATGAAAGCGATAACGCAAATATCATGAATGAGGATGCTCCGGCCGCTAATGACGTGCCGCCTTCAGCGCAACTACCACCAGGTAGCACTCAAGATGTGCTCGCAAGATCAGAGAGACAACAAGCAGTAGCTAATAAAGAGAACATACCACAGCAACGTGCTCGTCTGTATGAACGTCAACTCGGTGCTGTCAGGGAAAGCTTTGAAAGCCCAAGCCGTACTTCTCAAACACCAAGCAAAAGAGCACACCAGGCTACCGAGGACCCTGACGAGGAAGACGACTTCGAGCAGGACAACCGTGGCAACAAACGTCAACGCATCTACCCTGCCAAACCTCCTGTCCCACAGCCTCGTCAAGACGAAAATCCAGCCATGTTCATACCTGAAGACGAAGACCCCGACGCCCAAGACCCAAGCAGACAACCTCCCTCCACAACCCCACAGCACCACGCCGTCCCATCCTCAACGCAACCTACCCGCATGCCCCCACCGCCACCAACCCAGACTCCGCCCTCCTCCACCGCCCCACCACCAGCATCGTACGAATCCTACCAACGCACCAAACAAGCCGCAAAAGCAAACATGCAAATGACAACCGCCCTCCTCGACCCCTCCACAAACCCCTCCACAAACCTCCAAGCCTCCTACCCGTCCCATCAAGCCCTGCAGCATAACTCCCGCATCCAGGTCCGACGCGCCTGGACCCCGGGCGAAATCGAGCGCCTCATCCAGCTAATCCAAGACTATCAGACCCAATGGAGCAAGATCCTGAAAGTCGATGCGCAGATGGCCATACCGATGCTGCAGAATCGGACGCAGGTGCAACTCAAGGATAAGGCAAGGAACATGAAGCTGGACTATCTGAAGGCAGAGATGGAGTTGCCGCCGGGGTTTGAGGGGGTGACGATCAGTAAGGCGCATAAAGAGACGTTTCGGCGGTTGGGGATTGCGGTTGAGGAGGATTTGGTGCCTGGTACTCAGGAGTAGGGATGAGGGAGGTGGTGTTGTGGCATCTACCTGCTTTGTGGGAATTGTTTTTCGATGGGTAGTGCACGGTCTGATATGCGGAGAGTAGGTTGTGGTCTTGTTGTTCAATTCATGGTAGACCCGTGGGTGGGTAGAGGCATGGTTGTAGTATATGGGCAGGCTCGCCCAAAGGCGCTTGTTTCTTGTTTCGTCTCGAGTATAGTATAATATGCACTTGTCAGGTTGTGTATGAATGTAGTCGTTACGATCGTTCATTCAACTACTTCAAGGTGTTAAGAGCTTACATACACTACGTATGTACTGTTATGACAATCTGACAATCCCATTGATATGATTCTAGCGGTGGGGATTTTGGTTTGGTTGTGCTTAGAAGCTAGAGAGAGCTTGAAGGCACACTCAAAAATACGGTACATGTACGCACATATCGCTGAAAGCTGTGGATAAGCTACCCTAAGGTGCAGTATACCTGTGACGTGCCAAATAGGTAGGTTCGCAGTCTACCTTAAATGAACCTCTCTTTTGACTTAATAATAACTGTCTAGAACCAGCTAGGTAAGGCCTAGACGAAGCCGAAGCCATAACGGAAGCTTAGGCAGGTCCGGAGTTGCTTGACCAAAAATACGAATAAGCTTATGTCAGCCTCGGACGGCAGCAAATAAAGCGCTGTTGGGAACTTGGAAAGTTCGCCCAGAAAAGCCACTGACGCAGGCAGCCACTTAAAGGCGGCAAGCAACGCAGGAAGTTTCTGCACATCTCGAAGCGTTGTTTCTACTTGATACTGCATCTCTTGTGAATCTCCGATCGTGGCGAGACATGCTCCAGATCTGATTCCACACCTAACCTGTAGCATGAGCACAAGAGAAACTTTGCCTCTACAAGCACTACACTAGGACGTATTCCGAGCACAGCCTTGAACCATCTCTGCAGAAGCACCAACATCAACTCCCTACGCCTTGTCATGCTCCACCATATTCGGCCCACCAGCATCGAAGCGCGCCTGATTGATCCGTCGTGCAACACAAAACTGAATCCTTCCGCATGTCATTCACACATCAGGCCCATCAAATGATTTCGAAACAACTAAAGCAAAGATGTGGACTCGCCCAACTCAAACATGACTGTTCCTTTTTCTGCTGATGGATCCTCATCGTCTTACTATAGCCTTCTCCAGTGTTTTTTGCTTTCTATTTGTTGCCGTCGCCGAGTACTAATTCTTTAGGACCCCGGGCTCGTGGATCTGTGATTCCCTACCATCCACACCACCTGATATCTGCGAAAGGTGCTCATAACGAACCGTTCAACAGCATTTATCTGACCAGTAGATACACACACTATGTTTTGCTCTTCTTCAGTACGTCCGAATTGGAGGTCCTTTGATGTCCTTACTAATTCATTCCAGATAATAGTTGCAAGCCTCCTCGCTGCTGTCGCCCGAGCAGCGCCACTCGTCGACAGAGCCGACACCACCACAGTCAGCGTTGTTCAGGGCCTCCTGGGAAGCGACGGCTACTGGAACGACTTTGATGGTCAGCATTTTCTGGGAAATGAGAAAGAGCATGACTGACAGAAAACAGGCGGCAAAAATGCATACCAAATGTATACCGGAAACGGTTCTATAGCAGCCGGCTGGCCTGCGCAGAATGGCTGGGTGTCATTCAATCAGCTTTGGACTGCGAACCTACACATGATAGCCCGAAGCTGCGACATGCTCTACAACGTGGCCAACAACAATGCGCAAGAGACCCTTGACCTATACGATGCTATCAAACAAGTCGCTCACGAAACTCGAGTCGACCATCGCTTCATTTTCGCCGCGATTATTCAAGAAACAAAAGGCTGCGTGCGAGCCGCCTCCACTACAGCGTCCGACGGCACACACAATCCCGGCCTATTACAATCCTACAAAGGAACATACAGCTGCAACCAAAATGGCACAGTCATGAATCCTTGCCCAATGGATCAGATCCTGGGCATGGTCAGAGACGGAAGTGAGTAAAATCGGAAAACAACCCGACTCCAATACTAATAGGACTTCTAGTCGCCGGTTCTAGCAGCGGACACGGTTATGCCCAAGACATCAGCGAGCAATCTACCGTCGTAAACAACGAATTCGCATGGGCGTACTACCGAGGAGCCCGACAATACAACTCCGGCATGATTGACTCAAGCGGTGATCTCGGCAAAGGCGGTGCTACGCATTGCTACGCAAGCGACATTGCAAACAGATTGACAGGCTGGACAGACGCCCAAAGTGGTTGTACGCTTGACAGCAGCAACAGCACCAGTACATAGCGTTGTGTTCAAGTTCTTTTCTTTCTCCAGTAGTTACGGCCATTCACGATCGAATGAACGATTTTAATCGATCTCAAACCTGCATATTTGAGCGATGGGTCAGGCGTTCAAGGGGATAAAAGGTGCATGGACGGAGGACATGTTCGAGCGACATAGCATACATACCTTCCACATATAGTCTACTTAGTATAGATAAGTAAATTCAAGAAGAGAACAAAACAGCGTTCAAACACAAACAAAAGGATCTAAGTTGAATTGAAACACACCAAGTAATACGGTATAAGGAGTCTAAGCCACTACCTCTCCACTTCTTCCTAGTACAATCCCCTTATCGTCGACGTGATTTACATTGAGAACGAGTACAAAGTACATACTTAACATACACACATAAATCTTAATCCCAATATTCATATCTGTTTCCTTGTGGTGAACAGTATAACATACGTATTTGGTGCAACGCATTAATGGGACGTGAATGTTGAATCTTGCTGTTTGATATTTATCTATTATGGGCAAGACGTGTATATTGACTGGATGAGGGCAGGCGAGAATTATCTGATGTTCTCTACTAGTCTACATGCTATCGTTACTACATGTACATGAATAGAGGTAGGAAGGTTGGTAGGTAAGCAAGTACTGTAGGTAAGGAGAGTAAATTGTCATTCTCAGCACTACTTTCCTAGACCGTTTGCATTGCGTTGCATCGTGACTATCATATTCCATGTTCCGTGCACCATGTACCCGTGTACCCGTGTACCTACCTATATGTAACAAATTATCTCCCACTTCAATCTCCTTCTCCTTCCCTTCCCTTCCCTTCTCCTCCACCTCCAACCCCTAAACAGCAACAACATGAGGACCAACAGACCACCACCACCACCATCATCGATCTCCATCAACCTAATCTCGGCCACTCCATATCCCTCAACGTAAAACCCCGACTCAACCTCCTAACCAGCCCCCCAACAGGCCCGCCAGTCCTCACATAGCGTCACCAACCCGCCTCCTCATCGCCCTCTCCTTCGTTTTCCTGTCCAAAACGCTGTGCTCGGACAGGATTCGATCTCAATCCCCGACCTGCTTGTCGTCCCCAGCCACGGGGGCTAGCGTACATCTGTTGTCTTCGAAATCCTTCGCGTGGTTCGAGACGCGCGTTGTAGGAGCTGCCCATTGGTGGGTCGCCGCCGTCGTCCATGTTCGCCATCATTGTGTTCATGTCGGGTGCTGTGTTGCCTTCTGCTGCTGATGCTGTGGTTTCTGTGTCTTGCTGGGAGACGGGGATATCGTTCCATGAATGCACGGACACGGTGCCGGTCGACATGCCCCAGCCGTTCCAGCTTGTGGCTGCGATGACAGGCACGGTAGGTGACCAGGATGCGTCGCGGACACACGTTTTCCACACGTTGCTGTTGTAGCCCATGTCCCAGTCGAACTCGCCTGCTCGGTCCGAGAGTTTAGGTCTTGTGTCGCGTGTTGCGGTCGCGACGTCTATGGTGGCGCGGAGCGTGGCGTCGAGGTTCCAGATGTAGACTTTGCCGTCTTCGGAGCCGGAGTAGACGTACCGTGAATTACTGCTCGTGGGCGGGGAGAAGTGGCATCTTATGAGTGTTTTTAGGACGCGGTGGCCGCGGAATGTGACGACGGAGCAGTCGTCTGGGTTTGGGCGGTAGTCTGTTTCTTCGTATGGTGCGAAGCGGTAATCGAAGTTTGTGGTGTAGCGGCTTAGATTCATGCGGTCAAATTTGTCGGGGGCTACCATTTTGCGTAGGTCCCAGAGTTTCATCATTTGGTCTTTGCCGTTAGAGAGGACGTAGCGGCCGTCGCCTTTGGAGTCGACGTATGTGATTCCTTCGGTGTGGCCGACGAATACACCTGCTTCTCGACCGTCGGACATGGATCGTCTGTCCCAGACTCTTAGTGTTTGGTCGTCGGAGCCGGAGAAGAGAATGTGTGGAGATGATTTATCACCGAAACATACTGCGTTGACGTCGTCGCCGTGCTTGCGGAGCTTGAGGGTTGTTTTACGTGTCTCGAGGTCGTAAACTAGTACATTGTGGTCTGATGTTCCTGCTACTATTTCACGGCCATCACCACTGAACCTCAACGACCAGATACCGAATCCTTGACGGCCCATGTATGCTGCATGAGCTCTATCGCCGAGTATTGAGCCAGGAGCATAGTTGGTGAAGTCAAGGAGAGTATGATCATTGTGGTCGTTCGGGTCAGTTGGAGCAAGACATACGGTATGTCGAATAGAGGAGTAGGCAAGGAAGCGGTTGTCCGGGGATAAGGTGGCATCCGTGATGGTCCATTGGCCAAAGGGAAAATCGACAGTCTTGTAGTATTTCCAGTCGTATGGATTGCTGGTGTCGTACATTTGCACTTTGAAGTTCTGCGTGCACGAGAAGAAGAAGTTGCCATCGTCTGAGAACTGACCGGAATATGCTCTGGAGTCATAGTGTATGATCTTGTCGGCAAGACAGGTGTTGGGTATCAGGTCCTGCGCAATGAGCATGTTGTGCCGACGAGCTGTAGGACGGGCGTCAAGACCCAGACGCCGCCAGAGCAAACGTTCGCTGACTGACTTCTTGCGATGACATATCCTCTCAACTCTGGTATCGTTAGATCCATACACGCCTGACTGCATCAGAGAACGTCCGTTGTCACTAGGCACTTTGGGAAAGCGATTTGGATCAAGATTACGACGGCGTGGAGGGCGACGGCGTCGGCGACCGTATGGATCCCGATCGTCATCATCATCTTCTTCTTCCTCCGCGTCGTTGGCGTTGTAGGTGATTATTCTGTAGTTGTGTGATGCTAATATTCGTTGTAGGCCGTTCCTGCCTCCGAGAAGTTGTTGCAGATGTGCTAGCGTTCCTGCGAATGGTGAGCGGGAGTTTCAGAGATGAAAGGAGGTATACTGACTCGCCCTCCGCTCTTGTTCAGTTTCCACTGCCTCGGTCTCTGTTCTTTCGCCTTCATCTTCGTCACCGCCGCCGTCATCTTCGAATACTATTTCGATGTCTCCATCTTGGAAGGATTCGGCTGCATCTAGATGGCTTTGTCAATGTTGCTCGAACTACCGAATAAGCCACTCACCAGTGTAATCGTCCGTCTCTGTCTCATCATCCTCTGTGCTTGCAAGAGTACTTTGCTCGGTTGCAGGCTCATATATGTCGTCATCGCCCTCCTCTTCTTGAAAGAGATCTAATATCGACGCATGTAGTCGTGATCCGTCCGCCATTCTGTTTGAGCGGTGTGATCAGAGTTAGAGGAGTAAAGATAGAGAACAACGTTCTCCCCTAGAGTCCATCAGATGAAGGGCGAATCGACTCCGTCAGCTGCATGGTACTACTGGTTCCACGGTCCATCGATATCGGGAGATATTAGACTTATCGCCGATAAAGTTATTCCCCTCATGCCTGATGGGGTATAATGTAGAGATGCCAAGTCCGAGGTCCGTTTGTTTTCACCGTCCATGCCTGTGGTTTGCATTGGTGAACCTCTGGGATGTGTGGAGTTCTTTTGGGTATAGCAACGTTAGAGCATTCACATTGTTGTAGCTTAGGGGTGATGAATGTGGGTAGGAGTACTGGGGCCCATGTATGGGAATGTTCGGACAGACGATTTTGCACAATACGAAAATGTGCATACATATATCATTGTCCTCAGAGCAAACAGTGGGAGCCGTGGAAACTAAGGACGTAGAATTGCGACATAAATAGTACGCCAAGTTTAGTGAGGGAGTCTTCTCGAAGAACATTTAGCTACATATCCTCCATTCGTCAGGTTGTAACGCAGTAAATGCTTGACCCTGAAACGCTTGCTGAATGATTCTCAACTATTCCTCATGACCTCCTGTAGCCGTCACTTGCCAGATGAGTGGAGCTTAGCAAATTTCGAACTGCCTGCACATCGTGGCTTTGGTAAGTGTGGCTGCGATTGCCTTCGTTAAACAGCTTGGCTCCTCATATCAAGTATGCAATGTGCGGGCTTGTTTGTCTTCACCTAAGGCTGGTTTCCATCCCTCTCAATCTTCGTTTTCGACATGCGCCGCGCTACCCAACCAACACATTGTTGACCGGGATGTGTACTAGTAGTAGGATTGTCAGTATCATATAACCAAGCTCTGATGTCTTGCGCAGCTTCTCCGACTTAAGGGGCTGGAAAGCAAGTAGCACGACCCAAGGCCAGATACGTGCCAATGGTGTCGATCCTGACTCTGCTCTCACTACTGCCATTGATTGTTTGTCGGTTTGCTTTCTCGTGGCCGGCGAGTTCTTCTGAGTTCTGACTTGTGGCTATTTTCTTGTATTCTCCTTTCGTGCCAACTCGACGCAGTATCAATGAGATTGAAAGGAAGGTTTGACTTACTCAGCTTGATGAAGTATCCAATTGCGCCCATAATCAGGAACCCCATTCCAACTGCTTGTGAAATCTTGATGAACTCTCTTCGATCGGCTGCAAACGTGACGTTAGCTTCTTTCCTGTTCTGACGACGCATGTGTAATGTGGAAGTGGTGGTGAGAGTAGCTGCTGCAGCTAAATAATTGAAAGGGCCCAACGAAGATGATCTAGAAGGTCTTAGCTCGGGAAAGGATTACTGAGGTAGCGCTATGCTGAGCACGAAGCGCTTTAACCTCTCCACGAAGTATACCGCACAGAGCTTGGACGGCAACGTCTTCGCTTCTTTCCCACAGAACAATGGATTTGCTCGAACATGGTTTGTGGAGCTGCCAGCGCTCTTCCTGCCATAAATCTTGTCTGAACCATGGTTGCGACCACCGCGAGTCTTCACACCATGTATCTTCCTCTTGACTCTTCCCTGAACACAACGCGAACAGTGTAGCTCGTGTATATGCATTCTCTCCATTGCGCCACAAGGTACAGGACGGGACAACGTAAATGGTGAGCAGGGGCAGGCTGTTTAGCAAGACTCACGCTTTGTGCATCTGTTGAGAAACTGTGTTCCATCCTTGAAGAATTCCTTTGGAATATCAACGAGTTCTTGCATGGTGTCTGACATCTTGGCTGTATATTTTCTGGTTCTGGTTTTGCCTCAACCTCGATTATGTTCGTATGCTGCCTTGTTTCAGGAATGGACGAGAGTGGTGTTGTTGCAACGGCAGGGTCCAATTATCGGTGTTGAGATGTTAGGAAGGGAGAACTGTTTCTGCGTAATAGAAATCGCAATGGTAGTGGCTGTGTTGGTTGTGAGGGTGTGATTGCTCACAAGAGAATCGATCGTGTTCTTGGGGAATGATATGGAGCTGGAGATGGTGCCAAACTGGCCCTAAAGACGAAGTGCGCAGTTGGCCTTCGGCAATGTTTCCACTTTGAGGTGTCTTATACTCCTTTTCGTGTGGGCGACAGCTGACAGTTCTTCTTCCAGACTTGTGTGAAACATAGGACAACAAACATGCACAAGCTACAAGTAATACAGGAGCGATTGTGTGCTGGAAAGAAAGAGTTCATTCAATTTCTGAAGAGAATATGCTAATGCTAATGCTACAAAACTATACTGCAGGCTTTCCATGCTCAGGAAGACATTGCAGTAGTGACAAGATTACGCTCAACCATATACCAATGCTCTAACTTCAATACTCTCTCGTCCAGGCGCGCCCTCTGGTGTTCTAGGGTCAATGAAAGCAGTGTGTGGTACTCTCTGTCCGACACCAGCCTTGCTATCGAAACACTTCAAGAACAATCTCTCGTCGTTCTTCATGCCAGACCAGTAGTAAAACTTTTGTCCCGGATTGTGTCGTACAGCTGCCGTCTCGCCCGTCCTATGTGGATATCTATGCTCGACCGGCACAAGATCGTTATCGTCTGTGGTTTGTGCCGAAGCAAATCCAAGTGGTGACGCTTGAACAGGTCCGTTCAGTGGTCGCCAGACGTTGATGATGCGGTAGCGACCTTTGAGAAGCTCCTCGGCATCTTCAGGGTTGTGAAGCTTGACGCGCCATTCTGTTGAACGAGCTGTTTGGTCGACATGGACTCTCGTCACGGGTGCTCGTGGAGCATCTGGGTGAGATCTCCTAACTGTATGGTCGAAAATAGTGATCTTGTGTGCGCCAGGCACATTATCAAGGAGCACTTTTTCGACTTCAGGATAGTACACTTTCTTGATCTGCTCATCATCCGTGAAGTCCTTTTCCTCTGATGGAATGTTTTGAACCACTTGAAAAGCGTCTTTTTCAAGATGATATTCTGATTCATGCCCTCGAATGTCGTTCATGTTGACTTCAACAGCATTTTGAGTATAGTTGCGCTGTGGAGAGCCGTCGGTAGGCACCTCTACAAAGTTCCATGGTTTACTGCCATCAGCAGGGTCTTTAAAAAAGTTGACAACTGTTTTGACGGGACCGCGAGGGATATAAGTTGGGTCATTGGAGACAGTGATGCTATTGGGGTTGGAGTTAGTCACTGTTTCTGTCGTTGTCGCCATATTGATGGGTAGCTGATGAGTGGATGAAAATTGTCAGTCAAGAGGGTTTTGAGTGATGAAGTGAAGACCGGCTATCGACCCACCTGCTGGCCTGTATATATAGATTCGTCAAGCACTCTCTTACTAATTTACAATTTGTCAGACTGTGATTCCCGAGTGATGGCGACATCCCCGAGAATGATCGAGACAAACCAAGTCCCCAAATCGGCACAAACGTCATGCTGTTTTTATGCTTTCCCCGCATAATTTTCTTGCTGTGACATGATCCATTGGCTCAGCTTTCTAATCACGGTTTTATGCCTGAGGCCGTCGAAGCCGAGAGGGCGGACTGTGATCACAACTTGAACTGTTCGGGTATTTGAGGCCGAGAAATTTGCCACAACAGCTCAGCATGTCATTCCTCAGTACAAGTAAATCTCTCAAAGGGGTATCTGTTGTTGAACATAAACACACATACAGCATCATCTGCCCACTTCATCTCAGCAACTATGCTCATACACTCCTTCAGCGTCATAGTCTTCTTCACTCTCTTCACTCAACATCTGCACTCGGCGGCAAAGGTGCCATTCCCCCAAATTTCTCATAGAACTCAAGTGTCATGGCAGCAAGGAACACAGGAATTTCCTTCCTCTCCTTGACCCAGTAGTCTACCGTTCCACTGATCTCTTGCCCAAAAGCACTGTTCGTGCCGCCTCCTATCTTCATTGTGCCCTTCTCACCGTCGAACTCAATGTAGTCCTCTCTATCATCCTCCTCCTCTTCCTCCTCTCCCTCCTCTCCACCAGCAGTGTAGTACATTGAACGCACCTTAACTTTACCATTGGGTAGGAAGGTCACACGATAGCCCAGGATACTGCTAATGACATCTCGAAATTCGGCGGCTTTCTGTGTCCAGATCTCTCGTTGTCGCTTCATGCGCTTTTCTTTGTCTGCTACAACCATTTCCATATCCTTTAGATCTAGCTTAAGAGCATCATAACTGCTGACTGGTATGACCTTGACTTGGCTCATAGCAACACTATCGCCTCGAAGCTGCCTCATCAGGTCTTGGTTCTCTTGCTTGAGCGTCCGCAGTGTTGAGGCCTTTGTTGCCTCATGATGAGCTGTCGGATTGTCCCGCAACTCCAGGATACGGGTTGAATTCGAAACACGAAGAGCCTTGAGCTGTGATTTGGTCGCTTGTAGTTCCGTTGCCAGTAGCTGAGATTGTGATGTGACCTTCTGCAAGGCAACTTGAAGGTTCTTGTTCTTCCGAAGCACGTGTCCGTACTGGCCATCTTCAACCTCTTGGCTTTCTGCTCCGCGTTTCTGGCCTGTCTTAGGCCCTAAAGACTGAGCTGCAGTGGCAACAGACTGAAGCGCTGCCATCTCGCTGTGAAGTTTGGTGATCTCTGATCTATGCTCTTGGAGAAGAACTTCCAGTCTTTGAGTCTGTTCAATGTGTTGCAGATTTTCGGATCGTTGGGCACGCACCGTTTCTTGAAGGAGTTTCACCTTTCGTATCCTCTGCGCCATCTTCGCAGCTCTAGCCGCTGCTATTCCCTCATCGTCCTGAATATCATCCTGGTTTTCTCCACCTTCAGCAGTTGGTGTAGTCTCTACCATATTCACATCGAAATCAAGAAGATCTGGATCCTCCGTCTCAACTTTCTCTGTCCTCAACTGCTCCTCTTTCTGGAAGGTTTCCAGTTGCGCTCTAAGGTATTCAACCTCTTTCTGGGCAAGCTGTCTCTGCCGGTCGATTCGTCTGAAAGCCTGTGTATCGACAGGGCCATCCTCGATGGGTGCACTTTCTGCTGCCTTTACGTTCTCGAGCTCGAACTTCAACACATTTCTCTCCGACTCCATGGCTCTAAGGACCTCATCCTTCCCCACAACTTCAGCCTCGGCGGCCCCCAGTCTTTCGAGGAGAAGCGCATGCTCTATGCGCTCGTTGACTAGAGCCTTAACAACTGCCTCTGGGGTTTCGAACTCCTTTTGACCTTCCTCACCCTCCTTCTCAAGCAGCGATGTCCATATCCGCTTTTCGTCTTCGAGAATCTCCTTTTGTATTTCCAACTCATTCGCCCTCCTTTCTACTTGCTCCAACGATTCGATTTTGACTTGTAGCGCCCTCTTCTCCTCTACCACTAGATTCACGCTTTTTCGTTCAGCTTGTAACCGTCGTATTTCGGAGCCTTGCTCTCTTGTTTGTGTTTCTAATCGTCGGACATAAGCCACCTGCTCGCCAAGTTCGCGCTTGAGCAACTCCAACTCATCACTACCTCCCACTTTGCTGTTAAGCTCGAGCACTCTGTTCTCGAGGGTTTCTGCATCCTTCTCTTTCTGCTGAAGTCGAAAATTGATGTTATCAAATCTCGCTTTCATCTCGTCGAGTTCGGCAGTTGTCTCTTGCAGTGTTCTTTCGAGTTGACTTCTTTTGCCCTCAACTTCTTCCATCAACATCCGCCTCATTTCTCGTTCCACGTCATGCAAGCGGGTTTCGAGGTCTTCTTTCTCCTCTCGAAGTGCATTGTTCTGCCCACGCAAGTCCCTGGTTTTCTTCTCTGCAGTGGCAGCCTCTTCAGCGCCTCTATCTCTGAGCTCCCTGATTTCCTGCAAAGATGATTCATGCTGTCTCACAATCTTCAATCGCTCAGACTCAGCATCTTGGTACTTTCTGAAATCAGCATCGGATCGTGCCTGCGTATCTTTCAGCTCTTTCTCGTGTTGCAATACCAGCATGTTCCGATCTGCAGCAAGATTCTCATTTTCGTAAACGAGTTTGTTGATTCTCGCTTGGAGTACGTGTGTATCGTCTTGATACTTCTGATGCGAGACCACAGAAGCAGGTTGCTGTGGTTGAGGCAGGAGTGACGGGCGACTAGTCGATTTGCGCAACGATTGACTAGCGAATTGCGATTGAGATGCGGATGGTCGTCCTATTGTAGGATTCTCAATTGTTTCGCCTGTAATGATGTCGTAGGGAGTTGAGTTTACTGCTGGAACCCTACCCACAGTGTTTGTACTCGTGCGTAAAGCATTATTAGGATTGAGACCACTACCCGACAGCGATGTTCGTTGTGACGAGAGCCGCAAACGCTTTGCAGGAGAAGTCATGTTGTTGGATGCGCAATAAGCGCTCCCAGTGAGAAGACAAGCCTCAGGGAGTGAATAGGATTACATTGGAAAGGCACGGCTTTCACTGTTTACATGTGAATTGATGCATGCGGAAAGTCGCTTCGGTTTGAATTAAGCCGAATCACCATATCACGTGCACACTTTCTGCCCGTCCTTGGACAGACGACAACTCGAATTTATGATAGTACAACCAAACATTACTCTGAGCTTTCAAGCTTCTAATGCCGGTCATAAAATCTCCTCGCCAGCTATATATGAGCTTCGGCGTCTACCGAAAACATGAAGGCTCAGCGATAACACTGCCCACCCACTCGTCACCCGCCGTTACTGACATCAAGCTGCTCTCCAGACACGTTTTGTCGCAATCAAAATGCTCAGGAGCTTCTTTGAGGATGGTAACTGCTGTGAAGTGTACTACTGTCTTATCAAGGCCTCCTCTTGTGCAGCCTATGGCTGTTTCCGCTGTAGACAAGTGATGAGCTCCGGGGAAATTGAAACATAACTCCTCAAGAACGCCATAAGAAATGCTGAGCTACGAGGATCGAACACTTTGTACACTTCCCTGGTCATAATACAGATCTACCGTCTGTGATTTAACTGTCATCAAGAATGAAAATGCTCCACGGCCGTCACTTGTCTTCAACAACCTTCTGCTATTGTGTCCTGGAAGATTTCCACTCATGATCCATTCAGCTTTGCGTACTTGTTGCCTGCTATCAAGACCTGATACTGTCGACATGATCAGGTTCCAGGCTTTCAAGGTACTCAATCAAGTCCTCTGAGCTCCCCCCAAGTCTTGCATCCAAAAGACTGTCGAGGTTTTACTACGGTCTATGTACAACTTCCTTTTATCTTATCAGATATTACATGACTTAATTTTTACACAGATGATCCCCCTCCGACTATTTTGGAAGCCAAATTTTTATGGTGATACGACAGCAAGGACAATAACCACCTCGTGAAAGCCTTCTACTATCGAGCCCTTTTGCCAACGACACCGAAAACCTTTTCCTTACGACCTATCAGAGGACATCTACAAGAGGCTGAGTCCACTGCAAGACAAGGAACACACTGAGCCTCTGTGTTTGATTCACCAAGGAGTGCTTAATCGACCAAACATCTTGCGAAATTCCATCAAGACTCCTCACGCTTCCCCCGAGATGGGTATAGATACTCACCTATCAACTTACCTCTCCTCAAAGGTGGTGCAGCATTCAGTTGAGAATGGAGATATGCTTTATTGTGCGCTAATAAAATGCACTACAAGATGCAGCGGATATCTTCGGCGAAACTTATTGTTTGCAAAGCCCGTTGCCGACCGTCGAACTTCGCTTAGACCGTCTTACTATGGCATCGATCACTGTGGATCTTGTCCTTCTACCAAGGGACAATATCACACGACTAGAAGGCGATATCTTGGCTGCAGTAGCTGCACCTGCAGTCTGGACTTCCGAAAAGTTACACAGGTACCTTCCAAGTTGGTATCGTCGTGCATTTCAGCTGAGATAGAGTTTAGGCCGCTAATCTATTTAATCTGGCCTTGGCGGGTGCAGCCACAAAATTCTCCTCTTTCAACTCTTCACATCCATTCTCGCTTGACGGATACCGTAGTTCATGGCACCAGAAAGCGCTGCTTTGTTCGTATCCATGTACATCGTGTTCGTTGGTATATCCCTTTCGATGATAGCTTGTGCGTTGCTGTGTACGGAGGTACTCAGGAGTTGACCCCAAGATCTTAGTGCTCCCCTCAGTTTCCCGCATTTGAAAGCCAAGCGACTGAGCTACTGCCAAGCCTACCGATTTTCACGCCAATTGAGCTTGTACTGATACGTGCTAATGGGACTACATGCGGAATTTCCTCAGCTCAACGAATCCCTGGTACACCGTTTCACACTTTTTTCCGTGGGCGCTTCCAGTTCCTACACAGTGCATGAACATGCAGGGAGGACAAACCCCACAGAATCAGGCTCAATCAAGGTGAGCACGGCCATTCCTACCTAGCTCGCGGCTGCTCCATCAGGTTTGTGGAAGCTAGATCCGAGGCTGGCGTGAAGAGACATTGATCTCTTGTAGCCAAGTATCTTGGCACTTCCTTTTGCTCAAGCAAGCAAGAGTTTCCAGCTCATCTGAGGTATACAACAGCGTAAAGGTTGATTGTTGGGATGCCCACGTTGTTGTACCTACGCTATGATAAACCAAACCCAATTTCAACCCTTTGTGCATGAAAAGCTGAGGCTCTTCTTACTTCGACTCTGATCAAAGCTGGTTCGCTACACCGCTATTTATTGAGATAGCCAGGTCTAAAGTACGCTTCTACTGATCCACTTCACACCAGAAATTCTAGATCCAGGTCCTGCGTTCTATTGAAGTTCGGCCTACTGTGAAGTCTAAATATCGCGCCAGCCGATTGCAGTATCCGCATCAACAAAGGCAAGAGAACTTCGTCGCAGAATTCACCTAACGAAATCTATCTGGCCAGCCGCCAGCGCAAGTTCGAGACCGATCGTTCCTTACATAGATAAAGGTTTATTTACCCGAATACGCGAGCAGCATGCTGTCCTGTAGTATCTCCGGGAGGACACGGAGACTTACTGGGCGAGAATACATCAGGTTTGTGAGATTCGAAAGTGGCTGCTTGCTTAGCAGCTGAGCTCGTCGGCGCAACCGAGAAGCTGAGAAGGAAAGGAAATGTTGGAACATCCATCTCGGTCTACAAGGTGAGCCTTCAGATACCTGAGTTCTCTATATATACCCGCCGTGCTCCCCAGCCTTTACACATGTCCTTTCAGTCTCCAAGTTACATACAATCACTCATTAGTCTACATCAAATCCCGCATTATGGTTTTCAAACAAGCATTAAGTGTTGTCCTGTTCGCAACGCAGCTATTCGATATATCATTCGGAGCACCATTAGTCGAGTCCAGAGACAACGTGTGCTCCAGCGGCATCTACGGAGAGCTCAGTCCGATCCTCAAGCAGTATCCGATCGCACAGGAGTTCTGCACAATAGTCTATCCTGTCTCATGCACTAGTGGGATCGCAAAACGTGCAATCTCAACGACAACTACGGCAACTGCGTCTAAGGCTACTTCCAGTACTTCCAGCACCAAGACAACTACCCAGGTCACTGTGACTACGACATCGAAGAACCTTATTACATCAACAACAAAAGCGGCTACAACGAGCGATGTCAAGGCGTCTGCTTGGTCTAAGTGTCAAGGACAACCAGGCAACGTGATTAAAACGATGTGTTCATGCATCGAGACTCCACAGGTATGTATTTTATGGTACAATCGTTATCTATCTTGATGGATCGTATACTGATACTAAACTCAGACCTGCCCTGTAAAGTCGACCACTACCATCAAGACAACGTCTAGTACTACTTCCAGCACCGCGCTCAGTACTACGTCCACTACAACCACTACCACTGCACCTCGTACCACCACTACTACCACTACTACTTTGCCTAGTACCACTACGACCACCACGCCTAGCACAACCACCACTACCACTACGACGACGACTACCTCGTCCGATACTACACCTAGTACTACTACTACGACTACTACTACTACTACTACTACTACTACCACTACAACCTCAGACACCCCAACTACGACCACCACTACCACCACTACTACTCCTGCTACTACTACCACTACCACTACGACTTCACCTGTAGCTTCATGTCCTCCAGCGTCTTATACAGCCAACGATGGTATACAATACACAGTCAACTGCAATTTTGGCTATTACGGAGGCGATGCCAGTGGCTCCACAGGTCTTATCAGCACTCCAGCTGCTGCATCTCTGGATGCATGCATTGAACTCTGTGAAGGCCAAAACGGTTGCATGGCAGTTGATTACAACAGAGATACTTCAACTTGCTACCTCTTGTCAACCATAGCATACGGAGGCATAAACGACCCAACTACCGATAGTGCGTACAAGGGTTCAGGACTCGCTGCTACCACAACAACGACCACCACCACCACCACCACAACAACAACAACGACAACGTCCAGTGGTTGCGCCACAGCAACCGGCTTCATCATCAAGTCCAACACAAACTACGCCGGCGGCGACAATCAATTACCTATTTACTACGGCACTGCCTCTCTGAGTGACTGCATCAACCTTTGCGATCAGTATGCTGGTTCAGATGGACCGTGCGTGGCGTTGGATTACTACAAATATAATGAGATCTGCTACTTGTTGAAGAATACGAACAATGGGGTGTCGGGGAACTCGGATGTTGATGCTGCGGTGAGACCTGGTTGTTGATAGATAGATAGCCCTTGAATATGTTCTGACTATGTTAAGGACATACTCTAAAAGCAGTTTTATTTTATGAATTTCTGTATTGCAGAGTTCGGTTGACTTCGTTAGTTTCTCCGTTTATGATCTGAATCATAAATATGTACGAACCAGCAAGCCACCATTGTCATATTCGCTCGGTAACGAGACACAGGCCTACTCATGCAGTCGGATGAATCGAAACTGGGCAATCATTGAACAAGCCCTCAGTCAGTCCCTAGTGCACACTTACTAGCAATAAAGACAATAGACAACTCTTTTCTAAGCATGACTTTAAGGGGAGGAGTACATATATACAATACAGACATCCGTATCTACGTAACAAGCCAGACTCTCTCTACAGAATACATCAGCTACCTACGAACATACATCAGAGCACGTACAGCATTCCATACGTACGTATTTAGCCTCGACTTTGTTGATACCAGGAGTGACCCAACACAATACAGACAGATGGACTAGATTCCCTCGATCTAGAGAATATACCCCTCTATAATAAAGATAGCCATCAATACACTTATCATAATATCCCCCATCGATATCAAACATACATACAGTAGGTACCGTTCATTCAAGATACGTACGTATGCACATGGGCATGCTCTGTCGTGTACCTACGACAACATCTAAACAATGAGACGCAGCTATCCTCGTACTAGGACAGATCCCCTATGGGTTTTAAATATACAGTACAAGTATTAGTATGTGTGCCTGCAATATATACCATTCCCTGTTCAATCCACTCATCGACCTAAGTAAGTAACACATTAATCAAATTCACATAGAACCTGCACAGAGTCTGTCCCAGCGTGTATACTGTAGAGCTACGTTCGTACGTAGTCCCCAACTCTATCAATTTGAACCAATGCTCTCAAACCTTTGTCCTCCAGGTGATACGTACGCAGCTTGAACGCAAAAATGACCGCCCAAAATCCCCTATCAGGCCGTTCATCACCATGGTACTCGAACACATCATACATGTGTACTTCTCTGCTTGTGTAAAACAACAGACCTCTTTGTAAACCTGTCTTACTGACTAGTTGTGGTGGGACAATCTTCAAATGTCGCTTAGCTAGTCTGTCCTCCTCGTCGTTCCGAATGCTCAGTCGGTGCGGTCTGTGTTAGTAATTGCCAGCCAGCATGTTTGGGGTTTTCCATGGACAGACAAATCCTTAACCCGTACCATCCGCACCCCATAAACACGTACTATCCTTGACCATTCCTTGTCTCTCCTATGTAGTTGGTTAAGTTGTAGAAGATTTCAGACAAACCTAACAGATCTAGACAACGAATGTCCACCTTGATATGTATATGCATGGACCATGCTCACTTCCGTGACACACAACCTGTGCTCAAACATCTTCTGTCGCTCACCTCATACACCAATCTTGCTCCTTGTATCCTACCCATCTGAACCCCTAAATGCACTTCGAACTCAATAAGAACTCAATGTCCATGTCCCAAATCAATCACTCAATTCCGTTCATACATCCATAGTTCCCTCACACCCCTTTCTTACCCTACGCTCACTCCGTGCTCACCACACCCTCAGACGTCCCCCTTCCACCGCTCCACAAATCAGTACAAACGGCGACAAAAAAAGTTTGCGACTTTTGCGAGCACACATTGAAGCAAGAGGGATATAAATCCTCGTCGTCGCGTCCTGTCGCAAACCTTCCTTCCTTCCTACCGCTCACATCTTCACCGCCTTTGTTTTTCCCGCCCCTGTGTTCTAGACCGATCAGACAAAAGACAAAAATGAATATCCCACCCCATCCAGACCCATTCAACATCCTGCATAACCCAGCGCATCCGGGAATACGCGCGTCTTCACGATTCTTTCCCGCTCCACCCCCTAACACACAGCAACCAGGTTTTACATCCTGGGGTCCGCCACGATCTTCCGGATACGTACATGCGTTTCCACCGTATCCACCGCCTCCACATCCTCCACCACAAGCACAGCAACAGCGGTACAGAACACAGCATGTTCCGCCCTTTTTTCCGGCAATGGGGATGCCTTCGTTTTCGAATTCGCTGCCGACGACTGGCAATAATCGACCCTTTGATCCTAATATGAACGCAAACATGCTAACACGTCTCTACCAGATGATAGGCGCAGAATTTGCAAAGATGAATGGTCGTCTTGATCGAATTGATGCTCAAATTGGACGGTTGAGGGATGACGTTGATGATATTCGACAATATCAGGGACAGAGATATGAAGAGGAGCAGAGAGGTCGACCGAGGACTCGGGCAGGAGACTGGATGGATGGAGACGGGTTTCCAAAGAATCCAGGTGAAGATGATTGGCATGTCGAGGAGGTTTTTGACGAGGATATTGGCTGTGGTGAGTCCGCTGGTGGTCAGGGTCAAAGTGGAATGTGGGGATATGGTGGCGCACCTGGAGAGCAGTACGGTGATGAGATTCGACGAGAGTGGGACGATATACAGAGCAATCTTCACTCTGGTAATGGCAATGTGGGTGCAGGTCCTGCGAATAATGGTTGGGGTACTGGTACTGGTAACGGCTATGGGACCAGAGCCGATCGAGGTGACGGTAGTGGTAACGGCGGTGGATGGAATCCGTCTTTTCGCTTCGGTAATGACGGAGCAGGCGACTACTGGGATGGTGAACATAACAGTGTTGCAGCGGGAGTTATCGAGAGCGTCAAGGACGAAGACGACAACAACTGCCTTGGTGCCAAGGATGCTACCGAACACGATGTCAAGCAAGACGAGAAGAACCAGGATGCTCAGAGCGTGGAATCCGTCATTGAAGAGAACGCTGGTGACCATCAGAGTGAGGACAAACAAGATGCAGGAATCGATGACAATCAGACCGCTGGATCTGTCAAGGACAACGGAGATGACAACTGCAAGATTGAAGGAGGTTCTATCGCTCCGTTAGTCAGTCACTCACCTGGCATCGTTGTCTATGAGAAGGCTGTTAGCAGTCCAGCAACTGGCAAAGCCGACACTATTCGAGATGACACGCCACGACCCAAGTCTGTCAATGTCGAAGCTCTAAAAGGTGACCTCACTTACGCTATCGGAGAATGCGCAGGAATGCTCAAGATTTTCGGCAAGATTGTGGCTCAGCCAGGAGGAATTGAAAGTCCGACATTTGATCGAGCAGGACGAGATCTATATCGAGCATTGCGAGAATTGGAGAGTAGCATGGATGCTATCAGACGAGCCAAAAGACACGCCAATTGATTGTCTCAGGTGATGAAAGGTGTTAACGACTCACAAAAAGGCAGGTTGATATGGCAGGGTTTCGAGAGATCAGCTCCTGCACTGAACCGCGACAGCCGCATTGATTGCTGGTACGCGACTTTTAGCAAACAAATTGCGTCCGAAGCTGAAGTCAAACATGGACAAAATGAGCTGTACAAACAAGCGACACATCCAGATCTGGTTGACAGCCAAGAGCTCATCTTGAGACGCCACGCAGTTGAGCAGTTCCAGCACTACATGAAATCAGAGCGACGGAAATAGCTCAAACGCACCTTGCTTCACTCATGCGACTTTTCTCAACCTCAATGATCTGCAAGATCAGCCAACCACGTGGATAGCGAACGTCCTCCTGGATTGTCGTCATAGATAGAGCTTCGACAAAGATCACTATGCGGTTGAGTCGAGTCGCAAGAGAACAGAGAACCATCCAGGCACCTACAGCAATTCATTCACCTTTCCCAAGACGCTCTCTTGCTCTCATCAAAGCTTTTCCAAGTCCATTGTTTCCCCATTCACTTTCCTTCCCTTCTCCCTCATCCCCCTTGAACCCGATACCCCAGATCTTATCATCAGGACTAGACTCTACCAGCTCCCTGTCCCCAGTCCCTAGCAAAACTGCCTTCAAATCCTCATTTTGCCCAAATTTTGCGAAATTTCCCTCCTCCACAATCCGGTCTGCCTCGCGTTTCCAAACGTCCACATCAAAGTTGCTGACTTCCCTACCCAATGCCTTGGCACGACTAGGATGGCTGTTCTCTGGGGCTAGAATCTTTGCCGCGACATCCGTATCGTTCATCAGCAAGGCTTTATGGTACATCATGTGGTGTTCTGTAGTCGGGAACTCAACGAGGGTGTTATCGCCTTTGTAGGGGTTTCGAGGAGCAGTGAAGGGCGCAGGGAACCATTGCTGGAGGCAGATATGTGGATCTTTACCCTCATAACCAAAGAAGTAGATGCGCTTATCGGTAACGATGGGTTCGAGCTTGGCAGCCTCAATGAGTTGGGGTGTAAAGTTGTAAGGATTACCTGGAGCGAGAGAAGGAGGATACTTTGGGTCTGCTGCCGGACCCCGAGGGGTTGGCGTTTGGGTGGCGAGGCCGACCATAGTCAGTGACCGGCAATTTACTGATGCAACTGTCTCGATATTTGTTTTCAAGCGATGGTTCTGTTGCAGATCCAATATGCTTCAGTTGCCTGATTTTCACGGCCGCTAGTATGCCTGATATAATGTAATGAGGACCATGTACAGCGTAGCCATTCGCAGTAACAAACTACAACATTTAGCAAACCTCAAGCATGAGACAGAGTTAGGAAAGCCTGATAAGAGTGGTTCATGGTATAAGTACGTATTGATATGCTTCCATTGCTCCAGATCTTCCTTATCCCCGCACGGGGTACGTAAGTACCACTCCCTATGTACTGCATGAATCCTATGTCTGCAGTCGAAGTGAGGAAGAACTTAAAGATCGATAATGACGACCTACAGTCCGTGGGAGGAAGAAAAGGTCGAAGGTTTCAGGACTGCGAACGCATCGCTCCTTCGCGACTGATACGTACATGTACTGCACGTCCTGATTCTGGCCAACTACGTACAGTATGTATGTACGTACGCACCTTAGGTCAAGTGCCGTTGCAGCGTCCACTCATCCACAAGAACGACTTCAGCATCGAAGCATACCACGCATATGCTTAAAAGCTCTACACCAATTATCTAGGCGGATGCCTGTGACTTGATCTCCCAGCAGCGATCCGACAGGTCTGACACTACGCAAGGCCGCCGATTACACATAGACGGCATTTAAGCAAGCAAAGTACATGTAGGAAGGTCCTGTCACACGGTGCGTTACTCCGTGTGAAAGCTCCTTACTGCCCGGATTTCTGCACCTTCGAACCGAGATACATTAAGTTGCACGACTGTCAAAGCTCAAATGTAGGACCAGAAGAACTGCTCGCTATACACCACAGCAAACTGCAAGCGTTCGCATTGTCAGGCTTGTAGAAAGGATGTTGGTTAGAGCTCCTTCTTTCCATTTGCGATGTGGAAAAGTCGCGACTTCCTCATCCAAAGGCATCCCAGATTATGCTTGGCACCCCAAAAGTGCTTCGAGAACTGTGCGGGTATCTCCTTCCCAAGCCTGGGTACCACATGCGAACACGAGGTATACAAAACCTGGCTTCAACCCAGCTAAAGCTCGTAACTACTCATCGACCTCGTTTGGCAGAACACACTCCGACAACGCAACAATGTCCGTTCAGACTCGACCCATCCAAGCTGCCGACAAGGATGCCTGGCTGGACCTCTGGGAAGGATACAACCAATTCTACAAACGAACCATCCCCACCGAAGTGACAGACAAAACATTCTCCCGCTTCCTCGACGAAGGCGTTCGCATGTACGGGGCTGTGGCCGTGGACTCATCTGACAACAACAAGCTTATCGGCTTCGTGCACTGGTATCCCCACCAGTCTACATCCTCCGTCGACGAGGTTGTGTATCTGCATGATTTGTTTGTGGATCCCAACGTTCGAAATAAAGGAACCGGCAGGAAGCTCATTGAGCATGTGTATGAGCACGCAAAGGGAATCCCGGCAAGTTCGGTGTATTGGCATACACAGTACTTCAATTATCAAGGCCAGATATTGTATACGAAAGTGGCGGCAAGGACGGATTTTGTGAAATACCAGAAAATTTTGTAAGATGGATTTGTCGAGCTGAAGCTGTGGTTAGACAGGCTCTTGACACTTCTCGAGCGCGTTGAATCGTGTGTCGAATGTATCGTGTTATTGGCTTCTTCATCCCTAGTTCACTTGTGGTCTCCTGGAGCGAGCTTGGAAATGATGTTTGCCACTTTAGACATTCCCAGCTCCAGATACTTGCCAGTGGCAGTGTCTTGTCTGTCATCTTCGTGGCTCTCATGGCTGGCGATGTTATTCGTGTGGCTATGTCCATCATCTAATACGTGAGACTTGGTGCCTTCAAGTTCACTTTCGCCATCGGCTTCCTTGACATCAGCTGGTTTCGAGTCGTGAGGGTTTCGTGTCCCATCCTCTCTAAGGCTCGAAGCTCTACTAATATTGGCACTTTCAGCGTTAGTTTCCCGCAGACCCAAGTCTTTGCCAACCAGCATATTGGCCGCCTCGTGGGTCATTTCACTAAGCGTGAGTTTGGCACCACCGACACGGCCACTGCTGATGCCTCCCGAGTGCTTTGCTTCTATATCCTTTTCGGGGTGACCGGTCTCATGCCAATCACTCGGATGACCTTCTTTCACTGGCTCGCCTACCTGAGGTTCGTCGACTATTTGGCTTTGACCATCATCTGCATACTTCCAAACAACCTGCAAACGGTCGAGAGCCTTGATGCCTTTCCTGGCGCTGCCTTTGATACCGTCCATTGCATCCCATTCAATCTCGAAGATACCAGATGACCTGCCATCAAAACCTCCTTCGAAAAAGGCATTGAACCATACGTGAGCTATCGAAGTGACCACAGTAAACCCTGTATAAGTCGACTTATTGCGTCGTTCAAAGTCAATGTTAACATCGCTGGTTTCGAGTTGAATCGGCGTGGATGGTCGAAGAATGACGTTCTGTGACGTTTCTGACGTGGAAGTCGAAGCCTCATCATGGGACAAATCCGAAGTGCTGGCCGTTGGGGGAATGAGGGTTTCGGTATGTGCTCTGCTGGCGGGATCGTGGTTGGGCAAGATGTGATTGAAGGCTTTGTCAACATTTGTCTTTTCGTCTCGAGTAAAGGTGTGGAAATTCTTAATTCGTCTTCCGTCCTCAATGAAGCCCTCGACGCCGACTTTGACGCCACCTCGCAGACCCCACACGTGCAGTTCCACGATTTGGACAGGTCTTTCGACATATGTTTTATCCATCCGGTTTGTCCACCGATCGACGTAGTCGACCCATCGCAACTGGCTTGGTATACTCACACCCTGGCCAAAGCCTGCGCGCATTCGTCTGAGCGTGAACCTTTTAAGCGCATCTTCACGTGTCCACCCTTCTTGACTAATTAGGTAAGAGCAGGAAGCGGTGCCGCTTCTTCCCTTGCCGGCTTTGCAGTGGACGACAGCCACCCGGTGCTTGTCTGGGCTCTTTGATTCTCCTTGCAACCAATTCCTCATGGCAGCCATCAGATTTGGAATAATGGCGAACGGAGGGGGATGGTGGTCAGGCCACGGGAAATGATGAACCCGATTGTAAACCTCGGCGTCGGGATAGCCTGTTCCTTCTGCTCGAAATTCGAAGATAGCCCATTCTTCACCATGTTTGCTGTCGAGGAAAGCCACAAGGTGGTCGACGGGGTTACGATAGGCTTTCTTGGGCCATACCGAGCTCGGGCCCGAGGTCACGACGACTAGACACGGTCAGCGTGCAAATGGTGTATTGGCAGTACGAGGAGCTTGCTATTTTCAGTGACATAGCACAAGTCAAGTCCGGCTTCTGGATGTCTCGCTCGTGGCCCGGATACTATCTGGCGGAGAATAGAGGCCTGTTTCGGTTAGTTTTGCAGGCATGATTATGACTTTGAGTTAAGTACCATTCAAAAACAAAATACGGTTGTAGTTTACCGGCGTGCTAAGTAACTGAAATGGCACGCCGAGCAAAAGTGATATGGTCGGACAGACATCGGTACCTGTTCAGCCGCACATGGTCTTCACCAGACACGCGACTTTCCAAATGTTGGATGGAGAGCAACAAATGACATCATCCACGACTGTGCCACTCTGTCCGCCAAGGCTGGTTCTGAGTGTGGCTGGTAAGACCGAATCACATCCATTTCAGCCTCACTTTACCCACTAGCGCGGCCAAGCTGATTGTTACTGGCCATCCATGGCTACTGGCAGTGTTCTGGGTAACACAGAAAAATGCCTAACCACCTCGTACAGCAGTAGCAGAGATGATGCATAGATATGTACAGACGATGCCTTCATCGGACAGGTTCCGAGTCGTCCTACACTACAGACTGGCACACAGTAAGTCAAGCACGTGAGCGTGGGTAGGATAATCGGACCAAGTCTTATCGTGTCGTGTAGCTTGGAGCAGCGAATGAGCATCAATTTTGGCCTGCTTGACACACCATTTCAACGCTTTGGATCAATTCTTACGAGAGAATTATGCCCTGCCACCGGCGCTACAAACTGCATCTGCCGCGGCCCGTTCTTCACCATGCTCTGCATCTACATCATCTCTCACGAACCCTTTTCGATGAGTAACTCTAATCTCCTTCTCGGGGCGCACATTACTCTTATTATGTGGGCTCTGCCTGGCCGAGCACCAATCCCAATCTCCTAGCTCGCAATTTCACCTACCGACAGTGCAAGTCGAACTCGTCCCCGGACTATCTCTAAATGTATGCATGCATCTTCTCGAGCTCTCGACTGCTGGCAGCCGAATTATCATGCTAGTTGCACGTGCCGACCTTATCAGAACCTGGACCTCGCTATCTCGACGACTTTCGTGAGAAACTGTCGACAAACAAAGCATGCTGTCCTTATCTCTCCCTCTTACCGAAAACCAACGCTAATGCTCGAAACACTACTTCTGACGAATCATGCCTCCCGCCGTGCAAAGACCCTTGCAGCATATACTGGCCAGAAACTCCATATCAGATCCGACTCATGCTGCGACTGATAGCACCGCACAGCAGTCGGCCACCCTGAAACCTCCTCGTCCATGCGATGCCTGCCGTCGGCGCAAATCCCGCTGCGTCATTCCATCCTCCGGTGCCCTGGCTTGTCTACTGTGCGCTCACCACAGCCAGCCATGCACCTTTCTTGAAGACCCTGTGCCTAGAAAGAAGAAAGCTGCTGTATCATCTACTGCTGACGATATGTCCGAGCCACTTGCCCATCCGTGAGTCGACCGCTTGATCCATTGATTGATTGATAGATTGCTTGCTTGCTTGCTTGCCTCCCTTCCACTCAGTATGGTCCTTCGACGGGTTCCACTAACTATTGATATCTTCAGCTCCTCAGAAAGCACAAGCGTTCCAGTCCCGCAGCCTGCCGCGGGTGTGCCGATAGACTTGTCATCTGATGGTGGTCGTGCCACAGAATCATTACTCAAGAACACTCTAGGGCAAGTTGTTTCCATTTCGTGTGCTCGTGCCACCAGTTCTGATCATGACCGACAGACTGCAAACACACCAATACGCAAAGTATATTGGCGCCACCGACGAGCATGATGTATCCTTGCTCGATCTAAGACTTTACGATGATTACGTCAGCGAGGCACCTGCTGAACATGTCGCCTTCCGCAAAGTTGGCTACTATGAGTTCTTCCGACAGTACGCAGATGATGAGTCTCCAAGCTATGCACGGGAGATCGACGATCTGGACACAATTCAAAGGATTATTCACCCTCATGGGGATGCGTTAGTCAAATTATACTTCCGTGTGGTACATCCAGCATTTCCCATTCTTCACAAACGAGTATTTCTGGAGAAGTACGCGCGGACGTACCGCGAGTTTTCACCACCTTTACTGGCAGCGGTTTACATTCTAGCCCTAAACTGGTGGACGTTCGACCATACCCTTGCCAAATATCCTCGACCTGATGTAAGCAGGCTACAGGCTCTAGCCTTCCGCTCCCTCTCGGAAGTTGCGACCCGGGCCAAGCTTTCCACTGTCCAGGCTGGTATTCTCCTTCTTCAACGGTCCACCCCTGACTCTACGTGGCAGCTGACTTCACAGCTTGTAGCCATCGGTCAGGATCTTGGCCTACACCTTGACTGCACACATTGGCGCATACCGACATGGGAACGAGCGCTTCGCAAGCGTCTCGCATGGGCGCTTTTTATGCAAGACACATGGTCAGCTCTAATTTATGGTCGACCACCGCACATTACTCCACAAAATTGGGCTGTTCAGCCTATCGGTCCCGACGACTATCCTGAATCATCCGACGACGAGGCTGATGGAGAAGCCAACGGGAACGTCCCTCTTTCAGCTGATGATATGGAAAGAGGACGTACAACATATACTGCTATGATCAAGCTAACCAAACTTTTGACTGAGATTCTTGACTCCCTGTATTCGCAAAAGTCCGAGCTCGAGATCCGACAGTCCTTTGACAGTACCAAAGCTGTACTAGAACGTGCCAAGCCAATACAACTCAAACTCCGAGCCTTCTTCGCGGAGATGCCGGAGTGTTTAAGGATGGATAGTGTCAGTAACGCAGGTAAGATCTCCTCAGTGGGATACCTACATCTGGCATACTTCGCCACCGAGATTACCCTACATCGAAGAGTGATCCGATCCTTGTCAGCTCAAACAGATCCATACCTGGTGCAGATATGTCGCTCTGCTGCCAAAGCACGTTTAATATCAGCACTTGAGTACTTCAACCGACTGAAGCCTGAGCATCTTCAATCATTTTGGTACTTCGCATCCAAGTTCAATTTTGCGCTGATTGGAACCTTCGCCGGTCTTTGTTTTGTCACATCCGTCAGTCATGAAGAAGCAAGCTTTTATCAGATGAGATTGCAGGAATACCGATGGGTGCTGCGCATATCCAGGAAGAACATGGAGTTCCTGGAAATTGCAAGTGGCATTCTAGAATCAGCAGTCGGAGTCCTATTGCGGAATGCTGATAGTCTTGACAGCAAAAAGCTTGCCTTTCCAATGCTACAGCAAAGTGTGGACGATAGTCCAAACGGGCAGCGGGAAGAACAAACGCCAGAAGAAGAGGGGTATGGTGAATATGCTGCCGGTACAGGAACTGATGATGCTTATTATGAGGACATATCAATGGGCTCGCCATGAGTCTACAAAGTTGTTGTTCTTTGTTGTGGGAGGGTTTTCGATCAGAACACGATCTTGGCGATGCTTCGCTGATCAGCCTGCATGGTGTCCGGAGTTACCAGCCACCTATATATGAGATGGTGCATTGTAGATCTGTGGCTTGTTGTCGGATTTGGGGTAGTTCTCACTATGGCTATGCAGACACGAGTGAATGAGATACTAGCTCAAAGTCAGTAACCTGTAACGCACTTTATGGTTCATTCGCCATTCCTTTAATTTGTTTTCTTCGGGTGTTGAGTGCGCATGTGACACATTAGTCCTACAAACTACTTCGTCCGTCAGCAAATCTATCCACACAGAATATGGGTTGGATTCTCATTCTATACTAACTGCGACCGAGATTAGTCGCTGCATGGTTGCTTGTTGCCGGCTGACCAGGAATGCAAATACACTGGCTCGGCCTACTTTCCTCTCTTGAATGTGACGATTTGAGACTCTTCGGTTTGGTAGCGCGACGCGTCCGTAGTATTAACTCTTCTCTTGCCCTCTTGCTGCTAAGTATATGTAGGGACAACGTGAGAGTTGTGCAACTTGATCGAAGAACCATGCCATCCATACTACTAGTGTTTCAATACTGCGATCGAGGTCTGCGGAAGCAAAACTCTTCTCTTGCTGGTAAGCCTGACCGGTGAGGCTCAGCTGCAGCAGTGGCTGCCTGAAACATGCATAAGCTTGTGCTCTCTCAGTCTCTCGCCCGTTGTCTCTGACAATGTCGACCTTGTGCTGGCTTTACAACCCGATGGGTGCTTCCCGAACAACGGTGCTTGAACAAACAACTTAACTTATGGTGAAATCGGTTTGCAAACTGGATTTCCATAGCTATGCGGCTCATCGACACTCAGCGGCTCGTGCACCGGGGACCTCCTTATCTCTTCGAATTCGCCGAAGCTGACGTGCCTGACTATGTAATCCTGTCGCATCGTTGGGGTGCCGAAGAAGTCACCTTCCAGGAGCTCGTTGCTCACAATCCCTTTCACGAAAGCACTACAGCCGCAAAATCTGGCTATCAAAAAATCCTAGCTACGGCTTCGGTTGCCATCGAATATGGATATCAATGGATATGGTGTGACACATGCTGTATCGACAAGACCAGCAGCGCTGAGCTGTCCGAAGCGATCAACTCTATGTATCGGTGGTACAAGAACTCCGACTTGTGCTTTGCTTATCTTGCTGATGTCCAGGAGTCCGAACACGATAGCTTCACGCGAAGTGTGTGGTTCACGAGATGTTGGACTTTGCAGGAACTCATAGCCCCGACGAAAGTATTTTTCTTCGATCAGAACTGGAACAACTTTGGCCACAAGCACGAACTTGCTGGCCCAATTGCAAAACGTACTGGCATCGATGAGCTTGCACTTCTTGGCAAGGTACGCCTTGAAAGTTTCACTATTGCACAGAAAATGTCTTGGGCTTCGTGTCGAGTTGCGCAACGAACAGAAGACGTTGCGTATAGCCTTCTTGGCATTTTTGATGTGAATATGCCCATGTTGTATGGTGAAGGTCGTCGAGCCTTTCTCCGTCTTCAAGAGGAAATCATGCAAAGAAGTACCGACCAATCCATTCTTCTTTGGCATTCTGACAAGCAAAGCAAAGCTCTGTTTGGCAGCTCTCCAGCTGACTTTAGAGACTGCAGACGCCTTCAATCCCGGGCACACCATAAGAAAGCTTTCACGCTGAACAATCTTGGCCTTGACATTGAGGTGACTCTTCGACCATGGCGGCTGAACACGTATGTGGCCTTTCTTGCCTGCGAATCAGGTGGACCCAGTAACGTCGGCAATCTCAATCTCGAGATTGATCGTGAAACAGGCTATCTGTGCCGTACACAATCCGCGCAACGCAAGCCTAGTGAGAAGGCTGGTCCATACATCCTGAAGGATCGGCGGGTGACGATACTGCGACAGGGCTCAAGTAAGTCGCCTAATCTGGCGCCCATGCTTTATGGTTTTCGGCTGGCCAAACTGGGCTTGCCACTACATCCTGAGAATCGGTGGGATCCTGCTCATATATGGGATTTGGGAATTTGGACATTTGACCGCAGAGACGGGCAATGGCTGTTTGCAATCCCTGAAGGGGTATCTGCTAGCATTGCCATGCTGACTCTGGAGCTGGGTGACGACGTATTTCTCGTGCAGCTCGCATACGATTTCGATTTCAATCCAGCTGTACACGTCAGTAGGATGACATATGACTTTGTTGAGCGTTTCCGACGCAGGCGCAAATGGGCAACTGATGAAGAAGATATGTTTACCTGGGCCGATAAGGGCGATGAGGCAGACTGGACACCTTACCTCCGGTATCAGGATACTCTGATCGATGATCCAGACACCATGCAGCGTTGCTGGCTTGCTAAAGCCATTGAGAGACAAGAGTTTACAGCTATTGTACCTGCAACTATCACTAAGCCACATACGAATTTTGAAATTTCTTTTACCACATACCCGGATTCAACGGGCCGTGAATGGCAGTTTGCTATGCGGCAAAACTAGCGGCTGGTTGCATTACAAACACCAAATAAACATTTACAGCAACCCCAACCTCCAGCAATCCATGCACGATCAACAGAAGCATTCAACGAATTGACCGCTTGTGCAGGCTAGATTTGTATCAGAATTGCGGAAGCGAATGGCAAGTGTAAAGTTCACGGACCGTTGGGATCCACCTGGAGGCTTACATTCTCCAGCCGTTCCTGCCAAGAGATGATTTTGAATTTCATGTTACAACATTCTTAGTCTGGAGATTTGAGTCCGTGCGCGGATAATCATTGCCTCAGACACCTATGAGGCAGTGGTTGCGGGCCAGTGCAGCTGGGGTGATCAGCATCAGCTCAAGCACGGCTAACTTCATACAAACTTACTAAAGTCTCTGGTTCAACCTGGTAAAATGAGCTTCTGTCCGTCGACCAAGCTTGCACTTCAGTTCTCCTCTCCGTCGCACATCCACGGCTGTGAAGGCCTGTTCATACCATGAGGTTCATCACAGCGACTCTCGGCACCGCCTTCCTCGGACTCCAATTGTTGCCTGCGTCGGCCATCCGCTTTCCTACTGAGCACATTGATTACCAAAAGCGTGGTGAGCAGACTGGCAACCCGCAAGTGGAAAAACAGAACGAGCAAGTTGGAGATTCGTCCCCAGATGACATACTTGGCAAACACGGTAGACTGTCTGCACGACAGGCAACATCGACAAGCATGATAGGCATGAACACAACCTTTGCTTCAAGAAGCACTCAAGTACCCATCGCTACTGTCTGCCCTGCGGGAGTATCAGCCACGCAGGGCACCAACAGTACAAAATTGGCTTTGGCATCACTACCAAAAGAACTGCTTGTCGACGTCGCCGGTTCGATTGTGACTGCCAGTGCTACCCTACCAGGAGGCATGACAACAGCTTTCTCGAGCCTAGCCAAGATAGGAGTAGAGGCACTGCCTAATGCTAATGGTCTCGACATGGCCAGGCTGGTAGTTGGGCCGGATGGCTGTCAGACGCTTTATGCACCCACTACGACAACAGTCTGCTCAACCGTTATCACTCCTTTTGGTTTACCGCCAGTAAGCATCACTGACTGCGAGCAATATGTCACGTTCTCAAGTGAAACAATGTTCAGCTGTATTGCTACACCAACCGTTACACCTCTTCCTGCGTCAAGCGTTACAACCACAACGAATAGTTTGGCCAATATTGCCAGTCGAGGACAAGCATCGGCAGAAGCTGGATTTGATGCCGGAGGGGTCAATAACGACGAAACAGACGATGAGGTTTCTACGCACACCCTCGTTCCTCCAACCGCACGATCATTCTCAGTGACTGGAAAACCTAGACTCCATTCTTACTCTGCTGCTGCAGGTATGCCAATGTCCTTGCCTAGGCAAATGGTGAGGCCGTTAGCGCAAAAGAAAATGGAGAAACGCCAGGTTCTTATGTCATCTGGTCTGGATAGACCTATACTCACCGACCTTGCGACCGTTGCTCCGAACTCACCTTTACCTACGGTTGCCACTGAGGTCATTCCTAACCCGACTGCTCTAACAGCCAAGTACAAGCGAGACTCGATCCATCTTGGACGCTCTGCAAACGCTACAAACGAAACCGGCAATGCCACTTCTGACACCAACCAGATGCTCATAGCCAATAATGCAGACCTAGCTCAATTGTCACCACCAAGTCCCACAAAATATTACGCTGCCCTTTGGTCTGAAGTTCTTTACGGCAGGGCGCCACTGCAAGTTCGAGGAATTGTCTGCTCGGGTGGCCTCGTCCCGTCTGCCCCATTCGAAACTCCACAGCCTGACTCGGACGGTGATACTGAGGATGGTGAATGCATAACGTACTACGAAGCTTGGACTGTGACAAGTCTGACTAGGACGCGTGTCGGAACAACTGAAGTCAGCTTCAACGGTCCAGCCGTCCTGACTTATGGAGGGACAACAAGGACGACAACGATCCAATTCACACAGGCAATTACAACGACTGTGACTGAACCATATCAAAGCATGGTCCACATTACACTTGGAACGCTAACCAATGAATTGGCAGCTATACCAACAGTCACTGATGTACGTACTATTCCTGGTCCTACTCGAACCTTCTCCTTACTCTCAATCCTGCCCTCAACGATCTCAACACCCACCCCAGTCCTCGGCATAAGCGTAGATATGTCCAGCCAAGCGCATAAAAATATTGCCGTAGGTTTGGAGGGTGGAACATTTATCTCCACAACCCACGAGCCCATGGCTACTTCACCAATCTTCATCACAGTACTTCCCTGCTCTACAACAACCCACCCCTCCTCAGCCATTAACACCGCAGACACATTCACCCACTCTACCCTTGCCTCAGCCAGCACAGCAACAGTCACACCATCCCTCCCTATGTCCACACTCCCCAACAGTCCCCAATCCTCTACACCAACACCTCCATCTAACACCTCTCAGAATCCAAGTTCGACTAATTCTACCGACGACCTCGCTACAACAGTAACCGAGCACTCAGTCATCGCAACCGAAACAGTAACAGTCTCCGCATCTCTCTAGACCATTTCGACTCAAGTCAAGACGATTTCCTGAGAAATGTCTCGCAAAGATGCACAACTGCGTCTCAGTAGCTCATTAATATATTCTAAATCCTAGTCAACGCACATTCTGGCACGATACAACTTCCTTTAAAAAAAAAATGGCGTCCGACAGTCATCCTCCGCCAAGGACATACTCACATACACAAACCAATAAAACAGCCTTTCTTCTATCTCTCTTTTCCAATACACCACGACCACTACCACTACCACTACCACCACAACATCACTCACCCTCACTCCGCACCATCATACCCCAGATCCCAATCTGACCACATTCTAAAACACCCTGCATCTCAGATGTTCCCACATTCGACATTTATCCCAGCTCCGATTCCACTTCCAACACTTACAACCCTTACTAAGCAACCTACCAAGCCAGCCAGTAAGCAAGCCAGCCAAGAACAAAAACACAAAGGAGAAAAAAAAAGAAAAGGAAGTTCGAAGTAGATATCCTGATAATCAATCAATCCGAATCAGTCCATTGGTTACCTACATAATTGTTATTTATTCGGCACTAGCAACTTTTAAAATATACTGTACTGCAATCCAATTTGATTTATTTTACACTGTTTTACATTATATTGGTGCACTTGGTCTGGTCTGGTCTGGTCTGGTCTATTACCAGAGTAGTTTTACTTACATGTAGTTTACTTAAGTAGTTTGGCTTTGTTTATTTATTGTTGTTGGTGGGCCACAATTACCTCCCGGATAAAACGAATAAATATGTACGACTTGATGTGACGAGGGGTAACATTTACGACCACAGTTTATCATTAAAATAAGACATTAAAATACAGTAACCGAGCAGGATGTCATATATGAGTGGGGGAGTATTGATAATATTTCGTATCATCTGCAGTGTCTTGCTGATGGGGATAGATAGAACCCGATTCATCTAGAGCGGCTCCGCCCAGTGGTGATGTAGAGGAAACCATGTATGTACCTACGTGGCTTGCTTCAATGTTTGAACCGTACATACGGTAGTCTAGCACGATGAGAGTACCTAGCCAGCCTTGTTGATCGTATTACGTGCCTTCTATAGGCCCTCAGCTAATAAACCACAAAGGCTTACGAAATCTTTCGCCACGAGCTAGATAGATTAATATGGAAAGTTGTCCAGCTTGTGGGTCGCAAAACTATTAACCGCAGGCTCGAAATGACCTGCACGACTGAGAGGGCGCTTTTGAGGAATTTGGGACGCTAGCTGTTGGAAAGCTGCGGATGGATATCGCTCTGCAATGGGACGCTGGATACTGTCGGACATTTGACGGCTGATGTGGACATTTTCTTGAGCATTGTAGAACCTTTGTAAAGCCTGTGGTTGGAATTGCGCTTGCCATGATATCGGATTGCTAATGAACGACGTCGGGTCGATACGGGGCTCGTCTAATAGCTCTCGGCTTGTGAACTGTGATGTTTGTCCTGTGCCGGATGCTGCAAATAGGGCTGCATCGAGTGGGCCGAAGTCGATGCTTTGGGTACGAGATCGTGGGCGAGGTCTGCGCGTTACTGCCGGTAGTAATTCTGGAAGCATCATCGGTTGACCATGAAAAGGGATGTTGATCCGACCTCCTAGAGGCGTGAAAGGCTCTGACAACAAGCTCCTTGAATACGTGGGCTGTGCGTTAGTAGATGCTGCCAAACTGGAGGCGGTCGCTGGTACATAGGACGCTCGCGACATAGGCGTAAGATCTTGCATATCCAGCGACTAACCAAAACCAGATCTGCCAGATCTGTTCCCACCTCCACGGCGGTTGTTGCTACCATCGTGATCCTGCTCAGTAAATGTGTTCATAAAATTCATTTCTGCATCAGTTGGTATTCCGTCGTATTGCATTCCACTTTGTCCCGAGTGTTGCGCATAATGCATACTAGCAGGATCAATACCTGAACTAGACGGAAAGTACTGATCATACTGCATCATTGGATCAAATCCGCTGAAGCCGTATTCACCACTCATATCCGAAGACAGCCCGTACGTTGGAGCTGGCATACTGGTCGAAGAGGGTATGTTATGTCCCGAACTGTGTCCGTGTCCGACATTGCGATCATACGCTTGTTGCTGATTGGCATTATTGCTGGATATGCTCATATCTGAGGTAGAATGCGCACCTCTTGGAGGTTTGTCCGGTAGATCGTCAATAGCATGCCCGACTTTCTTGGCAGCATCATGCAACAACGTATTACACAATCGCCATGCACGCGCTGCTGCTAGGTTTTCCTCACCCAAAGCGTGTAGCCAGCGAACTGCCTTCTTGGAAGCTTCCACCACTTCTTCCGCCTGTTCCGGCATGTGATGGGCTCTGAAGGATAATTCAAGCATTAGAACTATAGCTGATTGAACGAGCATGTGAAGAATGCTTGCCCATGGCCCTACTCTCAGTAGACCGACTGCATTAGGCTCGTCCGGAATTAGTTGCAGTTGTTCTTGTGCTGCCGTGACACAGGCAGTTGCTGCGGAATGATTGAAGTTATTGCTTCGAGCTGATTGGTTGGGAATTTTGCGATCTAGGCGACATAGACAGGGTCGATTGAGTGTTTGTTTCGTGTTGTAGTAGAAAAATCCTAATGCGAGCCGGGCTTCGTAATAATCTCTATCGCGTTGTTTTCGGCGGAAATCGAAGGCCGGTGGTAATTTGCGATACCAATTCTCGAGCTGTTGAGAAAGTTGCTTGATTGAGGATTGAACGTCACTCCAGGAACCTTCTAGAGCATTGGGACTGTAAAGCTTGTGGAAAATAACTTGAGTGAGGCGGCACAACTGTACAAGGTGTAAGAAATAGAGGGCGGAGTTTGGAGAAGCCTCTTTTGCCCAATCCAATTCCATGGGCGCCGGCTGTGCCGACGAGGGCGATCTTGAAGGTTCATACTTCGATCCGGAACGAGATGTAGATGCAGAAACGCCATCAGACAGCGATGGAGTGTGCGTGTTGGAGGATGGAGCTCGCACTGTCTGTTGATGCTCCTGATTGAGGAGTTTCTTGCCCAGACCTGTATCGAACTCGTCTTCTGGGATAGGGACAGGTAAAGGAGCAGTGCAGTGGTCGTCGAGAATGCAGTTGACGCGTCCTGTCATACAGCACAATCGGTGCTCAAGAACATAGAGGCCCCACCAAACACGATAACGAATTTCTTTCAAATCATCCGACAATTCTTTACTCTCGTTCCGCATGTTCAGTCCCAAAGCAGTGGCTGATCGAATAGCAAAACCTGTGATCTGCCATGCTCTATTGATTTGATGAATAGATAATAGGTAGAAAGCCATCAAACCATAAATTTGAATACTTTGCAAATCCGGATGGCTGAGAAGGGTTTCAGCATCGACCGACAATATTCTCGCCCGAGTGAAGTAAATTATGTGGTCTCGTTCGTCGCCCTGCCATTCTGCTTGAACTAAGTGGGAGTATTTCGCACTGATTGCGAAAATCAAATTGATAATTGCTAGCCACTTCGGAGGAGGTCTGGTCATTGGGCGTGCCAAGAACTTGGCGAATTGGTTCTGTAGGTTGAGTCGGCCAACAATAGGGAAATTCAGGTGTACTCGATGGAAATAGGTGAAGAAGAGGGTCTGAGCAGTTTCTTGGGTGGGCATCTCGTAAGCATCAACTGCTTCAAGAGTGGATATGGAAAGGTCGTTCAGATGGTAGCTCGAGTCCTGTATCGTGAAACCGGAGTCGGCTTCAGCCAATGCCGGCGTGTCGCCGTCAAGCGCTTCAGGTCTCATAGATGGACCTGCCAACTCTTTGAGTCGCCGATCGTTCGAGTCATTCAGATCGATTTGGGGCATGTCGCCATACTTGTTTTCCTTGCGCAAACGTTGCATCCAGGTAACCTCGGAGTTTTTGCCCATAAAGCCAGTCGTTTTTGCTGCCTCGCGAGTGAAGTCTTCTTCGGTCCTGTCGAGAGCACCCGTAGAACCAGCACCTGCAGACGCCTCAGACTCGGCGCCGCTTGCCTCATCCTCTCCGTCGGCCTCTACACTCGGAGCGGTCACGTGGTCAGCCATAATCTCATCGACATCGAGTTGAGCGGCCTGTTCCAAGTTAATATGGGTACTATCGCAAGAGGCATAGAAAGCACCACTTACTCGTTCAAGTGTACTTTTGATGAGCGTAGCATCGTCATCTGAAACGCGCATAGTCAAATCTTTCAACAACTTTTCGTAGTCTGCAACCTTCTCTGCCATGCTTCCGAATTGCCTGCTCAAGTCAGCCCAGCTCGTTTACTGACAGGGATAGTCAGGTAATGTACTTCTTAACCCTATCTCGCTTTCCGTCGGCATAGTAGCATTGTATCTTGAAATCCAAACAATGACGGCAGACTGGCCTCTCACCACTACATTTTGTCTTTCGGTGCCGACATGGTTCGCAGGCGTGAGTAACCCTGTGCCTCCCACCTGGCTTCGACGAGCCCTCTTGCGCATCCAACGACCTCTTGAGTCTTGGTATGGCTACCTTGGCGGCTTTCGACGAAGGTTCTGCACTCGACATGGTCGAAATTGAATTTCTTGGAGATGCAGGGACTCGGAAGTGCGGTTGTCCCTGTGCTGTTCCTGGCGACGGAGGGGAAAATTTTGGAGTGAAGGGAGTTTGTGGTGTGGCTGAAGGCTGAGCACTAGGACCATCGATGTTGTTGTCATTTGGTGGTAGCGAGGAGGTCGACCGAGAGGATTCTTCGCGCAAAGACAAGGAACGACTATGGCTACTGCCACTGTAACCAGGAATCTCTTCAGCAAGCAATTGTGAGTGCGGCGCAGGTGTGGGTGGCGGAGGACGGGGAGGTTGCTGTTCAGACATGGTAAACAGATTTCCGAAGAAACACTTGCGTAAGGGTCACCATGCCCTTGAGACCCGACTGCAAGGCTCTCGTCAATTGTCGCTCTTGCGGCGTGCAAGCAGCCAAAAGAAACTGTAAAGTTGCTAGACGAAGGCCGAGATTGATACGTCGGAAAAGATATCCGAAGTGATTGGCAGGAAATGTGTTCCGTGGGGTTGAGAATCAACAACAACTTCGCAAAAGTGTGTGTGCGATTCGGCGTCCCTGTTTGGATTTTCACGGCTATGCCACAAGAACAACAATTTATCCTCCTTTCAACTGGCATTTACTGTAAGGAATTTGGATCGGAGAAGAGCAGACATGGTATGGAACAAATCAAGCATGGTCATTGCAGAACCCCGCCAACACTTGCAGAAATATTCAAGGTAGCAACAACGCTTGAATGCAGAAGCGATCATGCGGTGTTTGTGGATAGGCCAACGTGGGAAGGTGCATCGAGGGAGGAGCTCTCGAACCGCAAGTTTGGCAGCACATGTGCCATGACGTTGGTGCAGCTCAGCCCAGCATGAACCCATCACGATCTTGACTCAGCACCCACGGAGTTGTAATTCCGTATACCCTGCCTCAGGGTGCCTGATTAAAGTTGCGGCTGGTTACACGCTGGTGCCAATGCTCGAGATGCACGGCATAAGCGATATCAGTCATATCCAAGGGGTATGCACGTGTATATACTCTCTATTTACAGTATCGGTCTTAAAGCGTCGACCATATTGACTCTCAACATGGCCCCTTGTTTATTCGGAAGCGTATCGTATGGGTAAACATGCAGGTGGTATACACAGGAAAACTGTGGAGCATAAAGATCGAGTAGTGGCATAAAGTCTTGGCAAGCATGACAATAAACGATCGACAGCGGTGATCGAGCACTACCTAGGTAGATACAAACTCCGCAGACCGAGTCTGTTCAATGATTGGACGACATGTGGCCTTTTCCAGAAACAGACTACTGTACTGTACTTCCCTCGGTGAGATTACGTGAGTTGTTTAACATACCTAGGTAAACATCCCGACTCGCACACACCACGACATCTACCCTTCACATATTTGAAGCCGCAGCGTTGCTCACTATCAGAACTAGGCGTAGAGGACTGTACTCGGAACATCAGGTGCCCTAAGGAATTGATGCAACACAAAGATGATTGGAATACCTGCTGGGCTTAGAAGTCGAGCGACACAGAACTATATCTTTCCAAGCCTTGCGCATTACCTGCAGATGGCACTGAAGCTACGAAATCCACTACGACGGACAAACCGACGAGAATCTTGATACACTCGCCAATCATTTCCTGGTCCTCTCTCGTACTCACAGCAGGGACCAGCTTGGAGAGCATAACATGTGTACAGCACATCTCATAATGTGGTATAGAGTTCACAAACCGAACAACAACTGAAACTCCTCTGTGGTAATGTCACTATATCGATATTAGTATGCCTTTTCCATCATGTTTCATCCACATCAGCACCCATCGACACTGATATCCATCTATTCGATCGCATCCACCACCACCATTACTAAGCCCGATCCCCTGCGCAGCAATCTCAGATCTCCCTCCGCTGCCCGCTTCAATCCACCAAAATTATCGATCCCCCTCCCAAACCCTCGTCCTCGCCATAAGAAATTCTCTTTTACCCACCAAACCCACATCCCATCATCCTTCAATCTTCCATCCCACCTCCCAAAGCACGTTACCACAATATCAGCTAAGCACCCGAAGAAACAATTTCAACGCTTGGCCACCGCACTACACCACTTCCTAAGCGCAAAGAAAGCAACCAAGACATCCACTTCCCCTCCATCCACAACTTTCTTCTAAGACACAATCTTGAATTAACCAATAATTGCACCTCCAAAACTTGTGGAAAACGATGTCCGATTCGTCGGAATGTACTTCCTCGACCTCCCATTGGCTTCTGAAGGTATATGCACGACTCCATACTGTACATATCTCTCTGTCCTTTCTCCGTCTTCATCTCCGTGTACGCCATACCATAGTCTCAAATGGATACACCTAAGGATGTACTGTACGTACACACAACCATATCCGCACCTTATCCTCTACATGTACTTAGGTAATTTCCACAACCTATACTACACTTCATTGCTCTTGTACTGTACTTGTACCTCACACACTTCACATACTATCTAAGCCGTCCCTCACCTTCAATTTCATCGTCCTACCACAGTATCATGCCGATACTAACACCAATACCGCATTACACTACACCGCACATACTACCTACCTATATACTATGTACATTACTAGACCACCTCTCATACCTATACTAGCCACTTGGTTACATACATGCCTACACGCACACACACACACACCTACACATGTACATGTTACCGGCCGCAACGCATTTTCTATATCCTATACCTGCCTACGTCTCCCTCTACATACACATACATACACACATACATACATACAGACATACATACATACCCCCCCTACCTAGATCTACATACGTACGTATATACATAGCGTCTACCTACAACCTACAACCTACCGTTCATCGTCCATCTACATACTTTACTCATCTACAGTATCCCTACCAAAATTTTCCACATTCTATCCCACTCTATTGTAACAATCTGTGCATTTCAATTACTTTGCTTGAAGATGCTGTTGACACTGAGAATGACTTCAAGAGATTTTCTATGGTACGTAGGTAGCTACATCTCCCATGGGTGCAGTCGATGGTCGCATACTCATGGAGTAGGTACCGACATATGTTGTATTATGTTAAGTGGTGGACGTATTCTTACGGTTGATAAGTGAGTACGAAGGAGAGGGTGCTTGTTGATCTAGGAGCTTAGTTGTATCACAGGTACGTAGGTGAGTACCCAGGTCGGTCTTTCATAATGATATGTAATACTCTCTAGGTAAGGTAGTCTTCTCTATTCTAATTTACGTCTGGACGAGGCAGGCAGGCATGCATGCATGCACGCTCGTATCGTCGGACAAATAGCCTGCTCAACGTGGGACCACGCTGAGTCAAGTTAATGATGCTTCACTATGCAACCCACATTCCATCGCATCACATCACATTGTAACACATCTGCTACCAACACCTTCATTACCGCCTCGCTCACAAACATCACCCTTGCCGTTTCCACCTATATCCTCCATAGCGTTGATGGACTCCGACGCAAAGACCATCGACGACTAGTCGACATCTCCTACGTGAGTCTCATCGATAACTCCATTTCCTCCTCTCAACCCGTTAGCACCGCCAGACTTATCATCGTCCATTGCTTGCATTAATTCGTTGGCAATACCTTTTGTCGCGATCAGGCTCATTAGTTCTTTTTGTTGAATCTGCTGAAGTCCTTGTATTGTCTTCCGTAACATTACGAATGCACCTTTGCTTAGTGGCTGGAGGAATACGGTTGTTGGGTCACTGCTGCTTCCGTCTCCTGCTAGGAGTTTGTCGTCGTCACTGTCGTCTTCTGGTTGGCGGCTGTCGAGTTGGGAATGCATTGCTTTACGCTCTTCGGCACGCTTTCGGATGTCCTCGGATACACGCATGAGACTTCCACCACGCTCGATAACTTGGTGTAGCATGGAGAGTTTGTTGCTCTGGTTGACGAAATCTATGGAACTGTCCGTATTGGAGGAGTTACTATCGTGGTTGTAGTGGGAGAGGTAAAGCCAAGCAAGTACATCTTCGAACCCAGCAATCGGACTTGTCAAAGCGTGCTTCACGAAGTTGCGTGCCATAACAAACGCTTTCTCAGTATACTGCAACGCTTCTCGCTTATACTGGCCAGTTTCCTCATAACCTTCAAAGCCAGCCTCGTTGAAGAAAGGTGCCTTGACGAAGACGAGACCTTGCAGACTGACCAGAAGTTGTAATATTGTGGCCTTTTCTGACCAGCCTTCAGTCTCAGACTTTCCAGGCCAGGTGCCGAGTAAAGAGAGACAGATTTTGCCCTCTTCATATAAGTTCGGATTGATGCGTCCCATACCACTGGTCCAGGAATGGAAATGTGCTGTTGGAGGATCGCGAGGGAAAGTCGGCCCAAGATGCAAATCGATAAGAAATGGCGCATGTTCGTATGGCGTGTCTCGAGGTCCTACTATAAGACAACGAAGGAGATCAAGACGGGAATCGTAGGTACCAACATAGATCTCTCGTTCTGGAAGCGCATTGCTGAGGATGCGGTGCTCCCTTGCGATACGTTTAAGGAAAGTGGGCAATGTTGAAGCAGCCTGAGTAACACGAAACTGATCTGATGGTGGATCACGATCAAGTGATAGAAAGGATGCTGGTGCATTGGTAGGAAGGAAAGAGCCCAGTGTTTGTTGTAGTGATTCGTCTGGCTTGTCAGCACTTGATGATGACGACAGTAAAGATGAGAGGGAGGCGGTATTAAATGAGCCTGGCATCGCTTGCTTTGATGCTGCTGTTGGGATATCCGTTATTATGATGCTTGTTCGTCTACTTCGAGCTTGCGGTTTGTCGTCCTCGTCGTCGTTGCTGTCGCTCTCCCAATTCTCATCGCCCGAATCGTTGTCCATGCGCTCACCTCCTTCGTATTCGACCATCTCAGACAGAACTTCGTCCTCAGATGTGACAGACATTTCTGACCCTTCTGACTCGCTCATATCGTCCATGTCCATTGGATCGTCGTTGAGGTCAACTGGCCAAACTTGGTCGTCCACAAATGATAGAATCTGGTCGTGTTCGACTATTACGTCTCTACACTGGTCATCGGCATTCACACGAACAGTGACCAGCCCATCAAGGCCGATTTTGACTATTTCTCCTACCCAGTCAATGGAGTGATGTGACTTATACCGGGTATGTTGAACTTGTCGACTTGGAGGTTCGTCCATACTCATACGAGCGTTGTGCTGCATCCATTCCATCAGTTCTTGAGAGTGTTTGCTCTCCATCTGGGAAAGGGATGTGACTGATGCATGAACCTCCTTGAGGTCATCTTCAGAAAGCTGCCAGATTAGTTTGACGGCTAATGAAGAAGGTGTAGAAGGAGGAATTGTTACTATGTCTCTAATCCTTCGCGTTATGCCCGGAAAAGTCATGACTTCGTACAGAGAGACATCTTCAATCTCATTGGAAATGGGTCCAAATCGTGACTCAGCCCCCAATGCATTGCCGTAGGTTGTAATTCGTATATTGGCATTAGAGAACCATCGCACTCGGGCCACTCTCTCGCTAGGATTGACATTCTGTATGATGCCAACCTTTGCCGGATGGAGGTCATGTGGCTTCTCAAAGAAAGTCATCTCGTTGAAGTCCTTTAGTGGTCGATCGGGCTGTGCCTCGCCTGTAATGGGGTCGTATTCTAGTCTCTGCTTCATGCCTTCTCGTGCTACCACTATATCGGCTGGTGAGAGATCTGCCTCGAACAGGGTGATCTTGTTCAATGTTGTGCTTTCGTGTTCTGAGACAGTTCCATCTTGCCATTGAATTCTTGCTCTTTGCTTGGAAAGCACTATCTTAAATTCATTTAGGTCGTAGCCAAAAGTGTCGTTGTGATTGATTCTTTCGAAACGGTGGTGGACAACATCACCAATCTCTCGTCCCTGGTACTTCACAGCTGCTCCCGCTGGATCACGAAATTTGACTTGATCACCAACACTAAAGGTCGAACTCAAATTCACTGGCGAGGAATTCTTCGATATCGTTTCGTCCTGATTTCGCACGGCTGAGCGTGTTCTATTTTCGACTGTTGCCGTTGGCTTACTAGGATCATATAGAGTAAAACGTTTGTCTCTCCGTATCTCTTGAGGAGCAGGGAACGTGCTCAAATTCTCGTAAGGGTTGTTGTTGTCAGGTCGTTGAGCATGCCAGTGGTGCTCCGGCGTGTATGCATTACACATCAACCATCGTACATCGAGACGGCGAGAACGTACCATAAGCACACGTCCGTATGGCTTGACATTCGCGTCGTACGAGCCATGCAGCCAACGGCCATTCCTAATAGCTCGATGATTGGTGATCACAAGCTGTCCACATTCCACATCTTCTATAGGAACAGCTTGACCCCATCCCTGCATAGCGGACACATAGTGAGGACGAGGAATTCCATCAAACTCTGGTAGATGTACGAGAGGCTTGTCGTAGTCTGGAATCGGGATGAACAGCTGCTCCACCTCGTTTACAGCAACCACCGAATCGTTGTTCAATTTAATGACCACCACGACATCGATAGCTTCCACCGTGCCGAGCCAATCCTGTTGAATCACGTAATCTCCCGAAGTGAACTCAGCCGGCCTCTTCAGCTCTTCAAATGGGACATCGTGGATTAATCGACAAGGTCGTAGATGGGGTAATCGGGGATCGAGTGGATTGCAAGTAGCCGTACATGTGTGCGCTGGATATGAGCATTCTTCCGCAGGTTTTGCTCTAAAATCGCCAAGTAGTTGAGGCTGCCAGATGGGATCTAGCACGTAAGTGTTTGATACATTAGTCACGGTGCCGATAAGCTGAGAGCCATCTTGCTTGACGGTATCTCCAAGATCAAGTGAACGGTCAACGAGAAATAATTCGTCCTCGGCGATCAGTGCACTACCCTGCTCCTGCAATGCAAAACCGACAAACACGTAACCTGAGGGAGGCGTTCCTGTCAAGACAAACTGCTGAAGCAACTCGGGGGGAACATGAGTATGTGCAATGATCAGGATATCCTCCAATGGATCCTCATCGAAGCCACTGATGCGCTCAACATCGCCAACGAATGATCCGTCTGCTTTGAGCGCGACAGTGTCGTGCAACTGGAATCGGGTCATTGGATTGCATATTATGCAGGAGGCAACGACTGTAACCCCAGTCTGCGACCAGCGCAGTTGGAGTTTGGTTGGAAGGTGAGGGACAAGTGAAGAACCGTCTCAAACGGATCATCAAAGATATTGCGCTAAGATAAGATAGTAAATGGTTAATGGTTGATCGGCAACTTTGCCGACACTGAGAAGAAGTACGTGATTGTAGATACTCATTGTCTTTCCTCTCCTCCTGTCCAACAGCAATCTAAACATACGACACGAGCACTGCCCTTGTCCATGTCTCACAAAATGACGAATGAGAGAAATCCCTTACAAATTCGGGCATTCACTGCTCGACTCCTGCTAGATATTGTCATCATGATCTTTCCTCTGCGGCTCTCTTTCACATCACTCCTTGATACCTTTCCACGCTCTGCCACTATATCTGTTCTTGTATACTAAGAGCCTGCCAATGTGAGACTTCTAAGACGTGCTTTTCTGTTGCTTGTCGTAAGGCTGAGGGTGTTATGGTGGGTGTCATTTGAGATGTCAGAAGAACAAGTTTGTCGGACTTGTTAGTTTCACGGTATTGGAAGGTCAAGCTGTAACTGTGTTTAATTGAAACCACTCCCAGAGTATCCAGGTGGTGTTGAAATCAAAAGTGTTGAGTGTAGAGAACTGCTTGTCAGTTATGGGGGACAGCACGCGTGGGAGAATATTCAGGCCGGGAAGTCCTGGTGTTGTCTCTGCTGCATCCAGGCAATTACTTGAATTGCAATTTCCAAGTTGCAAGCGAGTGCCAGCTTATGTCAGGACCAATGCGTGAACAAGGCAAATAGGAATGAGGAAAGCTGAAAAAGCTCGTATGACAGGAAAACACACAGGAAACTGTTGGTTACCATTTGCAGATCCTCCAGGAACTATGCTCATAAGCATGAGGCGAAGTACAGACTTCCGATCCATCTCCCTAGTTCGTTTCTTTGACAGCTTGTAAGCCATTGAGTGGCAGTCCATGGTGACGTGCTCGGCATAACAACTATTCTTTGAGGCTCTCCTATGCACTCAACTTTGATATCATTGTTTTTTCTATAACAACAGCATCGTGGCCTAGGTCGTACTGCTGAATAGCAAACCAAGAGCCCCGTCATATTTTGGTTAGGAGTGATGTGGAATTCGTGAGCTAACCAGGCTTGTTCTTACTGTAAGGTAGGCACAAATATACTTTGTGCCTGCAGTGCTTGCTGCAAGAAACTTCTGGATCGAGGCTTTTGATGACCGTGGCCGTCCCAGTTCCTCCCTAATCGGCGGCTGTAATGCCGACATGGAGCAAGACCTTGAGCACATCGCACGAAAAGTGGCCTGCCATCAGAGCTCGAAATGTGCTTGAATCAATTCGCAGGAAAGATTAACGCAAATCGACGTAAGGATTTAGAAAGTATTGCACAAGGAATAGTGCTACTGGATGCTGCATCGTATGAGGACGAGAAAGAGACTTCTGGGTCTGGCACTGACTTGTTGGTCTTCACGCAGCATCCGTAAGAGACATGTCAGGAGAACGCCTTGAAATCTCTAGGCTAGGGTCGTATTGTTTGATACACGCTCCGTTTCCTGACAGTCAGTCATGTCACAATACAGCTCGAAATCACCCGATGGTATTCATGGTTAGTGCGGCCACGTCCCAGACATGGCCCATGTCTTCAAGAAGTTCACTCGGGGCAAGTGCAAACGAATACAACAGCATCGTCATGGTTCAGCTCACCTTTCGGCCATGATCGTGACATACGAAATTGTATCCAGAGCGACGCTTGAGGTCCACTGTTGTCCCGATGATATAACAAGGCGAATCGGTCGAGGCTCAGTTATGGCTAGCTGGCCGATGACTTCGGTAACCGCTTGCCAAAGAGGAGTGATGTGCCTTCGTGGCGGGCGTGACACTCCTTCTGGAACCTCCGATGCTAGCGAGGAGGGAAGTATTGTCGGATGCTCACAGCCTTCGTGAGAAGATCACTCTGCCTTGTAGCATCACGGTTGGTTGGTGTAGAGATCATCAGTGGAAGACAGCCACTATTGGACGAACACGACAATGTGGGTGGATCGAATGCAGGTACAGGAAGCTGAGGGAAGGTCTTCTCGAGGTGTTCGTGAACTCTCTTCTAGTCCGTACACACGATGGCGTTGCTGAAGAGATCTCGAATCATCAGCTGCATGGGTCAGACGCTTGGGCCCAGGTGCGGCCCCGAGGACGTGGCAATTAGAGAGGGAATTCTGAATTAACCGCGAGACTTGCAACGTGAAGAGCTCGGATTGCGCAAGACTTACTAAGAGAAGGTGAAAATTGGACTTTTGATTTGCTGGGAGATGTCGCGGTCATGTAGAGCGGCTGCCTCATTCCACAGCTGAACCCCTCACAGTTATAGTTACCCTCGTAGTATGACGCGGGGGGGAGACTTTCAACCACAGAAGCTCTTGCTCATTCGAGGATCGTCGGCTGCAACAAAGAACAAAGGTCGTTCATGGAAGCTCATAGGTGCAGTCGGAGCTCAAGCAATCAAGAACAGCTGGCCAATGGCACGTTCGGCATGCTTCACTCGAGGTTGCCATCGACATCACGTGATGTGGCACAAGCGCCAGTTTGACACGCGCTAATGCAAGGCTTTCGGAGCCTAGAAATTGACGGATGCAGAATTGCTGAATTTTTGTGGGCTGCCTGGTGCCCGCCAGCTGTTTCATCTTTGATCAGGTCCTGTATGCCAATTCGTCTGCCAGGCTGTTCGGTAATCTGTAGACATGGGCTTGGATGAGTACCCTTTGCGTAAGGCGTAGGGGTGGTAGAGCTGTAGTCTGGCTAAATGCGCATAGTCTATGCCCTGCTGAGCAGCTTGTGACAAATACGAACCATTTTGGAATCACGATTCAGAGAGTTGTCAACTGTGCCTAGTGCAAGAATTACCTTTGGTGGTGTTTAGGGTACCCAGAAACGTCTCGAAGTTGCGATGCTTGGTACGTGAAACGAGACGCCTTTTTCGCGCCAATTGTGGGCTGACAAACTGCTTGCTCCCTCTGCTGCCAGATTTGTGTGTGACCCGTCCTGGTAAAGTGGCTTGTGTGGCTGTTTCTGTGGTCGTTGTCATGGTACGAGACCTGATTGCTTGTTTTCTATCAAAAGCATATTTTGATGGATGTGCGCAGGGAAGTGCTCAAACCAGTAGCGTGACAAGGTGCGAAATTGCTATTGTGACATGAGACTAAAGTAACCACATTCACACCGATTAAGTATGCCCGTATTTACACAAGGACCGACGTAAAGCTTGTCGAGGCGTCGAACTTGAAACACAATCTGGATGACAGTTTTGCACACAACGTCCACGACAAGGCACACCGATATGGAAACAGCTATCGTATACTCGTAATGATCATTGGAATCTTTTTTCAAGATCCTGCTACGTAACTGGTTGTTGTAACACTATCGACAAAGAAGTGAAAGCCCCATTTCATCCAAACAAAATAACCTCGATTGAAATACCATTTCCATGTCCCCAACTACACTGTCGTCCATGGAGAATTCATGACGCCAAGCACGTCTGTCATAAACCAAATGTGGAATTCTAAATTCCTTCCTCCGAACCCTGCTGAATGCAGTTCAGTTTCCACCACAACAAAGCACTAGCGCCGTTTCATGTTACCGCATCGAGTGATCCTCTCCAGACCCACCACTTGACGACCCGGTGTAATGTCGATTGTGGTAATGTTGCAAGCCACTGAGTTCGTCTCGTCGTTGTTGCCGGCTGCTTGGCCGAGCCACGGGACGTTGATCGGCCTCTCTCGAGGATGCATCGCTGTGTTCTCTCGAATGTCTAGTCTCCTGTCCTCGGTTCTGCGGAGAGTGATCTTGGTGGCTCGAGCCTGGTGGTGATGGATCCATCGGCTGACTTGTCGGCGGGTGGATCGTGTGATTCCCACCGATCTTTCTCTTCTTGGGTGAGTTTTGATAGTCTGACCTTAGATGTGACACGGCATTCTGCGAGAATGGTGACCCGTGCTGGCTTTTGCCTGACGGAGTGGGTGGTGGGGGGCCACCACTGTTATTTGGTGGCGTCCAATGGTGGAAGAATAGGCTGGGCCCCGAACTTGTTTCCGACTGTGCTGTTTGCGTCGGCTGTGGTGGGAGTGCTGGGTGCCGTGAAGTTGTCGTTGACGACGGCAGAGGCTGTGGTTGTAATTCCGCTGTATTGAGCCTAGATAAGGAAGTATTCTGATTGCTCGGTGCTGAAGTACGGGTTGGGTTGGGTGGCTGACTGTGTATCGGAGGCGCGCTTGGCTGTGAGTGTTGTTGTGCCCCATAAGGGTTAGGAGGGATCATTCTGTTCTCTCTACGCATATCTGGTGAGGGTGGGCCTGGATGTTGATGTTGCTGCTGGATTTGTTGTTGTTGAGCTTGGATTTGCTGTTGTTGTTGCTGGTTCTGCAGACTGAGTTGTGCCAGGTATTGCTGAGCCCATTCCAGTGTATGACCAGGCAGATTACCTCCTCCCATTCCAGCGAATATCAAAGGCACCATTGGTGGAGGAACCCCTCCTTGCAGTGACTCTCGAAGCATGCTCTGCTCGACTTTCCTTTGATCGAGGCGCAGATTTTCCTGCTTCGTACGTTCTTCCTCTTGCTTGCGGCGGTCTTCTTCCGCTTTCGCTTGCAACCAATTCCTCATTGACTCATCCTGGCCAGTCCATTGAGGAGGAGGTGCAGGTAGTTGACCAAGCAGAGGTGCAGTTGATTGACCTCGATCAGGTGGCGGCAAGCTCAAACCGAGAGGCGCCGGCAGGCCTCTGTGCGGATTATTCATGCTGCTTTCACCACCATTCAAGAATGAAGGAAGATGCCTCGGCGAGTCTGGTGGCGAGTATCTGGAATGACTGTATTTGTAGGACGAGTAATCGTGCGGTGGCTTGATATCGTTCTGCATTGGGTGGAGTGTCGCTAACATTGGGGCAGATTGAACAAGCTGTTAATGGAATGCTGTTGACCTTTGCATTCAGTTGCGAACGGACTTTGTGTTAATGAAGCCTGGGTTGTTTGATAGAATGGCAAAATGATGTACTAGTCCTCGATCGACAGAATCTGTGATACAACGAGGGAACCCAGTAATATATTCCAGAACCGGATATGACCAGGATTGGGAAAGAAAGAAGCTTTGCACTCGAGCTCATGAGCCCGGCCAAGCAAGGATAGATTGCGGTTGTCCTCCCAAACCTGTGGATCAGTTCTGATAGCTTCAGAGGTTACTATCTGCTCAAACTGAGTTGACGAGGAAAGCGGACCAGCTGTATTGTATCACCAATGGTCCGACGATGGAGGGGTTGGTCAGTCAATGCAGTGCTGATCAAGTCAATTTCGAGAGAGAATTCGGAAGGATGATCTTGGTGGGATATACTGTAGCGCCGTCGAAGACCAGTGTCGTATAACCTCGTGGACAGTGCAAGGAAGATCCAGGTATGTAGGGTGGTCGAGATGTGAAGATGTGGGAAAGTCCTTCTAAAAGAAAGCACGAGACAAACGCTAGATGCCGGATAGAGAAAGGCCTGGGTCTAGAAGGACAAGGTTTTGCGCGAGATGTTGTATGAGCGTATTGGTGCTGATGGAGCCACCGAAGAATTGGATAAGAGATTTCTTGAATCTGATAAACGCCTGACCAGTAGCGGATGAATATGCCTGCTAAGGGAAACACGAAGCAGACATGCAGAAGGATATGGCGGTGATTTCCAACGTGTTTAGGTCAAGAAGACGACTGGAGTAGGGAACTCAGCCACCACAGTCATCCTTGGGACCCTCTTTGAACAGCGATTTCCTCTTTGACTATAATACGAAGCTAAAGTGAGAAGTTCGAAGCGGGTCAAAGTGTCGTTCCAAAGTGGAAACCCGAGTTAAGTTGAAAATGTGGGTAGGCCCCAAAGCAAGCAAGCGGCCTGACGTTTGACAAGGTCAACTTCAGCATGATGGCCTGTGTTTGAAAGTGGCATGGCGCGCTGCCACATTGTGTCGCACAAGCTGGTGCAGCGTAAGCTCGATATGGCAAAACCGAAGCTCCCGATCCGTCGTGCTGTTACAAATGGTTCGCTGCACCAATCAAGCCACAGTACCAGCCAAGTACACAGGCCAGCTGGATCATAGCGATGGCTGATGCCACCGGCTCAAGCGACAGACGCTCTGTTTGAGACGCTGATCGAGTGATTCAGACATGCGAAGGCAGAGCAACAAGACAATGCAATGATCTGCTGTAGGATTGACATGCACCAGTTCCTTGTTAGCACATGGCAGGATTTCGCGTGCGTGCAGGGATGAGCGGACGATCAGCTGCTGTACTCGTATCACTCCACACCAGCGTCTTTCTTTGGCTTTTCTCAAACCGTCATTACACTGACACACACGTGTAAAATTCAATACATTAAGTGTCCGTCCTCGCAACATTGAATACTACCAAGGTTTGTTAACCCTTCACAACCCACCATGTCGTCCTTTCGTAACCTTCCTCGTTCTGTACCTCAGTGCTGCAGCACCGGAGGTTAGAGGGACAGACTATGGGCTGCTAGAGTAATCATTATATACGGCACATATGCGGTTCTTGCTTCGCCTTTTGCCTGTTTTCAGACCTCGATCCGATGGAAAGGAAAGACACCAAGCAATGTCGACCAGCTTCGGAAGAGCCGTGCTGGTCGGCTCACATATCCCAGATACAGATCTGCTAAACACAGATGCGGCTGGGCATGTCAAAGGTGCGCGCCATCGCAAGAAGACCCAATGGATTGGGTGTATCGTGTTCAACAGAGTGGTTGGCCATGTGCGAGTTCACTGACCAAGCAGCAAAACTTTCTGGATGTTATTTGCATGTTCTCTTCGCTGCGCTAAACCTATTGACGCTGCAAACACAGCTTGTTCCGCACTTACATGCTATTCGAGGTATGAATGCAGTCCATCGTCTCGATCAAACATCTGGTGGATGTGTTTCAAAGTGACCGTAAAATACTGCAACACATTGAAGTCGGTTTCCAGGGTTTGCGACCTTGTGTACTGTACAGTATCGCACAGAGAATGTCCGTACACTAGTTGTCAGCACACTTCACAGCATCTCGATTGCACGTAACTCATTACTCGACCACACATTGAAACTCTCGATATGCAGAGGGACGCAGGCCGCCGAGACGGACAGTCGGTGAGCTGAAGACCGTTCTTGCATGAATTGATGATGCAAAGGAGTATCAAGGCCCAATTAGAGCGAGGTCGCCTTCCTTTTATGGCACCCATGATCAGCAGGATCTGCTTCGGAGCCCAAACAAGGTAGAGCTTTGACGCCACGAAACCTTCTTGACGAATACACATCCATTTCAGGCCGACGGCGTGCCCGTAGCATCCTCGATCGGGTAGTAGTGCTCTCGCGTGCCAATGCCCGCAGATCTCAGTCCAGCCATGCTCCAGGCTGTATTTTTCGTATTTGAAGGATGTGTCATGCTCAAAGCCATCTACATGTACTGTACTCCGTATCAGTGTTTAGAGGGCGACGACGAACACGACTGCTATGAAGAATTATTTGTGCGCTCGGGTCAAACTCGGGTGTCCTTGGCAAGTCTTTGAGTTGCCATTGCCATATTGCGACTTATCAATGAATGGTAATATCTACTGCGGTAATGCAGAAATAGTGCAGGAATAAAGCAAGAAGGGACTGGATGAGCTCGGTTGTCCTTGGCAGACAGTCCATCACCTTGGTGCGTATGAAAGTGGGAAGTGGACAAAAGGTCGCTCCAAGCAGGAAAGTACAGCCGTGCCATGCCCGGGGTAATACCGCTCTGGATGCCTCTCGAACCATTGTTGGACACCCATCAGTGCTGCACCTGGCTTCTTTGACCATTTTGTTGACTTCAAGTGCCCGTATCAGTATGAGGTTACAGTACAATATGGCCGTCGATACGAAGACTGAAGTCCTCGAGGTGCACAAATGGGAGGGAAAAGAGGAAGGACCCTTCTCATTCCCCACCACCTCACGTCATCAGAAGGCTTTCTTCCACTCACTACCTTGTTTTTCTTGCCATCATCATACTTTTCCGCCTTACTAGGCATCTCACTTCTGGTAAAAGATGTGCATTCAGCACGCGAGATGATCGTCCATGACCTTGACAGCCACGCGAGCCACGTTGTGCACAGTCGTCCCCCGGTCCCAGCCACCACGTGAGGTTTGCTGCTTCCCAAAAGGTAGCGATCAGCAGGATCAACAGTTTTGGCCTCATTGTTGAGTAATGTTCTGCGCTGGTTCATCCACGAAACAGTGCTTCTTACCGATCAAACTCAGCTTGCCTGCTAGACTTTGCCGGTGTTGCTCTTTGTGCCCTCATCTGCGGTGTCTGCCGTGCACCAATTCAGTCAAGAAGTCACGGCCGGGTGTTCGAGGTGTGCAATCGTCTAACACATCGCTCGCCATTATCCTTCCGCAGCATTACTACCCCTCGATATGGCCGTATAGGTCTGGTTCCATTTAGTGATAAATCTGGGTGAGCACTACGACAACGTGGTACGCATTGTGCACAGTAACAAAGGTGTGTCTTTCATGTGGACGATCGTCGCCCGGCATCTTTACCGGAATTGACTCTCTATCTTCGCTGTCACCTCGTGGCCGACGATCACATCGAACTAGGCCATATAACCTCACGAGCGGCCATGACGAAAAACTAGGGATGCTCCCGTTGACGCGATGGAGTCCGATTGTGGATGACGTGCCGCTATTAACGTGACCAAGGTCTCCTGCCACTTGCGTATAGCTAGAGCTCACGAACGCCATGACTCGACGAAACAAATAGTTTGACTTTAACTACAATCCTGCCCTTCATCGAGCGTCTTCCTTCTGGGGCAGGCTGTTGAGGGAGCTTCTGTACTAACGTCCGTGTTTGTCGATCGTAAAATGTTACAGTACTACCCAAGTATACGACAACAGGCGTCAAGGCCTTCGGATAGTCGAGACCATCCCTACGATCCGTGCTACCCATGTCGGTCAGTCATCCCTGCTCAGTTCTGGACACCACGTTCGGAGCTTGGGCATATCAAGCAGGTCTTGGCTCAAGTCACCCAGGAACCTTTTGGACGGCGTTGAATCGAGAACGGCCTGTCCCCAACAACGACAATCCGGTGCTCATCTTACGAATACGAACACGCAGGAACACCTCATGGCCGATGGAAAAGGTGCCCTCGACCGTCCCTCAAGCCCGCCATATGGGTAGCGGGACCACGGAAATTAACATGACCAAGAAGTACTGAATGCTGAAACACGCTAAGCAGGAACTTCAATCAAGCCTCTACCTACGGTCGGCAAGGTATCTTTGCACAAATTCCAGTGCTGACATTACAGCAGATAATGGTGGAGGAAAGCAGTTCGTCCCCAGCGGGTTTGAGTGCATGCTCCTCCCCACTTTCGAGCTGTGACTTTCCACATTCTCCTCAATTTGTGGCAATACAACAGTTCGTCTCGATTTGCTCCGCTAAAGAAAACAATCGGGTTCATCCCTTTGGCACGCACATGTGGCTGCGCTCAGGTAGATTGTCCATGACAACGGCAGGCCCATTGACTTCCGCTTACCTACTCACAATCAGGGCAGTAGCAATAAAGATGCTGACTGCTTGGACACTGATGTTCTTCCGTGCGGGTCGCTAGCTGCTACACGGATCATGTGGGCGTGTATGTCTGAATAGATCTTGGTGTCTTGCTGCTGGTTACCAGGGTAACTCTACGCTCGTGGGGTGGAGGGTAGGTTGGATGCAGAACGGAGTCATAGGTATACTCGCATTGGATTGAGGCTCTGGCATGTATACATTTGTATCATTGCGAGGCTGATCATGCATCTGCTGCTGAATTCATGAGTTGAATACCCGTGTTTCAATATAGCTCTTTGTATAGAACGAAAACACTTTCTTGCTAGATGTTGTGTGGCAAATACTCATGGTTTCATATAGACAGCATCAAATGTCCATCCAGAGTAATGTGTACGAGTATTTCTCACAATCATTTCCCGCGACATCCTGGCAGATATCTGCAGCGCAGGCGTAGTCTCACCCTGATGTTCTCTCCCAATCCAATTTGCCGCATTCTCAGCCCTGCGATTCGAAAGTCCACACTTCCTTCATCAGCATCCATCCACCCTCTAACTGTCCGTTACCCACAACATCTCACTAAAACGCTGCTCCAACCATTACCCCCCCATCCTCATCCCCCTGCTCCAATACCCTCAACGACTCCTCCGCCAAATCACTCTTCAACCGCGCAACCTCCGATTCCCGCTCCCGTACATCCCACTCCCTCAATGCTTCACGCTTTGATTTCTGTTTCTCCATAATATCTAACCGAATACGTTCCGCATCATCTTCGAGTTGTCGCATTTTCGCTTCTTGAGTTGGATTCAGGCCTGATGTTAGACCTGGTGTTCGGCGGCCGCCGGGGATGATGCGTTCTAGGGTTGCGAGGTGGGCTTGGGCTACGTTGCCTTTTAGATGGTTTGCTGATAGGGGGGTGGCGGAGGCGGGACTGGATGTAGATGTGCCGTTTGGGGTGAAGGTTGTTGTTAGGGCTGCTGGGCCGGTGGGGGTTGGTGTTGATGTGGTTGTGTTGAAGCGTTGGGAGCGCGGGTAAGTTGTTGAGGTGCTGTTGTTGGAGCGGTAGGGAAAATCGGTGGTCGCGTGGTACGTGTTGCTGTTGCTTCGCGGTGGGCCGGTGGGGTATCCGCCCCGTGGGGGAGGTGCTGAGCCGCGTGGTCCTGAGGGAGGAGGAGGAGAATTGTTTATTGGGGCGGTGGGGACCATGGGAATGTTCTCGAGGCTGGAGTGAGGAGCTGTGTAGGTTGGCGGACGGTAGCCTGGGGCGCGGTAGGTCAGAGAGGTGCGACCACGAAGGGCGGCGGGTGGCGAGGCAAAGTCGCGGGTTGGTGGAGGATTGTCGTAGCGTGCACCAACACCTCCACCACGGGGACGGGTAGGTGCTCCGAAGGTGTTGCTTGGACCAGTTGGTGGCGATGCTTGAGCATTGAAGTTGGGGGCGCGTGAAGGACCGCTAGGAGGAGGACGGTCATTGTAGCCACCTCCGGAATTCTTAGGCCCGGTAGGTGGTGCGACACTCGTAGGAGCCTGATCGGTACCTCGATCTTTGTCTCGTGAGAGGGACGGATCGCGGCTATGGTCTCGGTAGTCTCGATCATTCTGAGGAGATCGCGGTCGGCTTGGGTATGTATTGTCTCGTCTGTTTTCATATGGTCTGTCTCTTTCTCTGTATGGAGCAGGTGAGTGTACGCCTGATGCTGCTAGACTGGCTCGATCAAAATGGACAGGAGGTGAAGATCGTCGAGAGGTGTTTGTTGAGCCTGGACCCGATGCTCGTGGAGAAGGTGATCGTCTTCGCCATGTCTCATCGGCATAATTTGGTCTGCGATCGTCTCTTCTTGGAGGTGTCCGAGACCTTGACTTGTAACCGCCACGTTGAGGCGAGAGTGGTCTTCTAGGAGGTGAATGGGGTCGATCATATCTGTTTCGTGGAGGGGAATCGAGTCGCTCTCGTTTTGGGGATCTTCGAGGACCTGGTGAGAAATCTCTTGGTCTCTTCGTATCTGGACTTCTTGCTCGTGCTCCGTATGGTGATCTGGAGCGTCGCCTCATAGGTGATCGTGGTCGGTCGTTGCGTGCAGGCGAAAACCGACGAGGAGGTGACCGAGCACGGTCAGGAAACAATTCGGTTCTACCACGAGGTGGAGGACTTCTTGATCGTCTCCGATACGGTGGTGGTGATCGACTTCGATTTCGCTGAGCTCGCACGCTCGTAGGAGGTATGTATGAGTCTATATCATCTCTTCTGCGTTCATCTCTGCGATCTCCAGCCCACGTGTCTCCCCTCTCCCCTCTGTCGGCTCTGTCTGGTCTATCTGCTCTTTCTCCTCTTTCACGTTCTCGAATAGGTCTGAATGGGCCATCTCCTGCGCTGCCACCAGGCCTGTAGCTTTCGCCAGCACCAAAATATTCGACATCAGGATGATCGTCTCGGTCTCGCCGGTCTCTTTGAGGTCCCCTTCGCGGAGGGCTATGGCCACATGTTAGTAACGAATAGTTTTTGGGAAATTTTAATCGGCGGTCAATGGCAGGCTTACCTTCGGGTAGAATATCTGTCACTCATGACCGTGTTCGAGGATGCCCAAAATGTAGGAGGATGAATGCAATTTAATTTCGTGATAGTTCTGACACCCTGACCTAAGAGTATAGCACGAGGTAGATTGAGTATGTTGTTTCTTTGAGAGTTGACTTGAACACAAGGTCCGCAGTTGAATTTCTGGTCACGTGAGTATTGTCTAGGGGTCAAGAAGTGATAAATTTTTCAGCAAAAGCACTAGACTTCATGCTGGAACAGCGGTTGCAGACAGTCGTACAGGAATGCAAACATCGGAGGGCAATACTCGAGTGCAATTTTCGCTCAATTCGATGTCTTTCGGCAGGTAATGGGGGTAACATAGTAGGAATCGAAATCGGACTACATGGGTTCTCCATCATCGTCTAGTATTCCTCCTTTCCTCATCTCTTTTCTGCCTCTTCCTTGATTCTGTAGCAATCATATCTGATAGATCTTCTTGAAAATCTTGACTGAACGGCTGCTCCGTCTTCCTTTGCTGCTCATATGCTTTCCGCACGTCGTCTTTATCAAGTCCATCTCTTGCGGCTAAAGCATCTGGATCCATTGATACATCCACATCTCCTGGCTTCTTCCTTTTCCTGGACTCTTCCTGGCCCAATATTGGTATGTTACCCTGTTGAGCAGCTTTGAGATCGTACGCTCTGTCGCCACCAAAAAATCCTTGCACTCTTGTATGGTGTTCTGGGATGACAGTGTATGCCGACCGCGGATGTGACGACTCTTCAGTTTCTGTGCCCCTTCGCTTACGTAAATCAAATTCTGAAACTGTTTCTGTACCTCCGATCTCAGTCGGTACTACTGATGCCATGCCACTCGGTGTTTGGGTGCCAGCAGGTGTTTCCAGTCCTGCCCCACCGTCTTCTTGATCTTCTGCTTCCTCCTCGTCATCCTCATCCTCCTCTTCTTCCTCCTCAGACTCATCGGCTGGCTGAATTTCACCCCAGAGATCCTTCTCGATTGGCTCACCCTGTTGTGTATTTTGCTGCTGCTGAAGTACGCCGAAAATATCGCCTCCATATAATGGTCGATTTGTTGCTTCATCGACAGGAGGCTTTCCATATCCACCAGGATGAAAGCCCCAAGACGCACCAGGCGGTGGAGGAGCGTTCAAGCCTGGTATTTTCAGTGCTGGATACGATGGAGGTGGTCCATATCTTTGTTGATTGATGAGCCATGGCGGAGGAGCGCCTGGTGGCATGTTCAATGCTTCCTTCAACTCGTCTGATAGCTCACCTGGCCTGAGATGTTTCAAATTCGTCTCGTACTCTTTGCCCTCGTAGTACACTTCTCCATATCGCGTCAGTTCTGGCTTAGTCTGAAAACGAAAGAAGGCTTCATAAAGTTTCTGATAGTCGATGTCTAGCTTGCCCATCTTCGGTTGTACTCGTTCACGCTGCTTCTGCTTCAATGATGCTTCGTTTTGCTTCTCAAGGACGGCGTCTCTCATCTCGGCAATTCCAGTCTCCTGGATGAATTTTGGCAATGCAAAGGCAGGCTTTTCAATACCACGTTTCGAGGATAGATATTCTCGTTTCAGAGACCAATGAGTAGGCACAGGCACAACATTTCGGTATGATTTGATGTGAACGAGTAGGCGTGGATCTTGGGCGTCTATATCGGTCCACTCCACCATATCCGGCTTCTTTACCAATGCTTTTAGTTCGGCCACAGATAGTTTATCACGTTGCTTCCGTTGTTTCTTGGAAATCTTCTGTATCTGGTTTCCTTCTTCCTCTTCATCTGGAATGTCGTCGTTGTCATCATCAAAGTAGACCTCGGGCTTTTCAGGTTCTTTCAGCGCAGGATCTTCTTTCTGCTCGTCCTCAAATTTTCCTATGACATCTCTGTACATATCAAAAAGAGGATTGCTCTCGTCCATGATGACTGGCTCCGGGGCGACCGCGCCATTCCGAGCGGTTTCCGGTGTCTTTGGTGCTTCCGCAACATCGAGCACCTCGGAGGATTTTTCTAAGTCATCCTCCTGTGGTGTGTCCGGCACTTTTTGCTGCTTCTCTGCCTTCTTCTTCGCCCGTCTGAGTTGATTCTTTGTCGGTTTCGATCCCGCCGCCGCCGCCGACGCCATGACGGCTGGTGCAAGTAAGACTTTGCGAAGACTGTGGGTCCAATCCAGAAATCTTTGTAGAGTTCTTTAAGTCTGGAAGTCGCTAAGATCAACGAGGTCGTAGGCACCAGTGGTGAAACGACAGACCTCGGCGCACAAACGTCAATGTGTCGTGAACGGAACGACGAGGTCGTGGAGCACAGTGAGTATAGTAGTAGGAAGGATGTAGAGGTAGGCAGTTCGATTGAATAGATTAAAACGCGGAAAGTTGTTACAGCTGAGATTTAGTGAGCATGAATGCACTACGGAGAAGCTTAAACACCAAAGTTACATTCGTTCATGGACATGATTGACTTCCGCAATATCTCTCTGCTTTCCTCCCTCTCATCTTCTTTTTACCATCATTTCTTGCAATCCATAGTGCGTTCGTTCCATTATGTTAACGCGCGCTCTTTCGTGCATTCTCTGGAGTTGACTTGACTGGCGACTGGGAGTTCTATTCGTAGACGTAGCGTGACTTCCTGAACTGCCTTTGATTCGGTACCCACAGGTTACACAACATTTGAAGACAGTCATGCGTCAAAGTTCAAGTTCCCTGCAAAGTAAGTAAGTCGCCCCTTTTATCTCATCAGACGACAGTCTCAACTGGCGGAATTGTGTTATCAATATTCACGTTCGTTCGCTCCTACCTAGCTACCTAACAGCACTCGTGATGTTTGAGAATTGTTCCTTGCCATTATGCAGCATTCGACCTCTGACCTCAGCAAACCAATAAGCGACCTCAAATACTCCCGGATCAACGACGATTAAACTTACCCAAGCCACCGCCGCAATTTTCGGCAATCTGATCAGATGGTCCGATACTACCGCTGGAAGCCGGCCGTTAGACGGTATATCTCTATGGTGGTACAGCCAGAGACATGGGGATGTGTGATAATCTCCTTCTTGTGTGGAGTGTCTATTCTTGTAAGTACAGTACATGCCAGTGTATAAAGTCCACCCGATTAGGCATTTTTGCCGCCCGTATGCAACATGTGAGGCGAAAAGTGTATCACTGTACAATGTATCATCACGGGCAGTCTGTTGAGGTCTCTTTGAAGCGCAAATGCGTTTGCTGTATAAATGTTGACGATACTACCTGCCCCAACAACAGGCGCATGGCCTCGCAACAGCTCCCTCGTCACTGCGGCTTGTTCTTCCAGCTGACCTACCCGAATTCAATAAATTGAATACATCTCGTGCATTTTACCCTTCCTCGATATTCCCGTTCTTGTACCTATACTTAGACATCTATCCTTTACCTGGGAGTCTCTCATTCATGGTACTAACCTATACTCATTCAGACTGTTCTCCACGAGTATCTGCTTGTTCGACCGCCAACCATCAGCACTGCCAACAAACCTATAGGCGACATGACCTCTCCACAATCCAAGCACAGCATCAAGCGGACCTGGTGGAAGGAGTCAACCGTTTACCAGATCTATCCCGCATCTTTCAAGGACAGTAATGGAGATGGCTGGGGTGACCTGCAGGGCATTGTTTCAAAACTCGACTACATCAAGAATCTAGGTGTTGACATTGTCTGGCTATCACCAATCTTAAAGTCACCCCAACAAGACATGGGCTATGACATCTCTGACTACCGAGGCATTGACAGCTTGTATGGAAACATGGATGATCACGATGCCTTGATCAAGGGCTTACATGAGCGGGGTATGAAATATGTTCTTGACTTGGTTGTCAACCATTCGAGCGACCAGCATCCTTGGTTCCAGCAGAGCCGATCAAGCAAAGACAATCCTTACCGAGATTGGTACATTTGGCGGCCTGCAAAGTACGACCACCAAGGTGAAAGAATTCCACCAAACAACTGGGAGTCAGCATTCTCAGGCTCGGTCTGGGAGTGGGACGACACTACACAAGAGTACTACCTCCACCTCTTTGCAAAAGGCCAACCTGACCTCAACTGGGAGAATCCAAAGGTGGTCGCTGCTGTACACGAGATAATAAGATTTTGGCTCGACAGAGGCGTTGATGGCTTCCGTATGGATGTGATCAATTTCATCTCGAAGGCGCCTGGACTTCCTGATGGAAAGATTACCAAACCCGGTTTTCTACAAAGTGGCATCGAGCATTTCGCGTGCGGCCCTCGACTCCATGAATTCTTGAAAGGAATTGGCGATATCCTCCGAGAATACGATGCTTTCAGTGTTGGCGAAATGCCTGGAGTTCACGATAAGGACGAGATACTCAAAGGTGTTGGTCAGGATCGAGGAGAGCTTGCCATGGCTTTCAACTTCGAGATTGTCGATTTAGATCATGCGGCAGGCGGCAAATGGGATCCTCAAGAATTCAAGGTCAAGAGTTTGAAGCAAGTGGTACATAAATGGCAGACTTTTATGCTCGCTAATGGTGGTTGGAATGCCATATACTTGGAAAACCATGACCAGAGTCGAACAGTCTCGCGTTACTGCTCTGACAGTGAGAAGTACCGCACCATCTCGGCGAAAATGCTTGCCAGCCACCTTGGTTTCCAGTCAGGCACCTTATTCGTGTATCAGGGTCAAGAATGGGCACAAGCCAATGTGCCTCGCGATTGGCCTCTTGAAAAGTACAAAGATATTGAACTCCGTAATCACTGGAAGGACATCTTGGAGAAATATCCCGATGACAAAGAGCTGCAAGAGCGGACGAAGAAACAATTCTGGTTGATTGGTCGCGACAACGCACGAACACCAATACAATGGACTGGTACAGAATTGTATGCCGGATTTACGACTGAGAATCCAAGCAAGAAGCCATGGATGGATGTTCATCCTGACTATCGGATTTGGAACGCCGAAAATGCCGTGGCAGATCCAAACAGCGCCTTTCACTACTGGAAGAAGCTACTCGCTCTACGAAAGAAGGAAAAGGATGTCATGGTCTATGGCGCCTTCGAAATGCTTGATATGGATGACGACGACGTTGCTGCCTACGTTCGAACAGCCGATGATGGCCGCAGAGCTTTGGTCATTGGCAACTGGAAAGAGAAAGAACTTTGGTGGCCGGTCCCTGCGCCGCAAGCTGATCTCCTCGTTGCGAACGGCAAGCTGAACAGTGCTACGATTTTGACTGATTTCAGTAACTACAAGGAGATCAACGAGATCAAGGTGGAAGGTGGAAAGAGTTTCGTGCGCTTGAGGCCATTTGAGACTATTGTGGCTCTTGGTTAAGGAACATACATCACGAGGTTAGAGCATTTCAAGTTCATGCTTCGACGAAGCGGATGTGGTTAGAGACGTGCCTAGAAGCAGTCGGTAACGGTTATACACGTAGATGGTTGGGATGGAGTCATTAATTTCTACCTCCGGGTACTCGTGGACGCATCTTCCTGCACCATAGCAGAGAACGATCGGTCCTAAAAATCCACAATACAAATTGGTGCCTATATCAGATGAACTGGTCTTCCTTCGCATTACTCTCGACTCCCAGGTACTTGAAACTAACCACAATCTTGAGCAGCATTGTTTGTCTTGCTCTCGAATCCTAGCTGTGGTATACATCTACAAATGGTAGACAGTGATTCCCTTCAACATAATAGCTATCGATATTTGACTGGCTGATACAATTGAGACTGAACTTGGTTTCATGGAAGCACTCAAAGCTGATCTGGTCGTGGTGTATCAGTAGGCGTGAACGGAATGTTGTGCTAGTTACTCAAAAAGGATGGGTATCAGGGTTTGAAGTCGATAGAGTTGTTGATGCCTCACTTTCCAGGCAGATAGCTCTACCACATCTCGTCAGTGGTAACAAGCAACACTGGTCGTCCATTCACAACTGCCTTCCGCCGCTGCGGGAGAAGTGTCAGTACTCTTTCACAACATCGAACGACGATATTAGGTAGTCATATCTCAATCAGCAATTCATACCTTTTGAAGTGGCATACACAAACAAGAAATTGCTTGCATTCTTCTACAGCATCACTTGTGACCTTTTCGGTCTTGTTTACTATCTGCGGCTTCCACATGATATCGCATTAACGCAGTCCTCAAACAAGAAACTGAACTTCGATGCTTCTAGCACACTGCTTGTCTCTCATGTCTAACTTTTGAGAGCTGTCCATGAGGAGTGTTTTCTTATTTTTCAGCTGATTCAGGCTTTGGGTCCTTCATCAATCCCCCTCAAAGTCTTTCGCAGCTTACAGATACGGTCACGATAAGGCTTGCACTTTCATCTTCAAAGTGCATACGCTCAACATGCCCTCCGTAACGCCAACGACGTCCTCCGCGGGTCCTCCTCTGCCTATGTATTACGAAGAAACAGAGCCGCAGTGGCTGTTTACGCAAGATGAGCTCAACAGATCCACACCTTCTCGCGTTGAAGGCATGTCCTACGATACCGAGATCATAAACCGTCGCAAAGGCATCAACTTCATAATACAAGTCGGTATATTGCTGAAGCTCGACCAGATAACCCTGGCTACCGCATCGATATACTTCCAGCGCTTCTACATGCGACACCCACTTCAAATTCCGAACACGACTAAAGGCGCACATCACTATCAGGTTGCTGCTACTGCAGTCTACGTCGCATATAAGAGCAAGGAAAATCCACGCAAGATGCATGAATTGATCGTTGCTGTCTCACGAGTTGCCCAGAAGGATCCTAACCTGATGATTGATGAGCAAAGCAAAGAGTTCTGGAAATGGCGAGAAACGATTCAACACCACGAGAATCTAATGCTCGAAGTTCTGTGCTTCGATCTTGATCCTGGTTTGCCTTATCCGATCCTCTACGAGTTTCTGAAGACGTACAGCGTCCAAGACAATAAAAAACTTCGCAATATTAGCTGGGCTGTGGTAACGGACAGTTTCACCACAATTCTTTGTCTTCTCGTGCAACCGCAGAGTATTGCGGGTGGTGCATTACATCTCGGCTTGAAGCATAGCGGTGTGAAATTGCCAGATGATGAGTATGGAAGGCCGTGGTGGGAGGCTCTAGGCTTGAATGTTGACGAGATGAGCACGGTGTTGGAAGTGATTTTGAGTACGTATGAAAATCCGGGAATGCCGAGGCAGGCTCCAGGTGAAGCGTATGTGAGGGATGTGGACACCATGGTATTTGAACATACGAGGATGCCAACACCCGGTGGGAGCATTGGTGATGGGGACGGAGAGCATGTGAGTGAGAAGGGAGCTGCAGCTGAGGCCAATGGAAATGCTGGGAATGCTGCACCTGGAGAAGTGGATGGAGATAAAATTATGGAAGACGCGAGGAGCAACGGTCGCAGCGGAAGTGAAGAAGGAGAACTAGGCTAGAAGTCATCGTCGGTCATGTCTCACGACGCAAATATGAATGACGAATATCAACATGCTCACGGCACGAGATGCGCAGATGCGGATGCAGAAGACCATGCGACTCAGAGGGACATCAAGAACTCTGGTGAATCGAACAGTATCCAAGCCACGATTATCGCTCGCAATATGCGCAACGATGCTGTGCTCAACAACCGTCACACCACCGCCAAAGCCCGTGAAAGCAGCCAACTTGACGCGTCCACCATCGACAACATAATCCAATCCATCAAGACAGGCACCAACGTGCGGGATTCACTTCACAACCCAGGCACAAACGCAACACCAACCGACCGTACAACCACTTCCACCGCCTCAAACTACAATACCCAACCTCCCTCATCACCAACCAAAATTAAGTTCTACCCTACAAAACAAGCAACAAGCGAAAGCATTCCAGACGACGACCCCACAAGCTCCGATCGAGAGGAAGAGGTCGATGCCATCCTCGCCATCATCTGTGAGTTGCTCTTCGACCAGGTCGACATCATGGGCGATTGGTCACGGAGAACCAAATCTGCAGGTCGAGGCACAGTCGGCGGGAACGAACCAGTCAAAAAAAGCGTGTTAGTCGGAAAGATAAGTAAAGGGGAGGAGCACTGTTTTGTGGAATTGTGTTTGGAGTTTGTGAGGCGGAAGCCTGTGGTAGGAGGTGGGGTTGAGGATACACGGAGAAGATCCCTGAAAGGAAGGCCACGAGTTCAGAACTCTCATGCAGGGAGTAGCCCATCTCCTGAGATGCGTTGGACGGCTCGGTCTGGACTAAGTATGATGTCGAACAGCAGGTAGCTAAAGTAAGGACCAATTGATTTGCGAGCTACACCGCTTCGTTGACCATAGATTGACGTGGTTGAGCTGGTCAACAACGGTCTTAGCAAAGCCATTGGACAGTTTGTGAATCATTGACATAGCTCGCGCAACGGCCGACGTTTACTTCTCTCTTTCCAATACTCTCGTTTACTATGTACCCTCATGACCATGATCTTCAACACCTTTCCCTGCTCGCAGAAGCTGCCAGTAAACATCTGAATACCTACCTCCTCCTATGTGCGCTGTACTAAAGTACCTACCTACCTATACAGAATAACATCGTGAAGGGTAACCTACCTAGGCAGATGTCAGACCAAACTACTGCTCCCCCTCCCCAAGGTAAGTCCAATCCAGTGGCTTACTATCACCTTTCTCTAGACCCCGGACAGTAACAACCTGCTCATCACCCGGCACAACATCAAGCGCACTATCACTAACCCAACACCCTTGTCGTTCCTCGAAAACAAGACATTTCACTGGCCGCTCCGCCCTAACACGCATCTCGTCACCGTCCGCATTAAGCTTCACACTAACATTTCTGTCCGGAAAGAGCAGGTATTTCAGCGGTTGGGGCCAGTCGGTGTCGCGTGCTACGATAGCGTCGTTGAGATACATGCGTGCGTGTAGGACGTGCGGCTCTTCGGTGAGGTTGGAGATGATTCCGGATGTTATGGGTGTTGTGCTGTTAGGATTTAAAGTGATATTTGTCTTTAGGATGGCGGGTTTGATGTCGCGTCCTGTGGCGATGGATATGAAGCGCAGTTGTATATCGATTTTTTGCGGGGCGAGGCTGGAACTCACGGCCCATAGGGTCCATGGCTGGGTTGGTGGTTGTGTGCCGTTGGACACGCTCCAGTCGTAGTGTACTCTCTGGATGCCTATTGCGAATGGGGCGAGAGCGCGAGCGATGGCGTAGTATGCTGGTTTGCGGCGCTGGTAGTAGTCTACTATTGACCAGCTTGTGACGGGGTAGCAGTCGTTTAGTTGCCAGACTAGGGCGCCGCCGCAGTGGCGGTCGTCGCTGTCGCCCCACTGTTTGCGCCAGCCGCGGTAGGCGTATGTTAGGGCTTCGCTTTGGATGAGTTGTGTTAGGTGGATGTGCGCTTTTAGAGGGGTTGCAACGCGCACGTTTTCGGAGAGGTAGGTTGCTAGGCGGCGTTCGTGGCCGGCGGCTTTGTTGTGAAAGTCTATGGTTCGGCTTTGGGGGTAGAGGTCCGACTCGTTCTGGACGAAGGATTTTATGGTTGCGATGTGTGGGAATGCTTCCATGCCGAATTCGGAGTTGAATCTGCCTCCTAATGTGTCGAAGATTTGGTATTTTTCTTGTGTGCCGTGCCAGACGTTCCATTGGTGTAGGTCGCCGACTGTTGGGTCGGAGGTGGGTTTGCCGTCGCCCCATGGTGAGCCAGGGTGGTATGGGACTGATGGAAGTTCTTTTTGCATGACCCGTGGTAGGAGTGCTTCGTAGATGTAGCGGGCAGGAAAGTCGGTTCTCAGCCAGTTTTGTTCGTTCTTGTCGTCGTAGTTGTAGGTGAGTCCGGATTGTTCTTGGACTTGATAGTCTTCGTTGTTGCCGGCGAAAATAGCCAGACAGGGATGGTGTCGTAGGCGACGTACGTTAGCTGTTGCTTCTGCTTCGATCGATTCCAGCATAGGCGGCCAGGTTGGATAGTTGCCGCATGCGAACATGAAATCCTGCCATACCAGAATGCCGAGCTCGTCGCATGCATTGTAAAAAGCGTCGTCTTCGTAAATTCCACCACCCCATACCCGGATCATTTTCTGATTGGCAGGCACCATGAGCTCAAGCCATGATCTCAGTCGGGCAGGCGTAACATTTGTAAGAAAGCTATCTGAGGGTATCCAGCACGATCCGCCACAGAAAATGTCGACACCGTTGATACGGAAGAAGAAGCTCTTTCCATGCTTGTCAGGTCTTTGCACAAGCTCGACTTTCCTAAATCCCGTGCGTTTGCGGACAGTATGAATTTCATGATCTTCCGCCAAGAGTCTGAAATCAATGTCGTATAGAGTCTGCTTGCCGTAGCCATTGGGCATCCATGGCTCAATCTGGTGTATGAAGACCTCTGCTAGAAACTTGTTCCCTTGTAGTGTCACTTTGGTAGTGGCATCAACCCTTTGCCCGCCCAATGACACGGATATATGGACATCCAAGTCTTCGTAGTCATGACTTTCAAGCTTAACAACTGCATGAAGAGCCACAGAACTGTAGTCTCCTCCAATTTCTTGATCAATCCTCACATCCGTAATCTTTGCTTCGTAGATCTCGAGTTTTACTGGCCTCCAAATGCCGGCCGTCATCAGTAACGGGCCCCAATCCCATCCCCAATGATACTGCGCTTTTCTTACAGCCAGCCTTGCAGGTTCGCCGTTGAAACTCACAAATTTATGCTCGGGATGCTTTGCGCAGATCTCTCTAGCTTTCAGTAGTGCTGAGTCGAAGTGTACTTCGAGCGTTTGTGTCGTATTCGAAGACATGGAATGGGAGATATCCACACGATATGGAAGGAACATATTATCTGTTTCAAGAATAGTCTTGCCATTCAATTGGACAGTTGCAAATGTGTCCAGCCCTTCGAAGCACAGAATAACTTTGGATCCTGTCACCACATCAGGTTTATCGAAACTCGTTCGGTATGTCCAAAATTTGGTGCCAACCCATTGTGCTTTGATCTCATTGAAGCCGACGAAAGGATCATCTAGCCTACGAATGATATTAGCATTGGTGATGCTCTGGGCATAGCACCTATCCTACTTGTTGTTGTCAATGAGATCTTGATGAACCGTAGAGGGTACGCTCTTGACAGGAAGCCATTCATCGTCTGTCTTGTCTGTTTGTCGGAATAACCAGCCTGTTGACAGTGTAAGTTCCGTGATGGGGTGAGCGAGACTTCTTTCTGGAGCGGATATGTCTCCCATGTTTGCTGAATGAGCTCGGGGAATGGCGACGTAGTTTCAGAATTGGGTTAGTAGACCGACAAGGTCAAATTTGAAAGAGAAAGATCACATAGCAGATTGGCTGTCCTTATGTTCAACGAAACATTTACATATATTTCGACTTTGGTTATGGAGTAGTGTTGCTCATACAAGAAGAAGCATGTACAAATCACTTAATAGCTCAACTTCATCGCAAACGTTTGCCGATAATCTGAAGGTAGTCGACCAAACACGGTCTTGTGGTTGTCTCATTGCTGAAGATCAGTATCTAATTCATGATGAAGCTGAAGGACTGGGGAAGATGATGGTTGGAACACGTGCATATGGAGAGAGAACTTCACTAAATCAGATCCGGTATAGTGTCAACTTGCTCATTCCAGCTTCCAGTTCGTCACATCGCATCAATGTCGAATTACAATCAAAGATTAAACTTCTCGGAATCTCAGAACAGTGGCCTCGGACCATAGGTATCTGTTCCAACTAGCACAGCTGTACCATCGACAGTTTGGAGTGGCGGTGGTAACCTTACAACTGACCGAGTAACCCGGAAGCTCTGCATACCTGGTGAGATCAAGATGAAATGAAGAGGCTTAAGATGACTGCAAAGTACAGCCTGGTCTGACAAACTAACCGACGCATGCATCGCTTTTGGTATCCGTTCCCTTCTCGACCAAGAAGGACAATCTGAATCATGTGCAACACCCATGGCCAGATCCCGCAAACCACTGTTGGAATTGAGACTTCCGAAAGGACTTGATTCACGCGATGACTCTCTGGAAAAAATCGCTGTGCCAAGCGTGAATGGATGTTCGACTCATATGCGCAGGAAGGCTTGATGCTCGCTTTTCAGTCCGCACATGTTGAGCTGAACGTGTTTTCAATTGGCTTATCACGGCAGGCATGCAAGCACAGAAATGCAGTATCGAAGAAACATCAGACTTGTGAGGAGAGTTCTGGCTTTGTTGCTTCTCGATTGCCGCAACAATCAGCCCGACAGCGCTTCCCATGTCCACAAGCACAACGAACTGGACTCACCAAAAGGTGTCCCTACTACGGGGACAATGCTTTGTTTCTCTGTTAGTCATTCGCTGAAATCCTTGTCAGTCACACAAGGGTCATTGTTAGGGGACTTCTTGAAGTCGAGCTTACCTGAGTTTCTAATTGACACCGAACTTGTGGTAATGGATGAAGTGCTCCTGCAAGGATCAGCTTCTTTGCTATGGTCCTCGAGCATAAAGTGGAAGATCCTGACAAGGCCGCATTGTGTTGCTCAGCCTGGTTCAGCTAGGACGGTGCATCTTATCGAGTCAGGTCGTGCACGATACTGGTACTGTTCAATTGATATCCAACCAAATGTTTTTGAGTTGAGTAGGTCTGGTGATGGTGAGAGTAAGCTTTGGAAGTTCCGATAGTGAATATTACAATATACTAACGACACTGTACTTACGTTTGCCTTCTTAGGTAAGAACAGTTTCGTACCTTCCCTCACGTACACTTTGAAGAATTTGTCTGTCGCTCTGAGTGACGACTTCCCAGCCTCGCCTTGTTACGCCATTCATTTCAAACGAATCCCTCTGTGTCACTTGTTGCCACGATATCACTGATCTTTTCCAATTCCTGCTTCATTGCGTTATTCTCTCCCGCAAAATATCTTTTCATCACCACCGATCTTCTTCGAACACGATAGCAGATCCATTTCCATCTTCATCCTCATCATTGATCGATCTACTCGCTACTCGCCATCATGGTCGATTTATCACTTCCCGCGAAGCCCGCAACGGCTCTACCGAGTCTGAAAGACGCAGTAGAGGCCAATTATCAACGCGCAGTCCCCATGATGCCTATCACCTTCGGCGCATTATACTCACAATTTCATCCATCATCACCACTACCACCAAGCAAGAAGCGAAAACTAGGAGACGAGAGCGAGCCTGCAGACAATCGACCAGCAGAAAAGCGTAGCAAACCTAATCCAGTCGATGCTCCAAATAAAACACCTGCAAATCGTCCTCAGGCTCAGCCATCAAATGACAAAGGTCCATCTTCTGCAGCTCAAGTTCCAAGATATCCTGAACACCCTACAAACTCAGCTCTCGGTCTGAACTACACAGACAATAGGAGGTTTGGGCCTACTTCATGCAGCATTCGATATGACCCCATCACTCGATCTTTTCACCCCACAAGACCGTCTCAGTCGTTTCTTGCACCACCTACATCTGTCGCAGCAGATGGAGGAAGTACTACTACCATGAAATCCACAACCAGTACCCAAACCAACGGATCAAAGCACCACGAACCTGTCGAACACCGCTACAACCTACGCAAACGTAAAGCACCAACTGAAGCCGAAGACCATGACATCTCAGCCCCACCATCAAAGCGTCTCGACCAGAAAGCGACATCGAACAACAGCAAAGACAGCGATAACCAGCAACTACAGCAACCAATAGCCAAGCCTACCACTCCACCCAAAAAGAAGTCCAAGCACCGCCCACACAGCCGAAAGAAGGCCAAATCGCAAGCTGCAAGAGACTTGCTCTACAGAGACTTAATCCCACACTACCGTCCCACCACCAGCACAGAAGCCATCGCCGCCCCAGAACCAAAGAAACCAGTGCAATTCATGGACCTTCCAGCCGAACTCCGTCTCAAAGTTTGGGCCAACCTCTTCGAAGATGAATCCTATGCATTCACGCTCAAGAAGCACTGCACCCGCGACTCATACACACATATGATCCCCACTCCACCCCCATCCATCGGTGCCATGCTCATAAACAGAGTCTGCAATGCCGAAATTATGGACGTATTCTACAAATCAATCCGGCTAGAACTGAATTTCGGCCGCCTCCGTCCCCCCGCAATGCGCGACTTCCTCCGCCGCCTGATCGCCCACCCCCTCGGTCTAAAGAGTGAACGAATCTTCTTCATCAAGAAATTCGGCCTGCAAAAGATCAACCTCGGCCTTTTCCCGTCCGTTAAGGAGATCGTAAGCACGCACTGGACCGTCGAAGGGGACGCGAAAATGGACGAGGAAGACTACAAACACAACCGGATCGATCCGGCGTTCGTGCTCAAGGGACCGGCATCAAAGCCGAAACTCAAGGGTTTGACGCAGAGACGATACTGGGCTGATCAGCGGGCTGCGGCGGAACGATTTGAACGACACACTGCGAGTGTGCCGTGGTGTCATCCGCTGTCTAAGGATCCGAAGGCTGCAGATTTTGACCAGGGTGATAAGAAAGAGTGTCCGTTTTTGGGGCTGTGTGAGAATATGAAGGGGGTCAAGTTTTGTATGGTAGTTAAGTATAAGTTTGGATGTGTAAGGGGACGACATGCGAGACATAAGGAAGTTGTGAGTGGTTCTTTCTTTTGTTTGTTGTTATACTTTTTTGAGAAGGGACTGTGACTAACGTGTGTTTGTGTGCGATATAGTGGTATGATTATTATCCTGCTCAAGGACCCGCGCACACGGATGATGTGCCGGGCGGACGACTTGTGCAGACCATTGCGCCGAAATCCAAGTTTCATAAGAAATGCAAGAGAAGAGATTGCAATGACGAGGAGAAGGAGCAGGAGGAGTAGAGACTGGTGGCTCTCCCTTCTCTGCTTGCATTTTCTTATGGGACTTGGATTTCGGTGGCTTTGGGTCTGGATTAGAGAGTGAAGGTTGAAGCTGGTGTGGTGTAGTTGGGGTGTGGTACGAGAAAGGGTTGTATTGCATATTTATGGCTCGTGATGGAGCTTGCGTTGTGTTTTTGGTTTGTGCTTGTCGTTTTACATGGGCAATGTGCGGCGCTTTTGTTTGAAGCTGATATGACTGATACCTGGTGTTTCAACGGGCTTGCTTGTTTCGGGTGCTTCGAGCCATTATGGTTTGAGGTGTTGGTTACGTGTGGCCCTGAGAACGTCACGGGTTGGTGCTGGAATGCCGGAATGTTGACGAGAAAAGCTGTTTCCAGCGTGGTTATTCTGCTTGTACGACACGAAGTATTGAAGCTTGTCGAGATCTTGAATTGGGGTTTATTTGCTAGGTATGTACTGTGAGCTGTTTTGAATTGTGCTATCATTGTTGACGGTGCTCGAGTATCTCCTTCTTCCTTGGTGGTTGAGCATGATCTATTCGCTACAAAAAGAACTAATACTACTGTAGTATGCATCACATTTATAATCTATTACACACGTGTCTACATACACCAATAATATCCCTAAAAACCCTTACAACTTAGCTTTCTCGTCAATCAAACTATAACTCTTAACATAACTCTCCAACCTATCCCTCGTAAACTCACCCACATTCCTAAACCCGCCCACCGCCATCGAGATATCAAACTCGGCCAACAAACTCCTCATGACATGTCTCACACCCTCCTCACCCATAATACTCAATCCCCAAATCCACAATCTGCCCACCCACACAAACTTCGCACCCAGACAGAGCGCCTTGATAACATCCCCCGCACCACGAACACCAGAATCGAACGTCACGACCAGTTTCTCACCAATGCCAGCGTCGATAATACTTTCTAGCGCGTCGAGTGATGCGACTGCGCCATCGACCTGGCGGCCTGCATGGTTACTTACGACGATCCCGTCGCAGCCGACTTCGACACATTTCTGGGCGTCGTGGACGGATTGGATGCCTTTGATTAGGAACGGGCGGCCGCCGGAAATGTCTTTCCAGGTTTTAATTAGCCAGGGCATTTTCTCCCATGTGAATGCGCGGCCGTGCCAGACGTTTTCGTCGATCCATTTCTGGGCTGCGTGTTCGGGGTCCTTCTTGGGGTCGATGCCTGCTTCGCGTAGACGTTTTTGGAAGACGGGGTCTGTGAGGCCAAGATCGGCGCCTATGCCGCGGTAGAAGGCGTAGTTGCTTGTTGCGACGTCGTCGTGGCGCCAGCCGAGTTGCCAGGTATCGGTTGTGAGGATGCAGGCTGTGAAGCCGGAGTTGTGGGCGCGGGTGAGGAGCGAGATGGCGAGTTCGTCGTCGTGCGGGAGGTAGAGCTGGAAGAAGCGGATTGGTTTGTCGTCGGAGCCTTCGACGTGTACGGCTTGGGGGAGGGTGCGGCCTTCGTCGTTGGCGGCGGCTACGTCCTCGATTGAGGTGCTGCCGGCGGTGGAGAGGCCGTAGGGGAGTTGGAGTTCGCCGGCGACTTTGGCGACGGGGATTTCGCCGGCACCGTTGTAGATCTTGTTGATGCCTATGGGTGAGAAGCCTATGGGGGCGGCGCACTTGTGGCCGAAGAGAGTGGTTGTTGTGTCGCGGTGGTTGGTGTCTACTAGTTGGTGGGAGATGATGCGGTGGCGGTAGAAGGCTTGTCTGTTGGCGAGATGGGTCCAGCTGTTACCTGCGTTGGATTCGGCGTATAGTCTGCCGTTTCGAGATAGGCATTCTCGTGCTAGGGCTTCGAGCTTGTCGGGTCTGGTGTTGAATGGGACTGCTTTTCCTTCGTTCAATGCCCAGAATGAGTCTCGTTGTCTTTGCTCCCATGAGGGAGTACTGCGGTGGTACAGTTTCGGAATGCGCGGGTCGGACATTATGATCACTTGAAGCTGATCTGTATTAAGTACTGTACTTGTTGATTTTAGAGGTCTGATTCGAGCGTTAGGTGATGGCTCGCAGAGGAGAATGTTATCGTTGATGGTTTGTAGGAAGGGCAGGGCAGGGCATGGCCGCCATGTTTATTGATTTCGGCACTTGGGGATGACAAGTTTCAACGTCCATGGAGTGTGACGTGTTGTTTACCACGCGTAAGAGTAGCTGTAACATTCAAATGTCATTGAAGCTTCACGCGAATCCGAGAACTGACCTCATGGACCGGCAGTTGGAGCTCCATAATGGAATTGGCATCCGGAAGAAGCACGAATAGGAGTTGATGAATCTATTCTCAAATGTGGTCGCATCCTGTGCTTCCGAGACATAGCAAACCAAAGTACCTCTGCTATTGACATGTCTTTCATTTTTCTCAGAGAACAACAAGCGTCCCCAAGATATAACGCTACAGTGTCGTGACTGGCATGTGCCGAACAGAAAAGAGGACTTTCAGGAAATGCTTCAAAATGCTTGGCGCATGCTTGTTATACCTTATTCTCATACAAGATTCTTGAAGCTCTATCATTTGACGTTAAAGGTCGCCAGGTGTGAAATGTAATCTTACTGATTGTTTATATGATCATCAAACAGTTTGGTAATATCGATATTCTATCTCTTACCAACAGACACTTGCTAGCGAAGAATCTATAGCGAGAATGCAGCCCATATCTTCCTAGCCCAGGCATCAACCACTAATGTAAACCTGAAGACGGGTTCTTGGAGACGAAGACATCGGAAAGCCCTCTCACTGTCGGGTGAGTTATATTGCCATAACAGGATTATCTACAATATTGAAGAATGAAACGAAGTGTGAATGCCACAAAAGTGCGTTTAACGATAAGTTGCCAAGCTAGGCAGGTATGGCGAGGTTATATGCGAGACCAAATATGGACATTACCATCACCTTCACTCTGCCCAACAACTACTGTAGCTTCTTCTGCTGTGCACCATTCACTTGCTGTACCTGTTACTTCCTACTGCATCCTTGCCTTGCTAAATTGGGTCTGATTTGGAAGTTCTTGGTCTCATCAAAGAAATGCTTCGACCCCATCGCGGGCAAGTGACGCGTTCAGTGAATTATGGACTTGGAATCTGAACATGATGTTGTGCACAATGTGCAGGCCGTCAGCACGTAGGCTGCTGTCGCTTAGAAGAAAGAAACAAGCAGAACAATATCAAGGCTTAGTATTGTCGACCGACGACACCGTCCAAGCTCATACAATGATTCCAGTCAGTACAGCTAACAAAGGAAAAACGACCAACACCCAAGGTAAAAAACATACATGTACGTATAAACATGAAGCTCAACGACCACAAATTCCCTTTCACTCCTATCACTCTCAAGTCCCTAAATCCACAAACCACAATCCAAACCCATCTCACAAAAACCAAACATCACATCACAACACCTACAACTCCAAATCACCATGCATCTCCCCACCCTCGTAACAACCCTCCTCAGCGCAAGCGCCTTCGCTTCCGCCATCATCAGCATCGACCCCGCCCAACCCCCAACAACAACAGAGCCAGCAACTCTAGAGCAACGGGACAAGACAATCGTCACGACGCTCAATTATGTCGTCAACACGAACTACGGCCTCGCAAACGGGAACAAGATCAACCCTGTGGCTACGGTTAGTAATACTGTTACGATTGTGGAGCCGGAGTATGCGACTTACACTGGTATCCCTACTCATACTTTTGGGAAGATTGTTGGGTAGATAGATTCCAGGTCTGGTGAGGATGGTATTGATGGTGACTTGTTGTGCGCGTTTGGGAGGAGGAGGGATGCGCTTGTTATCTGTGTACTAATCGATGTTATGTCCTGGGGTCTAGCTGCATTATTATGGGGCAGGGTCCAGGGCTGTTCTCTCGAGGGTAATTTAATTGAGGGGATTGGTATTTCATGTAGTTGATTAGAGATAATAAGATATAGGAAAAAGAATTTTCTGTTCTGTTACACATATCATCAATGAAGTATCCCAGGAACTATCTAACTGCTCTTGCATGAGTTCTGCAGAAGGGTCCAGCCTCCATCTGCTAATTCGGTCAACGTCAACCACATCCAACTCTATCGTTGTCCATAATAATAACTGCGGTGACCATAGTGTATACTCCCGCCTACATTGTCTCTACCGATGTTTCCACCACTTTGAATTCGATCGCGCAGGCGCCAGGCTGGAACGAAAAACACAACGGCATTGCGCCTTCTCCACGGTCGTTAGTATGTAGAAGTCTGCCTGATATTAGGAGGGCCTTTGATGATAAAGATCGATATCGAGCCTTGAGATCAATGCTTCTGCATGCTTAAGCTTGAACGTACGGTATGGAGAAGGTCAGGCAAGTATACTACCGTATGAAAACACACCTAGTACAAACCTCTTTTGCTCATCATCTACTCCGTAAAAGCAGTACTATTGCCAACAACGAGCACTAACTCGGACGGTGAAGGTATGACGAAAGCCTGGAAGCAACTTGAGATCACGAACATGCCGGTGGAACAAAAAAACTCGCCTCGGCCCGTTAAACCTTCCTTACGCGTACGGTATTGGTTCACATCTGCAGTACTTGCTTGTAGCGAGCACTTCCACCCTGTCCGTTTGCTTTGATATGAAGTCAGTACTGTATGCCTACTAAGATGAGATGTCTGAAGCTTTCTGCGTTCAAGGCTGAACGATGTGACGAATTCAGGTCGCTGACAAGTAGGACTTTCGGTTTTCGATTCTCCTCATTCAGTGGAATTACAGTAGTCCATTCTGGCTACAAGCTATTTCCATCGAATTGTGCCTAGCAGCCATCCCACCAGCCTCGGCAACAAGAAGTCCCATCAAGCTCTAAACTTCTCCCCTGCATCCTCTCCGCATCACCCATGAGCTGGCTCCACCTATTTTGAGTGTTTTGGTCAACACCGTCTGGGGTACTCCGTAGTCTGGGGTACATTTGCTGCGCTAAGCAAAATCGAGAAGCTCGAATGATGGGCGCTCTTGCTTGCTGGCGCATGAAACCAATCACCTTCTTGCCGACTGCACTTCTGTGGATGCCTCCGCTACTGCCAAGGGATAACAACCAGGAACAAGCGGCATTCGGGGTTTGAGACATGAACAGCACCGACAAGTGGGAGGTGTGCAACTGCCTCGAACAATAGAACTGATATATGATTGACTGCTGCTCAACAATGCTCATCGTACTCTTCCTCATATTACCACCATCATGCTAGCTTCCATTTTGTTGTTGGCAGCTTCTTGCGCCGCTCAATCCGTGACTCTACCTGGTGGAACTCTTCAAGGTGGAAAGTGTGCTACCTCCAATGCCTCTTACTTCTACTCCGTGCCCTATGCAAAACCTCCTGTAGGTGCGCTACGTTTCTCTGCACCTCAACCATACAATGGCAGTTATGGCCAAGCAACAACTGCATCTCCGAACTGCCCTCAGTTTGGATTGGAGTTCATCGAAATGAGCACCACTTCCGAAGACTGGTAAGCTCTGTAGCCGCTGTCTTGTGTCACCACTAATTTCCTAGCCTTTACCTCGATATCTGGACACCACCCAATGCGGCTAATCTGCCAGTCAAGGTTTGGATCTACGGAGGTGGTAACACAGCCGGCAGCGTATCGAACCCTACGTACAATGGATGTAACCTAGCTGCTACTGGTTCCGTTGTTGTCTCCATCAACTATCGTCTAGGACCACTCGGATTTCTGGCACTCAATAATTTTGGCATTCAAGGCAATTTTGGTACTCAAGATCAACTTCTTGCTTTGAACTGGGTCAAGAGTAACATCAAAGCTTTTGGAGGCGATCCCGTCAGTGTGCTGGTCGATCTGCGAGCTAGGCTAACGTCTTACAGTCAAAAGTTGTCCTGTTTGGACAGTCTGCTGGTGCCGTTGACAGCTATGTCATTAGCTCATTGCCTCAAGCTTCTTCCCTCTTACAAGGAGGTATCTCTGAGTCTGGCGGTGGTAGACGCCTACCTTCGAGCGCGGCTGAAAACGCCTTTGGTCAGAGATACGCAGCCAGCTTGAATTGCAGCAATGTAAGGGTTGCGAACGATCTTCCTTTCTTTTACTAACAGTTCCAGGCTGCCTGTCTCCGTTCGCTGTCTCTATCTCAATTGAACATCACTCTTCCCAAGGCGACTGGTCCGACATATTATCCCGACAACCCAGGATCGTTCGGACCATACGTAGATGGGTCAATCATCCCTGCGAATCCCGGTGATGTCGGTGTGAAGATACCTTTCATCTTTGGCTACAGTACGTGCTTTACTCCATTATAAACTCTCAATTAACAGTCGCTAGCAACTCAAGAGGGCACCCTGCTCATCCTAAGTCTGCCCGGCATAACCTCCCCGGCAGACATAACCCCAGCCTACTACAGCGCTTACCTAACTGCCACCTACGGGCCCGCTGCGCCTCAAGTTCTAGCTCAATACTCAATCGCAGCATTCAACAACACCGCCTACCCAGCCTTCTACGCCATGACCCAAGTAATGGCCGACACAACCGGTTGCGCCGCATACCAAGGTCTCAACCGTGCCTCCGCAAACAACGTCCCCGTCTGGGGCTACCGCTGGGCTCAAGCGCCAACGTGTGCTTGGTACAATAACATACCTCCTGCTGCTCTACCCTTCTTCGGCGCCGCCCACACCGCCGAGATCCCCTACGTTTTCGCCAACGTGAACAACAACCCCCCTCCGTCCGGCACATGTAATTTCACCGCCAACGAAAAACAACTCAGCAACCAATTCGTCGGCTTCTGGACAGGCATGGCTACAAGCGGTAATCCGGGAGCTGCATGGCCTAGATACTCGATGGCCAGTTCGATGGGTTTGCAGGTTATGAATGGATCGATGGGGGGTGTGGGGGGTGTTATCGATTTTTCGATATGTGCGTTCTGGAGTCAGGTTAATGCTACGATTGCGCAGAATATGTCGGCTTCTGCTAGTGCGAGTGCGAGTTCGAGTGCTGGAGGTCCCATAGCGACGTATAAGAGTGGTGGTGCAAATGTTGAGTCACGGGTGGGCTTTGTGCTTGGGTTTGCTGGGCTCGTTACATTGTGCTGCTGGTTGCTATAAACATACGTATGCAGCTAGAAGCTAGTCAGGTAGAGGATGCTAAGCAAGAAAATTTATGTCTACCTTTTCCAGAATACGTACCTGCTTATGTGCGTACATAAGCACCTTATGTGCTCGAAGTGGACACCCTTATACCAAAGGAAGAAGAAGAAGCAGTCCCCGTTATTCGTACGAAGCTAAAAAACGCTGTCACTGCGCAACTATACACGACCGTACTCAATTTATCTCAACTAAAAATGCTAGCTAACAAAGGACAGTAGTAAATCAATCAAACGTGTCCGAGAAGAAATTCCGGACAGCCAGGAGGAGCCGGATACCGTTGTGTATTGGGAGCCAAGGAAGAGGAAGCGAATGGTGTTGCAGGGCGGGCAGGCAGGCAGGCTGGCTGGGCAAGGTTCTCATCGACTTCATAGTAGGAGGCCAATTTCTTTCTCTGGTATGTGGACTTCGACTAGTTTAAGACTGACATAGAATAGCGAGAGAGATCAAACAAGTTAGACACTCAAGTCAGATACATCAGCGACTCAAGTAAGACTAACCAGAACATATACTAAAACCAGCTCTCCTCACCCATCCATCATACAAGTATCATTTCAATGTCGATAGCACGATCCTAGCTCTCCAAATCTGCGTCTTTTGCTTTTCGTCATCACGAAATATTATGGTGCCTGGGCCGGCTCGTCTTCAATGTCTGAGATTTCGTCGTGGTGGCGCTTGATCGATGGGCTAGCTGAGTGGTTTTGGTTAGGGATGTGTTGAACATCGCTGTATGTAGGATGGGATGGCATAGTATGGAATACATACATAGGTAGGAATGGAATGGAATGGGTGCGTGCGTATTACATAGAGTGCGTAGTTATCATTGTGATGATCCACGTCCATTATAACTCGATTCTGGTCGAGAGAGATACACGGCTCCTTTCAGTCACGGAGTAAAACCCGACACACCACGTATCTTCAATTCCACACATCCATCTTCCTCTCTTTACAAAAACTCACCAACAACCCTCGCAACACCATCAACATCCTCAAAAACATGCCAATGGCCAACATCAGCCAACATCTCAAGCCTACTCCTCACCAACATCCCATTCAACTTCTGCGCCCACGCCACCGGACTAACTTTATCTTCTTCACCCGCCACGATCAAAACCTCACTTTTCAAGCTCGCAAAATCAATATCTAGATCCCTTGCCCCCGCCAATGCAGTACAGCCCTTGGCGTAGCCCTCAGGATCTTGCGATAGCAGGGACATTTGCACGGCATTGAAGGAAATTGGTCGTTCTGTTTTGGTTTTGGTGCTTGTGGCGGCGGTGGCGACTGCGGTGGCGACGTTTTTTAGGCCTTCGGCTCGGACTTTGGCGGCGCGTTGGATGCTTGCGTCGGCACCGGCTTGGGGGAGTGGAGATGGTGGAGGGCCGAGGAGGATGAGGCGCTGGGCTAGGTCGGGGTGTTGGGTGGCGAGGAGTGAGACGACTAGACAGCCCATGCTGTGTCCGATGAGGGTGATTTGGTTTTGGGTTGGTAGGTCGAGGGATGTGATTAGTTCGTGTAAGTCGTTTGCGAGACTTGAGATGGTGATTGTGCTGCTGGCGCTGGTGGGTGACAGGCCGTGGCCTTCAATGTCGTAGGTTAGGATTGTGTATGTTGTTGAGTCGGTGAGGTTGAGTTTTGATAGAAGAGGAGAGAAAAATGATTTGGTTCCACCGAGGCCGTGGATGAAGACGAGTAGTTTAGGACCCGAGCCGGTAATCTGGACGTCGAGACGTTTGTTGCTTTTGGGGAGGGTTTTGAGGCCGATGCCACCTAGACGAAGGTTGTTGATTGGGATAGCGGTTTCTTGGTCGATGCGCGATGTGACGAAGTTTGCGGCTTTCCCTTGAGATACTTTGTTACGCAAGGTGCCGAGACCAGTCACAGAGATCTCGACTAGATCGCCTGTTTTGAGGAATGTAGGTGGCTTGAGACCAAATCCAACGCCTGCGGGTGTACCTGTGGCAATAACATCTCCAGGTCGGAGTGTCTGAGACTCTGAAAGTGTCTTGATCAGATTAGGGATTGAGAAGATTAGATCCTCCGTCGTCGATTCTTGACGCTTCTCACCGTTGACATGGGTGGTTACTGTCAGGACGCTGGGAAGTTGGTCTGCTGGTACAGCTATCGGCCCCATTGGACAGTATGTATCTGCTGACTTGCCAATGAAGAATTGTTTGTGGTCTCGCTGCTTTTCTCTGGCTGTCACATCATTAATTATGGTGTAGCCGAAAACATGGTTATGTGCTTCAGCTTCAGAGATCTGAAAGCCGCCTTTGCCAATGATAACCCCAATTTCTCCTTCGTAATCGAGAGTGCTGGTAAAATCCTCGTGCAAGAGAATATCCTCCTCATTCGCGATGATTGAGGTCGCTCGCTTAGTAAAGATGACTGGGTGTGTTGGCATGTCGACCTTGTCAGAAGAATCATAGCCACTCGCATTGAACTCTTTCGCGTGTTCGGAGTAGTTCTTGCCGACCGCTAAGACATCTCTACCAGATATTGGAGGAAGGATGTTGACACTGTTGAGTTCGGTTAGCACATTCTTCCTGCCTCTTGTGATTCAGTGGTAGCACATACCTGTCAGTCAGTGGGAATGCTTCTCCACCTGCTATTACCTGGTCTCGACCCATTTCAATTATCTGATAGAGGTTCTCGAGGGCGGTGCCACTTGCAAAAGAGAGTGGAGTGATAGTGCCAGCTTTGGTATCCAGGTGGCCCATCCGAGTCCTCTTGGTGCCGTCTTCCAAGGTATATGCCACATAATTCGTTAATGGTTCGGCTTGTGATTCTATTGGCCGTGGTGTTTCTGTTTGCAGAAATTCCTTGTAGCTGGCCTTATGAATCCTGCCGTTGATCATGATGACGTTCAGTTTGTCATGTTTCTGTAGGACCGTGATATCTTCGACTGGATTACCATCGACAAGAATGATATCCGCGTAGTAGCCGGGCTTGATCTTTCCAAGCTCCTCCTCTCGCATGAACAGTTTTGCAACACCAGCCGTGGCTGCTACGATAGACTCCATTGGCGTGAAGTCTAATAGCTTCACAAAATGTTCTAAATCTCGAGCATAGGTACCATGTGGTGTCCACCTGGAAACAATTAGCTTAGCATGAGTATCTGCTAACGAGACTAAATCTGGAATGCATCTGATAGAGAACTGGGAATACAAAGCAAAGGACTGAAAGGCCACTCACGCAAAGCCGTAATCACCTCCTGGTAACACAGTAATGCCTCTTCGATGCATTTCCTTCAGACCTTTAATTGCCTGGTCGAGTTCCTTTTTGTAACCAACTTGTTCAGCTTTTTCAAATGAGTAACCAAATGCACCTGCTTCATAGATTGTTGCTATTAGCCAATTAAGCCCCGGCGCGACCATATGTTTGTGTTTCTGCTTGTCGAGCATATCCATGCCCTCCTCATCGATCCATGAAGCGTGATAGATTATGTCAACACCGTGTTTAACACATTGTTTGACACTATCCCTTGCTCTAGCGTGAGAACAGAGTCTTCGACCAAGGCGATGTGCTTCATCAACACAAGCAGCTGTCTCTTCGTCTGTGAAATAGCAGTCTTGTGCATCTCGCGTTTCCGTAATCTGCTCTCCTGACATGCTAAGCTTAATTTGGTCAACACCAAGCTTGACGTGGTGTCTAATGACTTCACGCATCTCAAGCGGACCAGACGCAAATGCCGTTATTCCTGCTACTAACTCACCATCTGGAACAGCCATTTCTTTACCGTTTGCTAAGTATCTCGGTCCCGGGAGGTTGCCCGCATTGATTGCGTCTCGGACTACACAATCTAGTCGCTCTTTGGCGCTCGCAGCTCCAAATGCCATGGTGTAGCCAGAATCGAGGTATGTTTGTGCTGACCTAGCTGTCAGAAGGGTATGCTCTTCCACTCCTAAATCTCCGAGCTTCCCAAGATCGCCTTCATTCCACGAGAAATGTACATGAGCATCTCCTAGGCCACTCATGAGTGTCCGGCCTCGACCTTCGATGTGTCGTACTTTGGAGTCCTTGAGGAGGGCATTCTTGTTTGGTACGGAGCCTACATATCGAATACGCTCGCCTTCGATGTAGACATCACCAGGGAAAGGGTCGGCTCCAGTACTGTCAAGGACGTTGACGTTTGTGAACAGGATTTTAGAGTTAGGATCTGTGCCTTTGATTTCATACTTCTTTGGTGTTAAAGACTTGTCGAACTGTACAAGATCGTGCGGATTCATGGTATCAATCTTGTGCCCGTTGCCGAAGCCGTTCAGCATCCGCCCAGAGGCGTCGACCGCAACAGGAGCCATGCTGTGGGAGATGATCTTGTTGAAGAGAAGAGATTAGCAGACATAGGAAGGAAAAAAGCCAGCCATAACTATAGCACAAGCCATATTAGGAAGGTGCCTCTCGAGCTATGCTTCTCCATGAATCTCGAAATGCGGAGGAATGCAGACGGCATATGTGGAGAAATGTGGGCCGGGGCAGTTTCGAGAAAGGCTATTCTTTTGGAAACATTCCCCTCACGGTAGTCCCAACCAGCCATTGAAAATGATCCAGCTGGATAGGTCAGGTATGGTACTGTAGATGATTTTGGGCTTCGGATCGACAGAAGTTGCAGAGCTGTAGGACAATCCCGGAAAGAGTCCGCTCTGGTCCGCACCAGTCAAAAGTCAGTTATGGTTAGCTCACAGTGAAGGCAGCTCACCCTGCCCTTCCAACAGTCGATGATTTTGAATGCAGAATATGCTGAGGCCAGTACCAACTGGCACCATTGGTCTCTTGTTCACTGAGCGGTTGCTTGGCTTGAACATCATGCAAAAGTTGACATGGGCAAAATTTCGATAGAGAGGTCATTCAATCCACACGTGGTTACACCAGAGGTCGCCATACCTCACACGAAGGGGATTCCAGAACAAAGCCCTTCAAGCTTCTCATATGGGCGTACGGCGCAGCCAGAACTGAGCCGTGCCCCGTCTGACGGCAATACATCAAATGACTGCGCAAGACCAGAAACGATTCAGAATGACTTCCCCATCCAACCGAGATATTTGTCAGATTCAAAGCTGCCTTTTGTGCCTGTCTGGGAGGTCGCCAGGAGAACTGGTAATGAAGGCGACAGATTGTGTTAGTAGTTCACGGTCGCTGCTTCGTTGTGTCTAACCAAGACAGGGATTGTGGTCGACAACATAGTACTGGATTGTACCGAGTACAAGAAGAAACACCCAGGCGGGAGAGGCATTATTGAGGGATTTGGAGGTCACGATTGCAGCTGGCAGGTAAGAGGAAGAGCAGATGAGGTTGACATGCGGCTGACTTAAGAATAAGTGGTGGTCGTTCCACTCGGGCGAGATTATGGAAAGGTATGGACGCAGTCTTCGGGTAGGGAAAACGACCGGTGTGTCCAACATGCATGAGAGACCAGTACGGCAAGCCTTCCAGTTGCGTATGGCTGGGGATCAATGGTGATTTGAGGTGTACCTACACTTTTCCTCAGCAGACCATTGTCCATGTTCAATGCACTGGCAGCGAAGGATGCATGACAGGTTTGTCGTCCCATACAGCAAGTTGGAATTCTTCTCGATTTAACATGGTCGTCGTTGATGTCTACAAGTTTCGAAAGCACATCAAAGAACAATCGAACAGAACACGTCCCAGCCTCGCCGTCAGATCCACGTGACTAGAAAGGCTGGGAGACATTCCTCCACTGGCAACTCGTTCGCGTACTATTACTCCTACATCCAGCCCGCATAACCCATCATAAATCATGTCATTGTGTTTCGTTCTTTAGCTTGAACATAATCTGAATACAGTGCTATGAAAAGATAGTAGCGCTAGTGAAGATGAAGCGGAGTCTACGCTTATTAACATTCCGGTTGTATTCGGTACAGTATCATCGTCTCGGTCATGGAAAAAGGTCCGACGTGCTTCACTTTTCCACAGTACTCTCACGTGTCACGAAACAATTTATTTTCATACTCTGTTATTGGTAGTCGGGATCCTCTCACGTCCATTGTTGAAATTACGTACTCTGCCTCAAGACATCGCTGGAATTGTTTGATCCAGAGACCCAAAACATATACAGTGATCTATCTTCGGTGCTGCTCTTGAATTAACCCTCCACCTTCATTCAACGTCGTCCATCAGATACCGCTCCTACTCCCATCATCCAAAACAATCAAACACATTTCGGCCGGCCTACCAACCCACAAACAGAATGACCACCCCTAATAACCACACGGACGAAAGTTCATGGCAGGCCCTAGCAAAGAAGCACCGTGCCCACCAACTCTCGCTCATCCCCTCAGAATGGCATCTCTCCACCATCCCCACCCCTGCCGACCAGAAGTCCGCCATTCCAATCGTACAACAACACCTAACCTCCACCGAGCTTGAAATCACCTCCCTCACCCAATCGCTTCCCTCCCTGCAATCCGCCATCCGCTCCCGCAAATACACAGCCTACCAAGTAACATCCGCCTTCTGCCACCGCGCCGCTCTCCTTCAACAAACAACCCGCTGCCTCACAGAAATCCTTTTCTCATCCGCCCTCGCCACCGCCACGGCTCAGGACGCTCATCTCGAGAACACAGGCGACTTCGTGGGACCACTACACGGCATCCCCATCTCCGTCAAGGACAACCAGGATATCGAGGGTGTAGACACGACGGTTGGATGGGTTGGGATGATCGGCAAGCCCGCGAAAGCCGATACGCCGCTGGTCGAGACGTTGCGGTCGCTCGGTGCGATTTTGTATTGTAAGACTAATATACCGCAGTCTATGATGATGAGTGACTCGTATAATCATACGTATGGACAGTCGGTGTGTTCGTTGAACCGGAATCTGATCAGTGGTGGGTCATCTGGTGGGGAGGGAGCATTGGTCGGTGCTGGAGGGAGCGTGTTGGGCATCGGTACTGATATTGGTGGGTCCGTGCGCATCCCTGCGACAATTCAGGGCTTGTATGGCTTGCTGCCGAGTGTTGGACGTGTAGGGAACAGAGAGTCTATACGTAGGGATAAGTATGTCATTCCTGGTGTTGCAGGACCTATGTCGCGTGATCTAGACGGTTTGGAACATTTTATGGATGTTTATCTGAACCAGGGACGGCCGTGGGAATTGGACCCGGCTGTGTACCCGATCCCGTGGCGCAGAGATGTGGTGGAAAATTATGCAACGAAGGAGAGGTTGAAGGTTGCTTATATCACAGATGATGGAGCTGTACGCTGTCAGCCTCCGGTTGAACGGGCTGTGCGAGAGGTGGTATCGACATTTGAACGGGGCGGTCATGAAGTCGTGGATTGGAATGATACTGCGCAACGCCTGCATGGGCGTGCATATGATCTTTGGCTCCGGGCTGTGCTCGCGGACGGTGGGGAGCGTATGAAGGTTCTCTGTGATCAGATTGGGGAGCCGCTGATTGAGGGTATGTTGGTCGGGAAGCCTGAAAACCTACTTGACACAAATGGACGGATGGCGTTGTTTGATGAAATCTGGGAATTTCAGCGTGAGTACATGAAGATGTGGAGGGATAGTGGTGTTGATGTGCTAGTCATGCCGTCCATTCAATGGGCGGGATTGAGACCGAAGCTGTGGGTCAAGGCCGATATGTATGTTGGCTACACGAGCATCTGGAATATGATGAACTGGACTGCGTTGAGTGTGCCGGTCATCACAGTGAGTAAGGAGCACGACCAACCTAGTCAGGATTGGAAGGAGTACAAGACAAGGAGTTTTAGTGACAAGTTCAATCACGATGGGTATGATGTCGAATTGTTTGAAGGGATACCAGTTGGTGTGCAGCTTGTGACGGGGCGCATGGAGGAGGAGAAGGCTGTTGGAATTGGGCGGTTACTCGAGAGGCTGCAGGGACAGTGAGTAGCGAAATGACATAAATTCAACACTTTGATGGCATAGAGGACATATCCTGGTAGTCAATAAGCAATCTGCCGCTTCGAAGTCCCATAAACAGTTTCGCTTCCTTGTCCTGAGAAAACGTGATTTGACTTGACGATCTGGGTGGTCAAGTGGCCCCCAGGAACTATCATCCTGGATACCAGCAAGGTGTTAGGTAGTTTTCCACATATGGCTCAGAAGAGTAGAACATCGAAACATTTTCATTCTGGAACTACTTTATCTTACACAGATTCTATCCTTTGCACGATCATGGCACTGGCAGCTCCACCACCATTGCATATCGCCGCACATCCATACTCGCCCGGCTTCAATTGGTGCAGTAAAGTCGTCAATATCCTGGAACCTGAACTGCCAAGAGCATGACCTAATGAAATAGCACCGCCGAGCGGATTCACATTCGCATTCTCCAGACCAAGTATCTGTGCATTGGCCTTGATGACGGCCGCGAAAGCCTCATTGAATTCCCAGACTGCAATGTCTTCCTTTTTCAAGCCTGCTCTTTCCAAGGCTATAGGAACAGCCTTGGAGGGTGCAATGGGAAAGTCAAGAGGATCGACGGCACCATCAGACTGAGAAATAATCTTTGCCAATACACGGCTGCCCTTGCCGTATTCTTGTGCGATAGCTTTCGAGCCAAGGACGAGAGCGCTAGCACCATCATTGAAGGTCGAGGAATTCGCGGCTGTGACTGTACCAGTTCCGTCGTGCACGAAAGCCGGTTTCAGTGTACCTACTTTGTCTTCTTTGAGGTTCTCAAAGCCTTCGTCTTTCGAGATGACGACTTCGCCTTTCTTGCTCTTTACGGTAACTGGTGCGATCTCATCACTGAATTTGCCCTCCTTCCATGCTGCTTGTGCTCGCTTGAATGACTGTATCGCATATTCGTCTTGTTCTTTTCGAGAAATGTTATACTTCTTTGCCGTGTTCTCAGCGCAATTGCCCATGTGAACTTGGTTGTACACGTCCCACAAACCGTCCTTGATTAGACCGTCGTCAAGTTTCATATGTCCAAATGCAGGGTTCTGCGCCGCTCGTGGTAGATAATAAGGCACTCGACTCATGTTCTCCATACCACCAGCAATCTGTGCCTCGGCAACACCGAGCTGAATGTTCTGCGCTGCAATGGCTACAGCCTTCAGACCTGATGCACAGACTTTATTTATTGTCGTTGCTTCAATCGTGTTGGGTAAGCCTGCAAAGATCAATGCCTGCCTAGCAGGTGCTTGACCAACATTGGCCTGCAAGACGTTGCCCATGTATACATCCGTGATCTTTGATACCGGCACTTTTGACTTCTCCAGCGCTGATTTGATGGCTACGGCGCCCAGTTGTGCAGCGGGGACTGTCATGAAAGAACCATTGAATTTGGCGGTCGGCGTCCTTGAGGCACTGATAATGTATGCATCTTGGATCTCCTTGCGGGCAGGTGTGGTACTCGAGAAATGCCGCTGCATTTGCGCCAGACGCGCTGTAGGCTTGGAAGTCATGTGTGTGGCACTTCGTAAGGCAGGCGATACCCGGGACATGATGAGTTGGTATCCTGAGATGTTAAATGTCGCTCAAATGCTAAAAATCACGGCCTGGAGGAACAAACACAAAGATGTCAGTTGTAATGGTATGCGGGAACAAACAGAATAAGGATCAACAGTGTTTCTCAATGAAGGTAAACCATGACACCTGACCGTCGAGCTCCCCGGACCGCTGGCCGCAACAACAGAAACTGTGGAATAATTCCGAAGTTGCTCAACCGAGGTGGAAAGAGCCCCGAGCACGAAAATATACGGATCATCTATTATTCCGTTCCGGGCGGAGGTTTCCCTGGCAGCGCACTACGAGTACTTGGTGTAATAAAGAGGTAACTGATTATCCGCTCACTAACTCGATTATAAAGGGATCAGCACGAGTGCTTAAAATTATTGATGAGAGCTCATCGTTCGTGGAAGGTAGTCAGAAAACCATTAATGAAGATTCATCATCTTTGATCCATAAAGATATCCATGAAAACGACAAGAAATATGAAATATTGGCTAAAACAGGTGGATAGTCAGTTACCTCTTTATTACACCAAGTAGCGACTGCTCAAAATCTGCATTACAGTAATGCAACTCCAACGTCACTTCTGTTCCTTCTCAAGAATGAGGAGAGGCCTGAACTCGGAGAATCAAGGATGTCGTGTTCAATTTGTCAAGGTCATTTTAGCCATGTAGACGAAGGGTACTTCTCATTTTGTCCCAATTGATCTTAGAATTTACAAGCCAACCGGTCAATATTTGACACTCACTTGCGACTCAAACAAGATGGCCACTTCAGTAGAGGAGCGCAACTTCTTTCCGAAACTGAGCCGGAATGTAACCTCTACAGCCCCAGGTTCAAAGGTGGTCAGCTACACCTCGGATCTTGGCAAAAACACACCCATCCTCACCTTAATACATGGTTACCCCCAGTCTTCGTTTGAATGGCGATATGTATGCTGGTTAAATGCGTCAGCTTCCTTGTAGACTGACGACACTAGGTCGCCCCAGCTTTGATCGACAAAGTCTCCCTATTCATTCCTGAACTTCCTGGCTACGGCATCAGCACCCCTGCCAAAGAGACAACACGGTTGAATATTGGTAGTGCAATCCTTGAAGCTCTCCAATCGACCTTCAACATTGACAAAGATTCTCCACGGAAGGTTATTCTTGGCGGTCACGACCGTGGCGCTCGTCTTTGCCACCGCCTTGCTGTTAATCGCCGCGACTTCGCCGCGTTGAATGTTGTTGGGGTCATCCTACTCGACATAGTGCCTACTAAATTGCAGTGGGAAAGGTTTTCCGATCCAGCTATTGCTTCCAGCTACTTCCACTGGCCTCTTTTAGCTAACGTTGAGATTGCAACTGGTCTGCTGAAGGCGTACGGCGGCGGCCAATGGGCCAGAGACGCGAACACTAGAATTGCTGGCAACGAAGTCGGAAGGCAGAGGATTGAAGCCGACGGTGCTGTGGATGTCTATGCCGCATTATTTGACAAGGAGGAAACGATTGTGGAAAGCTGCAAAGATTATGCCGATGGAAGTGTTGCAGAGTGCAAGCTTCAGGGTGAGGACCAGGAAGCCGGACGCAAAATCGATGTGCCGACCTTGGTCATGTTCTCAAAGGCAAAGTTAGGTGCTAGAATTGATGTAGAGCAGGAGTGGGGAGCTTGGATCAAAGAAGGTGTTGAGTACACTGGTATTGGCGTTGGAAATGGTTATGGCCATTATCTACCCGAGGAAGCGTCGGAGGATGTCATTGAGGCTGTTACAAAATTTCTTCAGAAGCACATATAGCCACTTCTCTTGGCTTCGTACAACTCAACCTTTGAATATCAGATTATGTTTTTCTTGCCTCCTTCCCGCTAGCTCCGACCACCTCCATTACGGCAAGCCAGAGGACGCTTGTTAACAATTAGCATATCTTCCTGATCAAATACTACATACTAGGGAGTGAAAGCTTCCGAGGCACAATCTCGATAAGGCTTGGTGCTCGGGGAGTTTAATTAGGGCTACGTAACACCCCGCCGGCTAACGGTGTCCAAGGATCAACAATGTTAGCCTGGTTTGACATAATCCCCACGCCATCATTTATGCCTATAATTTGTAGTGCGAGAAGGTGACAACAACCGGGGTGCCTGCTAAGTGTATGAAAATGTTATCCATGCATCAGAGATGTACATCGCCGGTCCAGTGCATATTTCCTGCGCCTAGGTAGAGAACATGGCATGCAACCTGAATTTGCTAAAATCATGCTTGGTACATTTCCAAGTTGTTTGTCAACGTCCAGAGGTACAAGTACCACGAATACATATGCCGGAAATATAACCGTTGCGACGTCGATTAGCTAAGGGGGCCAAGACAATTAGTGGCCTTGCGAGGTTCCCACTCTCGGCATCTTGCGTACCACGCGGTGCTAAACACTTCGCTAGGCCAGGATACAAGCTATTGGCAATTACATCCTACCCTGTACGGCAAGATGCATTTCGACGCACAGGAAGGAGCAAACACTTTTGTTGATTGTCATACCACACCTCCTCTTAGTTCATGGTCTCTACTCCGTGAGCTGAGGCCTCCTGTCACCCGCGACATGAGAACGACCATGTCTGACATCCGCTTGCGGCCCACGAGTTGAATTAGCCATTAAACCTCCGAGACACAATTGAGTTGCTTCAGAACGTGTCAAAATGCCTGTCTATTTCCTGCATGGCTTCAGATGGCCTCGAGACGGATTTACTGGCCTCCGTGTACACTCCATCATCTACAATATCGAAGATTGCTCCGTCGAGTACGTTCAAAATGAAAAGTCTAGAGAAGGTATACTATCCTCGTTTCGCGAGCTATATCCTACCATTATGGACCGACTCGAAGACTCCCGTACTGGCAAGACGTTGTACTTCATCGAGCCATATGATCCCAACGACGAACATAGCGCCAGCGCAGTCAGCTCAAAATATGTATTCGTGGCCGATCGCGTAATTACTTTTGCTGCAGGATCCGCGCACATGGTTATCCCACCAAACCAACAAGAGCTTCGACGTCACGAGAACAACATACGCGTGCCCAATGGTGATCGGCCAAAGACGTCTTCATCTACAGATCGCTCAATCTATGCCACCTCAACTGTCTCGTCCATAAACTCAACTACGGTACCACAACGCGACCCCACTGCTTTGTTTCTCAACGCTGATGAAATCACAACTTCCGGCCCAAACATTCCACACGAAGCATGGGAAGCTTTCGCAGAGCTGAGAGATAAATGTGCAGAAAATGAAAAGATAGGTTGGTGGATAGTTTACAATGGTGATCCTGAACGGGCATATGAAGAGCATGATCATGGCGAAAGCGATGCCGAAGGAGCAGAACTTGAGGGTACAGGAACCAGAACCCCAACGCAGGCAGAGCATTTGAGCTGCAATAGTGCGCTTGGTCAGCCTCTGCCTTCATTGCTGCCTCCAGAGCTCAAACACTTGAGGTATGAGGCCAAAACAGAGCAAGTACCTATTGCAACAGCTATACCGCACCCACCACCTCCGCCGCTTGAGAAGCCTGCCATTGTCAAGGATGGCAAAACCCTAACTCGACCGAAGAGCAGCAGGTCCTTCTCCATGCCACTAAGGAAGAAGCCATCGAAAGCTAATTTACCAATCCCCAAGAACGATGATATTCCCGACCCTCCAAAGCTGAAGGAGATGAACAAGAAAGAAGGTTTTCGGCTCAAATTTTTTGGAAGGAGAGGTGACAAAGATTGAATGTCGTTGTCGCATCCTGCTGCATACAGTACCAAGAATTATGTGACACTTTGAGGCAGCATGACGGATGATTGGAAGTTGCGCAAGTCAATTGGAAAGCTATGCAATATCATGTGCAGCGGCAGCTGTCTAGCACTGATATAAAATCGGCACATCATTGGTGCCACAAATATTGAATATGCAGGAATTGAGGTGGATCATGACACGACTGGAAGTGCTGGTAATACCACCTCGTTCAATCGATAATACACTCACCACAGTCCAGCTCCGAGTATTGAGCTCGGCTTAATACCTTGCATCTCTCTAGCAAATATACATCCCAAGAACTCTCTCTTGTCGGCTGTACCGCCTTCGCTTGGCAGCTATCTCAGCATGGTGGATTCACGGCTAGCTACAGTATGCAACAATCCAGGAAAATCGGGAAAAGCTTACTACAAACATGTCTTGCCTCATACACTACAGTCTTGTACAGTAGCTTGAGGACTCCGCCTTGCAATTGAGCATTGTTAGACGAGCATTGACACTGTCGCATGACATGCTTTGCTGTTCTGTCATTTTACCTACAGCATAACTGCAATAATTCAACGACGGCTGCTGTTGGTTCATTGATGACGTGTAATAGCTCAAAAAGCAGCTGCGACCAACATGTCTTGCCAATGCTTATGGGACGAGATGAAGAGGATGCAATGATGTCTCTCAGTCGTGGTCGTGCTTGCGTGGCATACAGGCTTCAAAGACATGGCGTAATCATCCCCTACTTCGCATGTGTTCAATTCCTGGTGATTCTGGTTGGTCCCCTTTTTCGAAATTAGTGCTTTTGGAGCCACTACGTATCAAGAAGGCAGCTCGACCGTTGACAGCGATCACTTCCTTCCAGTCTACCGGCCAGGTCGGTACGCGACGACCCAAAGACGGGTGAGTTCATCCTGTCCCCCGGCGTCTTCGGTCATGATGGGCATAACCTTGAAGGCTGTGAATGCACTCAGCATGAGCAGTGCCACCAAGTCAGGAGGTCTAGCCAGTCAAGCACACAAGTTACAAATACGCGGCCGCTGCCGGATTGTCCGCTAGGTGTTTCGCCGGATCACTCTCTGCATCCATGTTCCCGTCACTGATTCGGCTTCCATATTTGCTGGAATAACACGACTGAGTAGACATAGCAGGTGGGTGGAATATGCGAAATGAACAGCATGCAAGTCTGGAATCATTAGCGAATCAAAGCATCATTTGAAACCTCACAAAGGTGGGCAGAGGAGCCATGCATTAACGATCGATTTCGCAAGAGCAAATCAGCTGGCAAAACCTTGAGTTGCTACTGGGATTTGATAGCCTGCAAAGAACCTGACCCTCAACGTTTGCCCAGGCAGGCTGCGAAAGATGTCCCGGTCTTGCACATCCGCGAATAATAACGAGTGGTTGCACATTCTGTCGTGCCGCTCCGAGATCCTTGAAGAATCTTGGGCAGTTCGAAAGGGTGTTGAAATATACCCTAGAAGCTAGTGGTTTATGTGCTTGGGGTTGTTCAGCCCTGACTCCATTAACTGTCATCGAGACACTCGGCTCCAATAACAAAATACACCCAGCCTTATGCCCCATGAAAATTATGTGCGAGCATTTCCTTTTCGGTACTAGGCAGAAAACATGCCCCGCCCTATCAACTTTCTACAATACTATCGTCCCCGTCCCAGCTGAAAACAACTTCAACGTCACTAGTCATCTGTCTAAACAAGCGTCACTAACCATATGTCTCTGGCCACTCTATCGTTTCCAGTGTGACAGCAGCAGAGGTGTAGATGGTCTAGACTTGCATCTGAAAGTCTGGACGTTATCGTATTCTGGCCGCGAAAGATATGCACACTGGCAGGCAGGACAATGGAAGCACCAAAACATCTCGGTTACTGCATCATTCTGCTTCGTCAAGTAAAGATGTATAGAACAGCAATATATACCATCTGGGGTTGCTTGGTCACGTTGGCTCTAGGCCTCGGGACGATTTCGGTGGCAGTAGGGAGATGTCAAGCTTGGCATTCAGAAGAATATGCACAAAGCCAGACGGAGTAAAGTGCCTTGGCAAGGCTGTTTACGCCGCTGAGGTCAGTGCGACATTTTGAGTGAACACCTGAGAGTCGAGGCAATTCCGCACATCTGTGCACAACATGTGCCGACGGTGTATTGGGTGTCGCTTGGACGAATTGACGCCAAAGCTAAGTCTTAATTGGACGATGCTAAGCCGCTTTTGGTATAGCCCGCGGATTTTAACTGGATCGAACTGTTGCTGCTTTGGGAAATGCTGCTACAAGTAACCTATCGTTGGTCTTCGATGGGGTTGAAGCTGAGCTTTCCCTTCACCAAAGTGGTGACTAGCGTGTGTCTTACCGCAGCTGCTGCTTGCGTCTTCGACACCCTCTACACTAACAAATTCGATGCTTCTCCCAATCTACCCCAGTCACCGACTCATCTCAATATCGCCTGGTACTGGTCTACTACTGGTGAGCCCACCGACATACTATCAGCAGGGGTGGACTCACAATCTACACCAGACGACCAAGGCTCATAGCTATCATCAACATCATGAACACCTCTACCCACGACAATGCAACTATTGTATATAAGATGAGATGTGTACTATGCCTCTGCTTTATCCGATCAGAATCGTCTCCAAGCGAGGGCCCCCTTCAATCTGACACACCTTGTGCACTGATCAACGACCCAGTTCAACCGTTTCATGTTTTTGCAACGCTCTGTTCCTGGAAGTCACCATCTTCAGCACTCCATATTCTTACAGGTTAATAGTATGGATCGTCACGGCCGTCCTATACTCCAGAGGGCACCAACATCAGGATCACTTCATGGTGGTCAAGTGTTACGATCTTGCATGGTGCCTCCTCCTCGGCAACCCTCCACTGTATCACCAATCGCCGGTCGACCAGGCCTGGAAAGGACGGCCTCTAGACATCATCTGGTAGAAGACGACCATACACGTGCATCATCACGCGACAGCACACGGCATGGAAGCACTACAGGAGCAACATCTCCGGATGGTCAGCTATATGCATGTCCGTACGCCAAACACGATCCAAACCGGTACTCCCATGTCAACATCAACAAGGATGACTCAGAGTACCGTAACTGCTCGACTGGCTACTGGACATCCATTTCTCGCCTGAAACAGCATCTTTATCGCACGCACGACCAAAGTCAACGATGCAATCGTTGCTGGAAGTACTATCCCACCGATGGTGCACTCCGAGAGCATATGGAGAGAGTTTCATGTCAATCCAAGCCGCAGCCTCAAGGGTTGATGACTGCACAACAACACCACGCCATCAGCAAGAGAGAACACCGTAGACCTGTAGAGTCATGGGCCAAAATTTATCAAATTCTCTTTCCTACAGATGAATTACCCGGCTCTGTACATCCAGAGTACGTCACGGGTGAGGACTTACGAACGTGTTTCGAATGGTTGGATGAGGAATTGCCTAAGTTGTTGTACCGGGAATTTCTCAAGCGAGACCCAAATGCACGAGGGACGAAGCCAACATCAAGCACGCGATTTTTGACAACTGCCGAGATTGTGCAAGAAGCAATTGAACAATGCAAGGAGAGTTTCGCGTTGCGTATGGGCTCCCGTATGACTCCAGTCTTTGCGGATGAACCTCTTCCTACACCACGTCCTCGATCACACAACAATCCTCAGAACTCAGGAATCCAATCTGGGCGAACTCGCCGGACTAGGGGTGAGGAGTCTGAAGATGACTCAAGTTCTACGTCCACAACGGAAATGGATGTCGATGAAGAAGTCAGGCACCATGACACTATTCGGCGTCACAGAATTGAGGAAGAAAGCAGTCGAGGACAGACCGGACGACGAGAGCATGGAGCTATCAGCCCTTCAGTAGCATATCGAGGACGACCTGGCTTCACCGTCCCAGTGACTAGCATGCCAACAACATCGGGACCATCTACCTACACTACGATGCCTGTGTACTCGCACGAAGAGCTAATGAGCGGAATGTACATCAACGAGGACATATTCTCAACCAACGAATTGGGAGACATGACCCAGTACGACTGGAGCCAACAGTAGCAACAAGATGTGTTTCAAACCAACCAATGGAAGAATCCTGTACGGAGGCTTTTCTGACTGACGGGTCATTAATATCGTCAAAAGCAGGGGATACTATGTAAGGAAGGAGGCTGTCTTTCTTTAGTCACTGCTTGGAGGCTGGTCCTTACAAGCTTTACACTCCCTGAATTGAATCAATCCAACCACAATACCGAGAACTCAATGATGTTCGTCGTTGAAAACGTCCTACTAATCGTGCATGTAACTTGAGTCTGATATGCACACTCCGCGTTCAGCTGCGGCAACTAACCGTAAAAGGCATTCGAGCCAAACAAGCTTCTGCCAATAACCATGTTTAGCACTGACAGAACGCGTCAAACGCGCAAGCGCCATAACCACATGCACAACCCTGCTCGGCAGAGTCTCGGAAAACGTGGCTGAGGCATCGTCCCTCCAATGGTCCGACACTTTTCCCTCCTACCTCAAATATACATCTAGACTACAGTAATAAACTGAAAGCGTGTATAGATTTCGATTCTTCAGCTTCAAGCAAAAAAGGTCAAGCTCTAAGTTGTTCCTTTTTTGGTACCGTACTGCCAGACCACTAACTAGATTATAGCTCTTGTGACATAGCTCGCAGGAGGTGGCCACAATGCTTGGTCCTTTTGCTGTATGTGAATTGCAACAATCACATTCCTATCCTGTTTGTTGGCGCATCCACCACCTCCGGTCCAGCTTCCAGCTCAAATGTGTCTGATATTTTACGTCTGCGACCATCGAACAGTTGAAGGGATATATAATCCATGTTGCGATGTCGACACAGCTCTTGGCTCGAATTACACCATGAACCTCGTTTGCTTCGATACTCACCTCGTAACCATCTGGAATGTCTGTTCCACAGTCCCGTGCTTTGAAAGGACTGGTTTGTTGTTGCTTTCAAGCACATATCAATGCACAAATCAGCGACATTGATTCCGTGTTGTTGCTACATGATGTATGAGTAACTATTGGGCTCCCGTCCAGATAGTACTAACCTCGTGGCACTGCTCATCCCTGATCCAATCTAGTTCACATCATCCTTCCTTTCCGCCTTGCCTGCTTTACTCAATCAACTCCAAAGATGGGGCCAATATTAGCTTCCTTCGGTGGTGAAGGAGGTCTGTCCGGCATATTTTCTGGCTTCTTCGGCGGCGGACGCTCTGTTGGAGGCTTGATCTGTGGTGGACCTCCGCTTGGTGGCTGGGTATTACCATTTGGATCGGACATCTTGGTGGGAGGCGTGGGATTTGGAGTTCGTGAGAGATTTGGGTTATTCGAGATCAATTGTTTGACTTGAAGGTAGAATTGGCTTTGGACTTTATCGATCGTTATCATTCAATTGTGTGGTGGTCAAGTATGAAGGATGTTGAAAAGACGAGAGCACGGCTTTATATCCTTGATAGTTTCGATGGTGACTTCTAGGACATGACTCTCAGCGTGTCCGTTGGGTTTGATGAATCATGGGACTTGTCCATCGTCACAGTGCTAGAGGTACGTGAATCAAGCAGCGGGTGGCAGAGTTCAGGTACGCAGAGCAGATGTGCGAAGTCATGACAAACAGATTTCATGATAGATTATCGCCGTCCACAGTCTCAATGCAAGTCACACGACAAGATTCATTTTATGATACCTAACGACAAGTCAGTGTGGTTCAAAGCAAACACGAGAGGAAACCCGAGACAAGAACATGTGAGTATGAAAACACTATATATACCACGACTGAATTTCCAGCCCACTGACCTGAAACACAAAAGAATGACTATAGCCAGTTCTTACAAACACCGTCGAACAGTATTCAAGCGGTCGTGTCAGACGTTACGACAAGCACAAAGAGTCAGGGCTGAACAGCACCAACTTGTCGAAGACACGAGCCACCACATTGAAGAACACCGGTGCCCTGACAGACGGGACATAACTCGAGGACGATGACCAGAAAGGACAAACGCGGTAGAGTAAGGGCTGTAAAACGAATCCACGGAAGAGAATCTGCCCGACTCGAATCCCATATAATGGGCTATCTATAACCACTGATAAGTAAGGTTAAGGGTGTCATACAGATACGTTACTCTAATCTATTTTCCTACATACTTACATCATGTACCCACCAAGGTACCTATGTACGAATCTATCTACTACCCAGTATACCCACAGAGCTAGAACGAAACAAAACTGCAGCTACTGTACCTATGAACCAAAGCAGAGTAAAGTAGAGTAGAGTCGAGTGATTAATACCTCATCCATGTATGTATACATATACGTACGTGCGCATACTGCACCCGCCATCCTCCATCCAGCACAGCAAGGAAAGTACAACCATTCCCGTAATGTAAGTACGTACGTGGTTAGGTAGGTAACCAACCAGCTAGTCCCAAGTTCCTCGTCAACAGCCCAGAGCGTACATTCACGTCCATGCCTTTCCACCTTCCTACCCACGCACATCTTTCCGGTAAGGCTCCATAGGTTGCATACATGCAAAATGAATGCCATACGGAGGAGTACAGGTATGTGCACTTCTTTCGGGGTACCGTAGAGGTAAGTGGTATGGGTGATGATGAATGGATGAATGGATGAATGAATAGATGAGAGTGCTTTGTTGTGTAAGGGTGGTGAGCTTGTTAGGAGTTTCTTGCTTGCTTGCTTGATCAGTTAGTTAGTTAGTTAGTCAGTTCGTTCGTTCGTTGGGTGTAATCGAGCTCACGTGGAGCGTAGGCTACGGGATGTTTGGATTTAGATATTGTTGATGACGGTACAAAAGAGAGGGATTTTAGAGATTATGGCAATACACGGGGAGGGTATGCTGATAAGCATTAAGTAACAGACGTTCTTGCCATCGTTCTGGCCAGGCAGTACGGTACTCCAACGACTCTCTTTCGTGTACCCTTTGGCTGAACGATCGTGATGGTCTGCTACCTGATATGAGTTGGTTCTTGGTTAGCTATTTTTGTGATGGAGAGACAGAGACTAAGAGGTTGGTTGAGATGGTTGTTGTGTACAGTACCTAGGAATGGCAAGAGCAGGATTGGAGGGAGGAAGGGATTTGGTGGTGTGAAACAAATATTCAGGAGAAAGAATGTTTTGACTCTGGGAGTCAGACATAATAGTGTTGAACCGCTCGAGAAAGATAAAATATGTCAATATTGACTTTTGTTATGTATCGTCTTCGTATCTTCGTCCAGGTCAGTATAGCATGCATGCTTGATGAGCACGATTATGTCATGCTCTCTCTTGTCTCCAAGTATGCCTTTCTGTGCTCATTGCCATCTGTATCGGTTCCTCTGACCAACGCAGTCCATTTCGGTTCATCCTGGAACAGGCGCATAGCCTTGATATAATTGCCGCTATCGGTTGTAAATCGGTGATAGATTCCAGCAGGCAGAATGAGTAAATCATCCTTCTCCAGTCTGATTCGGATCCAGTCGTCTCCTTGTGATCGGACGTCAAAATAGCCTGCGCCATCACGGATATATCTAATCTCTTCATCTTCGTGGAGATGCTCGTCGAAGAACATCTTCACTTTTGATTCGTAGACATCGCCCATGGCTTTTGGGGAGACGGTGATCTCATCGCGGTTTCTGTAACCACGCTCTTTTGCTAGGTGGTCGACGGTGGAGATGTCTGTATGGCGGGAGTAGAGAACACCGACGGATTCGAGTGTCGATTCTGGGACTGGACGACCGGAATCGTGGGGTTCACGCTGGTCAGCCTGTACATATCGTTATTAGTGATTGTTGGTGATGGTCGCATGGGAGTTGCAACTTACGTCGCTGTTGTCGAACCAGTATGCCTTCATTGTGAACGTGAATTTGTCTGAGATATGTTTCGAGAAGTTGCGAGTTGTTGTAAATGAGGATGTTTGCGAAAGCGGAGAGCAAAAAGTTTAAGTACTGATAAACTAAATCTCACAACTGCGGATTGACGTACTTTAGGCCCGCCACAGGCCCGCATAAAAATGGCGTAATGAAGTTTGGGGGTTGCCAAACCATCAATTCTGGAGAATGGCATTATGTCGAACATGCATTGAACCCAGGCTTGGAGCGCAGGGTCCAATAATTGTTGTTTGGGAGTGTACCATTGGTCGTCGGCTGCCTTTTCATTTGCCCATGTGGTCTGAAGTATCGTTGAATGTTGTCCAAAAATGGAAAAAGGCACGAGAACTCTCTTCTAACACTGAGTGATCGAGCATGATAAATGATAATGAGCAGCTGAAATTGTCATTCTGATCAAGAAGGAAGAGCGCCTGGCAATTTGATATCGTCATCCCCAATCACAGCCTGAGAATTCCTTCGATATTGTGGTGCTCGCATGCGTAGTCCTTGTACCAACGCTTCAGCTTCTTCCTGCGAAGGAAAATTATCCCCTTTCCTCTCTGGCACTGATGTAGTTTGCGAGTGCCGATCCTCATCCTTGCTAAGGGGACGATCATCTTCTTGTCCTTCACGTACACGTGTTTTGCCCATGCGAGGCCATAACCCCGGTAATGGGACTACTTGCACTCGAGGCTCAACAACTCGTTCCTCAAACCACGATTGTATCCTTGACTCAACAAGTTGTGCTACCTTAGGCACATCCTGAAGACGAGAACGAGAACCAATTAAGCTGCTGACTGACAAATCCAACCGATAGTCGGGAAGGAATGAGAATGCAAGATTTGTCTTAGGCTTGGTTGTATGCTCCGATCCTTCTTCCCGAAGAGGTACATCTTCAGATGCCGGCACGAAACTTATACAAAGTGTACCTGAAAAGCGAACCACAGACACTTTCAATGCCACTGGCAGAATTGCTGAGGCAGGTTTAGGATAGTTCAAGATCAAAGATGTCTCGATTCCAAGCGTGAGATTATCGTCTGACATGTCAACGTCAACCAGAGCTTGTAATCGACCTGCCATACTTGACGATAATTCGTCTTCCAGTGCAGTGATCCGGACATTGCTGAAGATGGGGAATTCTTCTCCTAATGATATCTCTGTTATGTTGATCTCATCGATGAATCCCGGCCTCTTCCCAGGGTCGTTGATTGCAGCAGACAGGCTCGCAACAATTGAAGGACGGTCGGCAGACGGATCTTTCAGGTCGTAAGCGGTTTGTCTATACTCTGCGATAGTCTGAGCTATGAGTACGTTGAACCAGTCCAGACTTTCTGGTTGATGAGTATTGTGCCTGAGCCTGCCATTTGCCTGAGTTCCTATACTATAGTACGTCTTTTTCAATATTGATGCCGAATCTGAGGCACTTGTGGGAACAGCCCGGAGGACATTATTCGAGCTCGACTTCTTCCTTAACGAACTGGCAGGCGTATTTCGGGCACTCGAAGCATGGAAAGAGCTTGTGCGGACATGTTTCGAACTGCGGTTACCGGTCGTTGAACGTGATGGTGCTTCACCAAAAATAAAGAATTTGATGAATGCGCCAATTAGCAAAACGACGGAGAGTTGACCTATTAGCAGGCCTTGAGTGAAGGTCAACGGCATTTCGAGCGTTCAAGGAGTGTCCGAAGTAGAGAATGATACATCATCCGAGAAGTGGTGTCACGTCTGCTTGGTAGGGATTTCACACATTATACGCAACAGTATTTGAAGCAAGGTGCGCTGTCAGTACCATACACGAAAATGAGATTTGTGTAGAAATAAGAGCCCGCTCCGCACCACATGCACTTCACCATCACAACTGTTAGCTGCCGCCTATCGATAAGCAAAAGCCACCACAAGCCGCACTTGTAGAGTGGTATGAGATCGAGTAGGTACCACAGCGTGTTTTCGTCACTTTAGTCTATATCTTCAAGCGCTCTATTGTTTTCCCACGGCGCATATATTTACAAATGGGGTGAGCGAATTGAGCAAGTGGTATACTCCTCGTACATTTGAGAAGTCGTATAATTGATTATGTATTCGCCTAATCCAGGCCTTCCTGTGCGCATATTCATCGTTGAGTGGACGCATGTGTGTTGCAGAAACAACTCCTTATTACACAACGCCGGCACCCTCATGGCCCTCGCCTCTGCCTGTACCACTAGCTGGTCCCTCGACCGAAACTAAACCACGTTCAATCTTTCTCTTGGCAGTACCAAGTCCACTGACACCTCTTTCTTGTTGCTCACCTAGCCATGCCTTCTTCGCTTCACCCAACACACCCTTTCCCAGGTAGTAAACGAAATGTCCGATCATGATCAGGGTAAACGCAATTGGATACAGGTAGTATACACTGTATCCAAAAACGCGCGTGCCAATAATGACACCCCAGAAGTTGCCAGTAAGTAAGGAGATATTGAAGAACGCTGCTGATGCAAGTCGATACAGAATGGGAGTCATAGTGTAAAAGAAGGCTAGGATCAGAGTGTAACCAGTGAGGTAGCCTCCAACTGCAGAGTTCCAGGTTGCTGTTCGAAATGAAGCCCTGTCGAAAATACCAGCTTGAGCACCATTGATGATCATGCCCCAGAATCCGAGCTGGCCAATGACTTCATAGAGTGGCCGACCACTGACGAACCATTCCTCGTAGACGTTGCTGAGACCATAGAACGTTGCGCCCACCAGGGCGAAGAGGTCACCTTTGAGTTGGTTGCCACGGCTGATATCTCCGCCATTCGTCCCTTGAATATGGTCTGAAGTAAGCAGAATGCCCATGCCGCCTACACAAATGAGAATGCCGAGAATTTGAGCCCAGTGGTATCGAACTTTGAGGAAGAGGAAGCTGATAGCGACAACAATGACAATAGCCCAGAAGTTGATGAGTTGGGCTGAAAGGATTGTGGTGTATCGATAAGCAAGAACGGTAAAGTAGTTGCCCTCGACGTCGCAGAACGAAAGAATAAGGTCTATTCCATTGTTAGCCAGAGCCAAGATCGACAGCAGGTACACCACTCACATTTCCAACCATCCTTCAAGAGCATGTTACACCACCCTTTGAATCCATACTTATAGATGGTGTAGCCAGTATATATAAAGTTGAGTAGTACATAGTTGAAGAAACTCTGAAAAGCAGGGATGCTCGTGCCCTCGTTCACCAAGAGTGTCGAGAAGGTGTTTGTACCTGTAATGCAAAGCGCGAGGATTTGTCCCAAGGCCAAAATCAACCAGAACTCCTTCGTCTTGAAGAATCGAAACTTTTCCTTCCATGTCAAGTCCTTCTTCCTATCCTGCGCGAGGGTGGTTTGGTGTAGGCGGTCTCCACCGACCTCTTCCGCTGTTCCATGATCAAAAGGGTAAGTTGGCGAGGGCGCTTTCGAGCTTTCACCACGGTGCCCGAAGTCGACGCTCGTTGCACGGGTAGTCGTAGCTGCTTCCTTGCTGTCCATTGTGGCTCTCGTGGTGCGGCAGAACTTAGTGGTAGTTAACAAAGATTGGTATAAGGAACTTCCAAACTCAAAGAATACTCCGAAACAGAGCTTTATGAGTATAGTAAGCGCAAAGCTCTCGAAGTCGCTCACTCTCAAATTACCGCCTAGGTTGGGATAGCATGTATGTAACCAGCACAATCTGAGGAGGGAAAGAAGACAAGAAAAAGAATTGCGCTCAGCGCCAGAAAAGTTCGATCAGCTGGTAACATTTGCAAAGTCTGAAGTGGGGTGAAAGATAGTTACCTCATCTTGCTGATCGATGGTACGAGCCGCTTGACATCCACACTGGCTCACTGGCGCCGTCGAGCTTTGAAAACTTGGTATCCACAAATGGAATTGCACACGCTTGTGTTTTCAAGAAACTTTTCTATTCGTCGTGGGTGCAACTGCACCGTTCTGACTTTCGGCCACACCGTGACTGGCTTCGAACTTGGACCTCAAGGACAGAGCCGCAATATCAATTATGGGACAGGCTTGTTCATCTCTTCATTCGCATTACTCTCCTAGCTCTGAGAAGCACAAAAGCAGGAGCACAACAACATATCTAAGAGCTGGCAAAGACTCCCGATGCCCGGGCCGGTTGTCTCCAGCACACCAATATTGCTATCTATTATGCACAGAGGAACCACAACGTCCTTTTGGGCCACATAGGAGTTCCTTGCTTGAACGCCTCTTGCGAATTCACCGTGGTCCAGGTCCGCGTGCATGATTCATCCTTCTCACCTCTCATCCATATCCATGTCATGTCGCTGGTTTGTACACCTTCTAGATTAACCTATTCCGATGCGAAATACCATTACCAGGCAGTCCAATTGCTCATCATTTGTTCTTGTTTCCACTCCTGTTGTCACTCACAGGCTCGTTGGCCTTGTGCCCACTTGAAATACTGATTGCAATCTTCCTCGGCTTCTTGTTGTGTTTTTCATCTTCCACACTACCAACATATTCTGCCGATTGCTTTGAACGGAGAAATCCCTTTTTCCGTCGAAGAGACGAGTTCGATGCCACACTGGAGCTGCTAGAGGTGGAATTTCTCCTTTTAATACCAATTGATAATTTGTCCATCTCGTCTTCCTCATCTTCCCCTTGCCTTCTGCGCTTCTCTGCTAACCGTTCCGGTGCCTGTTGTTCCTCATCCTTGAGGTCAGGAGATGGCTGCAATCTGCGTGCAGAAGTCCTAACCTCTTCTTTATCACTATCAGAAGTTCCCGGTGTCTTTGTGGTGGTGGCAGCTTCTGTATTTGGACCCAGAAGTTCGTCGTCTTCCTCGTCTGGATAATCAACTAAAGGTTTTTGCACAGGTGAGGCGCTACCATTGACCATGTCCGACATATCGGTCGGATTACGCCGTCGTTGGTACCTCATGCGTTCAGCAGCTGGTCCCTGCCGTGCGATGTCTGACGAAAGCTCATCGTCTTCGTCGTCGGATGTGTTGAAGTATGCTTCTTGCTCTGCATCCATATCTTGCAATGCCCATTGGTTCGTCATTTGCCTTCGATTTATCGGCGATGAGTCGTCGTCTTGACTGAAAAGAATCATGTCCGGATCCTGCTGCTCAGTTGTAAGCTGGTCGAACTTGCCGAGTATATGCTGGAAGGTATCGACGTAACTAATACCCTGCAGTTTGAGGCGGAAATTGTGCCCAAGGTGTAGAACGATGGGTTTGATTCCCTCTTTTCTGACATGTTCGAAGAGCTCTAAACATGCCGAATTTAGCAGGTTATCTCGTGGCATGGTCTCTAACACAATATTCAATAGGAAGTCGAACCCATCACTCTTAGTGACCTGCGTCGTGTAGAATTGATCTTGTAGTGATATACATGTCCGGAAGAACTTCAGAGCTGTCAGTTTCAGCGATTTCTGAGGTGCTTGGAGCAATTGTGCAACTCTTGATGCCAGCATATCGGTACTGACAAATGGTCGACTTCGAAGAGAATACTGTCGCACAAAGAATGTCAGAATCTCAACCAGGTATGCATAGAGCGTCATCTCTTGGTAAGACATCTCCATCGACTGCCTCTGCTCAAGATTTTTCAGCGGAACGAACAGCTTTTTACAGGATCTGTCAAAGTGGTCCTGAGCAAATTGTTCGTTCGCTGCTTGGGTTGGTGTCAGTTGAGGCTTTCCCATTCTTGCCATGTATTCGCCTCCTGCCCGATTGGCCATATTCTCCGTTGGTGGAGGGTTGGGGTCGAGCAAGATCTTAATAGCATCGGCCAGCTGATTCTTGACACCAAGATCTGTTTCTGCATGCAACAGGTCTATCAGTGTATCTGTCAGCGGTACCTTCTTCTCATGCACTGCCTTGAGCATATAACCACGCATCATATGCGGGTCATGATCCAGAAGTGCCACTAGTATGTCAACTCCTGTGGTCCTCATAGATGCGGTCGGATGTTTGACAGCATAGGCAATTACATTGAACAAGCCATGTTGGATAAAGTTGATCAAGAGGGCCTGCCGATTCTGCATCTGTAAGGTTTTGGCAATAGCCGCACATTGCTGAATGAATTGTACAGCTTGTTCTTTCCGCCTGTTGTCCTCCTTGTCATTCATAAATATGCCGAATAGTTCTTTGAGGAACGCGCTGTTTGATTGCAGATGTTGAACGATGTCAACCTGATTAAAGAATATCAGCGAGTTGAGAACGCCAAATGTTGGATCATCCAATATTCGTGCCAGAACAACGTCCTTCAAGTATTGTAACCGCCAAGTATGGCGAATCTTCCTTCTGATGTTCTCGTCTCTTATCTCTACCACCTCCTTGAACCTTGACTCATCCGACAGATATTGTCTGTGATTCGCTTTGTGTGTTGGAAAATCTGGATCATACTCCAACGCACCGACCACGCCAAGAATGATATTATCAGTGACCAAATGCTCAATGACGGCGTTATCGTTCATGAGTATCAGTGCTTTCATAATGTTGCACAGCCGGTGCAAGTCAGCGAGACTTTCGAGATCTTCAGCCATCTCCACCAGTTTGATCAATTTGACCAAGTATTCCTCCTTGATCAAGAACTTTGCCAATGCTTCTCTGCCTGCCTGTGAGATGCTTGCAGCCCGAATGTTCTGATCAACCTCATCCAGATTTCCTAATTCTGGAGTGTTCAAGGAGAATGATGTAGAGATACTGTCGAGCGCGTCGTCCGAGAGACCATCTTCAGCAAGCGCGAGTAGTTGTTGCTGCACCTGGTGCACGAAATCCCAGATTGCTGCACATCCTTCTGCTTCTTGGAAACTCAAGGCCATGTCGATTCCGGTCGGCTCGGTCCATACTATGAGAGTGTCCTGCTGTTTCTGGTAGCTATCGTCCTTAACGATTCGCGTTTCGAGCAGCATCTTATCCGGCTGATCCTCTGATTCGACATATATCCTGGGCTCATCCTGCGAACAAGTTAGCAAGAGCGCAGGCCATTGAGGACCACCTCAGTGATTATGATCGAATAGCTGAACGTACGTTAATGACCTGGCCGGTACAGAAACCGGTTCCACGGTCAAACCAGTCATTATCCCGCAACTCATACACCTTGACTCTTTTCTTATCGCTCGCAATTGGCGCCTGCATGGCCATATCGCAGCGGCGGAAATTTGCGCGCCACCATCAGCGACTTCCGAAGTCGACTGATGCGAGACGCGAAGAGGGTGGGATCAATGCCGAAGACACTGATCGACGAACTGTCGGTAGCACAATTGACGTGTTACGAGGCGATGTGGACAGGAAAATCGCGAATGGCGCAATTGCTAGATCGCATGCGGCCACGGACAGCCAGTTCGTTGATAAGCGCGTAGGGTAGTGGCACTGGTCGCGTGTATGATGATTACCGGGCTTCGAGAACAATCAGCGGCAAGCAGTGAAACACGTCGCGATGAATGTGGTGCAGAGGAGGACAATTGAGGCTCGTGATGATATGACGTGTGGAAGGTGGTGTGTGCTGTTTCAAGAAGCGCGATGCAGCGAAAGACTTTGCGACAAGGTGCAGGCGAAGCATTGGCCACCCACAACGCCCATAGCGAGCAGGGTAGCGTTCCCTCCCGCAACCCTAATCCACAAGCCCAAACACCCAAGCTTCGGGATCTTGATTAACTGTCCTCGACGTTCCCTTCAGGGATGAATCTAGCCTTAACACCCGTGTCTTTTTGCTATTTTTGGATCACGAGGTTTGCGCAATGGCTTGACAGATCTCCGCTGAGCATCGATAATGCAGATTACTCATGTCCAGTATCTTTTCTTCCAGATTTTAGTCAAGCTACACCATGCTCTATACACGCAGCTGGTACAGTACAATATCACAGCTGACATAAAAATGCACCTTGTGGGGAGCTTTCCAATCCATCGCTGAATTTTATGGAGGATGACATCAACCTTGACGCATGCAGAATGATCGACAGTGTGGGCTTTCGCGACAATCTTCTGACATCGTTTAAGTTTATTCGTTTGCCCATATGTTCACCACAGTACATTCTCGGCTTCGTAAACGAATACAGACTATTGCTATGTGTCTCAAGAATGAGTAACGTTCTGTAGACGGACGAGGTATCGTGGTATTTGCCAGATTTTGATCGCTACTAGCACTTTCCAGCGAACTCATAATCGTCATACAATTGTCTATAGTATTCCCCCCTTACAAGCTAGTATATACCAATACCACTTCGATACCATGCTCCTCCATTATGCCATCCCAGCACCCGTCCTCCTTCCGGTGGATATAACCACGGCACCCAGGTATCTGCAGCACCGAATCCAAGACCTCGAAATACGCTGATGGGCACAGGCTCAAATAGCCAAATGCCACATCTCGCAAAGTCGTTCGCAAGTAACGGCCCGACGAACCACAGAAAGACGAACACAAAGACGAAATTTCCCGCCTGCCTAGCAAGCTTTGGAAATTCTATTAACCTGTTCATCCGCCTGGCGATCTCTGTCTGCACAATTATGCCAACCGCCTGGCTTAGGAAGAACACAAAGGGATGCCATGGCTTCGACGGGACAATTGAGAATGTGGTACTGCTTGCGGCCGCATGAATACCCGCTGTCAATCCAAAAGCAACAAACAGTTGAATTGCCCTCCCGAGTTGACTCCTCGGATTAATGTCTAGCTTCTGCATCAAGATTCGCGAAGGCTCTGAAATGCCATAACGAAACATAGCATGCCACCAGCGGCCCCACATACCCGCAAGCCCTTTGTCGCAGAGACTGGTGAACATGTCTCCCCACTGAGCTGGATACATCCAGACTTCGAGTAGAGGAGCCTTCGTGATGGCGTGGAGTCGATCTTCGCCAATGAAGAATGGTAGCACGGTGGCGAAAAACAATGGGGACAGTGAGAAAATGAACGTCAGAGCGGAAACGGTGGTGCCCATGATTATAGTGAGGCGAACGAAACGGGTAACGATGTTTCCTGGGAGGAGAGTATTGAGAGTAGCGAGCCAGGGCCAGGGCGTCGGGGAGTCGAGAGGTGCAATTCCCAGGAAGTAGGGTTCCGTCACAAGGGTAGTTTTCAGAAAATCGACGAGGAGATAGTAGAGAAGGAAGTTGCGGATTGATGTGTACCGAAGATGATTGAGGGCTTCTTTGTGTTGCATTCGTGCCTCTTCAGACAGGACTGGAGGATCTCCTTCGGGTGGCTGAATTGCGTATGTCTTCAAGAAAACACGGAAGTCCCAGTTAATGCCACGAAAGGAGGTCATCAGATCCATGGACCAATCGATGAGATGGAGGAAAGTGTCCTTTGGGTAGTCTTGCCAAACAAGAGTATACCCTTCGAACTCCTTGACCGTCGTCCCCATGCCATTTGTTGACAGGCTTTGACTGTTTGACACGTTCAGCCGTCGTCGAACAGTACTCGGATCATTTTGCAGCGTCTCGGTGAACTCTTTCTCCGGCCGTGTAGTTCCTGCTCCATCGACCTGTATGCGCCTGACTTCAATCCGTCGAAAGTCTCTCGCAGGATCGTGTAAGACTAGCAGTACCACCGTCATGATAAGTCCCCAGAAGGTAGCCAGACCAATGCCGTAACCAGCCGTCAAACCTATTGTGCGAGGGTATGGCCACCGGACAATGCAGTAATAGAATGCTGAGAGAGTGAGGGCATATCGTGATAATAGATTGAGAGGGCCAGGTAGCCGAGGACTAAGAATCACTCCTAGGATCAGGCATAAAATCGGAAGTGTATCCCAAGGATAAATGTATGGCGTATAGATGCCAGCAGCGATTGCTTTGTTGTAAAGGTTCTGTCGATCCTGGAGGACTCGCCTATAAAGTGACGGTTCAAAAGACATCGACAATGGCAACGGAGGGCGAAGAGCTCAAATAACGCGATATGACCATGTTGTATAAAAATGAGAACAAATCCAGAGAATGTGGAACGTTTGTGGCCACAAAATTGTGACGTGGGTAAACCAAATTGCACGTTAACGGCGGCGACAACGATAGATGAAGCAAGCACAACACCACAACAAGACGTACAACTCACAATCCATGTTTTGATTGAGTGGGCAGGTGAAACTGAAATAACATTGAAAGACTCCTGAGACAAATCATAAAACCATATCGCCCTCACATTGTAAGATGCTGACTTATGAATTGTCCAGGTACTCTTTCAGGACTGCAAAGATAGTACTTTTATAAATTGCGGATCCGGACTGGACCGACCTCAATGGCTTTTTTCGTCAACCACCAAGTACTAAAAACCTCACAGTGTGCTAAAAATATATTTGTCTATGTAGTATAAAATTCTAAAGTAGATCTATTCAGTCAGTGCGAAGTCATTAGATAGTAAAGTGCAGACGTGGTATTCGGCAAATGCGACCATTTGCATGCAAGGAGGATGTATGCTACCGAGCCGCGAGAGTGTTGTCGACCCCCAGGGCGACAGTCCAGCGCGCAGGCGAGCATTTGAACCACAAGCCGTGCTTCTCGACCCATTTCCCGTACCCGCTGGGTCGCTCTGTGATTCGGGAGCTAGCTCCTCGTGAGTAATTCATGGCAATTTCAATGACCCTTTTGCGGTCGCGTCTGGTGTCGAACACCTCTGCGTGGTTCAGCCCTTCCAGCCACAGGACGTCCAAATCGCCTCCGCACCATTTCGTGGTCTTCCACTCATCCCCTCGCTTGCTGTCTTCGAGCGCGGTCATGCCCTCCCGTCGCGTCAGGTATCGCCCAATCGGTTCCACTGCAACAATGATGTCCCGTTCGCTGAGCATGATCGTCCACCGGCGATCTTTCAGATCTTCTTTCCAGTAGATGCTGTCGACCCAGGAGAAGCGCCGGCTGAGCGTGTGCGCTGCACCGATGTCTGTCGATGCGAAGTAATAGAGTTGGTGTTCGGATGCGGATTGCGGTAGCCGGCGAGTAAAATTGTACGCCGTGTCGGGTAGATGTAGGAGGAACGGGATTGGGTCGATGAAAACGACGTCGCGGATCTGAGGACTGATGGAAGGGTTTCGGAGTAAGTGAACGGATGTTGCGGTGCCGAAAGAATTGGCCATGAGGACGAATTGAGACCAAGAATGCTGGTGGAGAATCGCTTGGATCTCGGAACACATCTCTGCTGCACTAAGAGCTGGATGGGCTATGCGAAAGGAGATGGGGAGGATCTCAAGGACGATGATGCCGATTGTGCCGTCGAGGGAAGACGCTCTCGAGTCGACCTCTGCAGCGAGTTCGGCGAAGAAATCTCCGTAGGTATGCAGAATCCCGATTCCGTGGATGTAAAGGATGGGAAGACTTTTCTTTGAAGTATGTGGCCGATGCCAGTACGAGACATACTTAGCTGCAGACCTATGAGGGGAGAGGAGGTTTTGCGGTCTGCTTGGGAAGCTGGTAAACCATCTCTTGGTCGAATAATGTTGATATCCATAATACGACATAACGATCGCTGTGTAGATATCAGTAATCCCCACACCGAGGATGTAGAAGATCAACGGTTTATGGGAGATGTTGACAGGATCGAGCGAGAATCTCAACGTCTTGATTCCTGGCACCCTTCCTGGTCGGAACTTCATGCCGTCGGGAAGAAGGTTCTCCAGAGCAGAGACATACTCTTCCACTTCATCATCCTCGTCGGGACACCAAGCACTCTTATTCAGAAAGGCCCAGCGAACCCACTCCTTGGCGTTTTCTCGTCCTAGACTTTCTGCCGGTGCACCACGATGCCATAATGAGACATACCTCACGGGATCATCGATCGTGGCGAGACACTTTTGGAAGAGGTGCTTACGCTCTTTTCGAGTGGTATGGGCCACCTCCATGGCAGGGCCGTGAACAGCGTAAGACATTGGTATATACACCAGCAGATAGAACAAGGCTTCTGCCAGCAACCATAGTTCGAACACTCTTGGTAGTCGGTGATTGAAGGGGTAGTGTATGATCATAAGCGCCCAGTAGCTAATACTGAATGGTGCGATAGCTTGAAAGTACCACGAAAACAGCCGCGAGAACACTAGAGCTCGTTGTGTATTTGGAAGCATTTTGAAGCTTTGAGTGGCCTTCCGGCACACTATCGAATCCCTGGATAGAGAACGATTCTGCGACGAGTTACTGCTGCGTAGTCTTTGACATTAAGGACCTGTTTTCGATGTCAGTTGAGGTGTTATATTTGTCGATGCAAATCGACGCCTTCAGTGCGCAGGCTATGGTAAAGCGCATTGGCATTATACCACTTATAACGATAGCCTGCTATGAGCAAGCAGAAAAAGACCTTACCCTGAGGTGAGAAGGCTGCAACCGGTGACCAAGCGAGAAGGATTGCGATTATGGAGATTATTTGTCGAATCACAGCAGTTAAACAAGGACTAGAGCAACTCCAACTCGATGGCGCCAATCACGGGCCGGTCAATTGGCTCCAAATTGGAGAGATCGAAAAGGCAACGGCAGTTACCCAATACAGTCAAGTGACATCGAAAACAGGCCTTTAAGTACACAGAGCACCAACGCCTAGGATCTGTTCATCGTAAACGTGGCATGCGGCTATTGGTGACATGTTGGATGAGGTACAGGGTTGCAAGTCGTATTCACAAGAGGATGACTTTGAATCTTGCATGTTTGAGCACTGCCACTCTTTCAAAGTGGTAGCCTTCCTGCTAGTACAGGCACTAAGCATGCGCATGGGGCCGGCATCTCCAGAGTCTGACCCCAGGAAACCACGAACCCCACTCTACAATGAGACGACACAGTGCAAGCCTAATGGACCTTCACAGTCATATAAGAATCGACTGATCGTACTGACTTACAGTACGAGACGAAGATTGCCAGTATTCACGTCTGCCAAACAGGTCATATACCTACCAGTGTGTTTTACATAGGAGTGAGGCGAAGCTGGACGAATTGATAATGACCCTCGATCAGTCCTTTGATAGTCGATCACTCGTCTGCGCCTCATACTATTTCTCTTTGATCCTCGCTTCGCCTTGTACTTTTCTACCTCTCCTTTGCCCGACTTCTGTGTAAAAAGGCAATTAGATGATTCATGACACGTCATGAAGTGTTGTAGTACTTGCTGCCATTAGTTTCACCCTCTCAGGCAGCCATTTTGGGCTTCGCTAGTTGACCCTTTTGCTACTGGCCTCCACGCCCAACTGATTATGCAGGTCCTCCTGGTGGTTCGCACCGCCTTTTATGGTGCATCAATAGCCTGGAAGTGGGAGGTAGTTCACCTGTCCGCCTTGCACCTCATGTTCTATGTCTTCTGATTCCCTCAATAAGCTTCTGCCCTGCTCAGGGAAGTTTTATTTTATGCGATGATTCTGAAAGTGTGGGTTTAATGCCAGCTCGCTGGATCCAGATATGCTGACATACGCCAATGCTACATCTTCGACTGCACATCTTGTGTTAGGCTTGGTTCAAGACCCCGACGGCAGAGGCACGATGAGCATCCTCTGGTCATGCTCCGCCGTCTTGCTGCTGAATACCTGGACTGTTCTTCACCTCAACATCCCTCGACACAACGGTTGGTGGCGCAGATACCTTCATAAGGTAAAACGGTGGATCATTTGTCTAATTTGTCCAGACGGGTTTGCTGTGAGCTCCTACGAGCAATGGCGCAACGCTCGCAGATCAGTCAAATCACTGAAAAAACCGTGCCCTTGGTGGACAACAACGCATGGCTTTTACGCCGAAATGGGAGGCTACCGAGTTAAAGAGGACATTGATGACGGCCAGCAGTACATCTTCAGGTTTGACGAGCTCGCATGGCTTCAGGAAAACAACATCATCAGTCTCCCTGAAGTCTCAGAAGGGGAGCTCAGCGACAGAAGCAATGCCGACTGGGTAGCTAAAGGGATCGCATTTGTTCAGTCGATCTGGTTCATGTTTCAGATCTGTGCTCGAGTCAACCAAGGCTTGCCAATCACGACACTGGAGCTCGCTACTGTGGCTTTCATCAGCTGCACAGGTCTGATGTACTTCTTCTGGTGGTACAAACCGATGGACCTGGAAACCTATACGACGATTCTTGTTCCTCCGTTGACACCTGCGCAATTGTGTCGGCTTGCCAGGGCAACTTGCTTCAACGTCGGCCAGCAGTCACACTGGTATAGACCTCCACCCAAAGAAGGACACGATGACGGCTGGGACTGGTTTTGGTTCGAAAAACCAATGAGGCTCAAGCATCTCGAAGTGATCAACAAAAGCGACAAGGTGCCAAAAGAGCTTCAAGCTGTGGTCAGAACGAATTTTAGTGCCCAGGCCCGCGTAGCAACCTGGTAAGAGTCCTTTACCACGGTGTCGTTATTCTAACATGTGACCAGGTACATGCCGGCTGTGAACGAAAGCCACGGGTCTGAGTGGGGCGCATGGAACCACTTCGTCATCTTTCTGATTGGGGCCATGTTTAACGGCGTTCACTGTACGGCTTGGAAATTCGCGTTCCCGAGTCCAGTCGAATCTCTGATGTGGAAGATCTCGGTTTGCAGCATGCTGGGTGTTATCTCGTTCTGGATCCCTGGCGCGGCCTTGCTGGTGTGGCTGCCAGACAGATCGTGGACAAAATCGCTACCATACTGGTTTGCCACTCTTTGCTATTTCTTGGCACGAATATACATTTTAGTAGAAGTGTTCGTGGGTCTCCGAGCGCTGGAACCAAAGATGTTCTTGACGGTCGATTGGACGAAGTATTTCCCACACATTTGAATTGTCGTCTTCGTTCACAGAGTTTTGACCAGCCTGATCGAAACCGGAGAGGAAAGGCCTATGGGTTACATGGGCAGGGACTGTTGCTTGGTTGAGTTGGAATTCTGGCTTGAGGTCTTGTATTACCTAGTGACATTCGAGATGGGTTTTTGTGTTTAACACTTGAGTTAGCTCATCGGAAGTATTATCTTGGTCTGAAGCTCCGGGGCGCAGCTGTAATAAATATTTCCCATAATCTCACAATGCCAAAAGTGATAGGACTGGATGGTCAGGTGAATCTGAGTGAAACTACTCGACGACCACAGCCCAGATTCTTTGAACCGCGTTTCCTTCTTCCGTTCTAGAGTGGCACCGGCTGTGAACGCGGTGGACGAAGAGTTTCGTAAAGTCTTCGAGCCTACGAAGTGTAATGTGGAAGGTGGGTCAATCAGCAAAGGGAAAACTCCGGCGGCAAGGACAGTTCGACGTCACGTGCGTCAGGCATGAAAGGCATCAACCTCAGTGCCGACGGATTGACACGACACGACGGCTTGAATTGAGATTCAATGGACCTATACCATGTCTGCTAGATCCAGCGCTCGGTTTATCTCAACGGCGATGGGATCTCAAGTCATCTCAGGGTAACGAGTTGAAACCAATCGACCAATCTGCACAATACTACTGTCTATTGTGAACTGACAGGTGTGCTCGTTCTACACTGGTACCTCGGTTTCCGGTTATGGCGAACCTAATCCTCCTATCCACCTGACCTCTTCGACATTCCTGGGACCAGCCACAACTTCTTGTCCTTGCTCATGGCATCTCATTTGTGTCTTGTGAGCTAAGTATGAGTATGACCAACCGTCGGCAGCCAGCACGGACATAGACCGCTCGGCTTCACACCGATAAGCTTCCCCAGTTCTTGGCACCAGCAATTGATGTTGGTCAAGGATTAGGATGAAGATCGCCTTGGGGAAGCTCCAAACTCTTGGTTTGCACGCGCCACTAACTCTTCAATGGGATGGTGGTTATGTGAATACCCCTACCGCCTCATGTCTTTCTCTTCACAGTCCCCTGGAGATGACATACAGATGATCACCGACCGCATTAGTTCCCCGCTTGAACTCCGTAGGAAAACATAATCTCTGTGGTGAACGACATGCATATGGCATCGTGCCTTCCGATTGTTCTTCATCTACTCCTTCCATAACTTCAAACCAAGCATTGTGATCGAACGCGTGGGAACTGCCATATCATTTCAGTATGGACAAACGAGAGCTCACGGAGCATGTTGAGAACACCAGCCCCAAGGTAATTGGCCCTTGATTGTTGAATGGTACACGATGCTGATCGGGTCAAGACTGACGTCGGCATACTGGTCGACGACCCAGAAATCATTGCTATTGCTCACGATGAAGAGCGTAACAAGAAGCTGAACCGACGCCTTGATGTTCGAATACTGCCACTTTGTTGTTGGATTTATCTGCTCAACTTCCTCGACAGAGGCAATATTGGCAATGCCAAGGTCCTCAATTCAGAAACTCACGACGACATGCTCTCACAGACCCACATGACAAGCAGCGATTACGCAGTCGTCTTGACGATCTTCTCGCTTGCGTATTTCATCTTCGAAGTGCCGAGCAATTGGATAATGAAGCATTATGTACGACCCAGCCTCTGGCTTGGCATTTTATTGGGCGCAGTAAGTTCTATCATCATCTGGGAAGTCGGACGGTGGTCACCGGCGGCGTGCCATTCTTATCGAACACTCCCCATTTCTGAGTGTGAAAACTGACATGAGACGTTGGCAGTGGGGATGTGTGACAATTGGATTTGCTGGCGTGCACAACTATGCTGAAGTGTTAGTTCTAAGGCTGTTGATTGGAATCGTGAGTACCGATCTCACTTCATCACTCAAATTCCCTATGAGTCTAGCAATGTCGCAGACTCCCACTATCGCATCCACATGTTCACGCTCCTAACTTGATCCAGTTCGAAGCCGGTTTCTTTCCAGGAATCGTCTACTTCATCACGATATGGTACAAGCACGACCAGAGAGCTGTCCGTATCGCCATGGTGGTTGCATTCTGCAATCTAGCCGGTGCCTTTGGTGGCTCCATAGCATATGGAGTCGGCCACGTTAACGGTGCAGGCGGCCTCCAAGGATTCCGCTGGCTGTTCATCATCGAAGGTGTCATCACACTCGTCACTGTTATCCCCGTGTTCCTCTTCCTACCAGACTATCCTGCTCGCGCCAAGTTTCTCAGCGCAGAAGAGAAGCAATTTGCTGTTGACAGGCTGAAAGAGCGTGGTGGCGGGTACAACCAACATCATGCCACAAAGCAGGAAATTCTAGCAACATTCTTCAGTCCAAGAATGCTGGCCCATTACGTCGCATACGTACGTTACACTCCCCATCTACCCATACACAAATCCATGTGCTAACAAACCACACCACAGATCGCCGACGTCGTACCACAAGGCTCCTTCACATTCTTCACTCCAACTATAGTCGCCGGTCTCGGCTACAAATCCATCGAAGCCCAACTCCTAACAGTGTAAGTGAACCCCCTCCCAACCACTTACCCACACAATCCAAACTAACATCTCCGCCCCCAGTCCCCCCTGGGTCGTAGGCTTCTGCGTCGCCATAACCATTTCGTACCTCGCAGACCGCTTCAACGCCCGCGGCTGGCTCATAACGATTTTTTCCACCATCGGAGGCTGTGGCTGGCTAGCCGCCGGCCTCCTCCCCCCAACTGCATATACGGCTCGATATGCATGTTTATGCATCGCCGCTTGCGGCGCATTCCCGTGTGCTCCCAGCATGACGAATTGGGTAACCTGTAATACGCCATCCCTTCTTACAATTCCGTTCGCCATCGCTTTACACAACAGCTGCGCGGGCCTAGGCCAGATCATCGCACAGTGGATCTGGAAGGCCAACGAGAAGAGTCTCGGCTATCCGACCGGAAATTTCACTTGTGCAGCTTGTAGTTTCTTTGTCGCCGCAATCGCCACAGGTTTGCGCCTATATTACGGACGGATGAATAGGCTTGGGATTAGGGATGCGAGGGGGGAGAAGAGGATTTGGAGTTATTGAGGGATTTTGAGGTTGTGGAGGGGGCGGAGAGGGGGGCCTTGGGACCCGAGAATGTTGAGGAGCACATGGAAGGGGAGTGGAAGTACAACGACTCGAAACGTTTAGACTGAGTAGCAGATTTCGATAGGACGTTAGATATATACATTACTATACATATGTAAATATCACTGCACCACGTCAAGTTGATATCTACCAATCTCATTTCAGGAGCGGTGACTAACTAATACGTGACAGGGTAGACGTAAGTATAAGTGCAAATACATACATGACCGTAGGCATATCAGTACGTCGCGATTGACTACAGTGCATACCAGCAGCACTGTCCAGTGACCGCTTTTGGAATGAATAACAACAGATAGAGCTATTACTTGTTGCCGCCGATTCACGATAAAGACCATGGAAGTCATTCATAAGCAGTTAACAGATCAAAATCTTCTTCCATCGTGCGTGACAGGTCAAGAATTATACTATAGATCTAAACAAATGTATTGCTAAAACCGCGGATCAACTCCCATTAATTTCAATATCAACACCATCTAACACCTGACAATCTTGAGCTGCAATTTCTTCCTCCCCTTGATGGTCCCAGTGAGTGCTGTGTTCAGATTGTAGATGACGTTGTAGATTGTTTAGTCACTCGCGTGAGTCCCTAGAATCTACCCCGAGACTAGTGTACTATTCAAGTCTATTCCTCATCGTCGTCATTAGTAGGGCTCTCCTCCATTCTCCATGTCAGATATGCCGCGGCTAATCCTGCAAGACCGGCCAAGCGCAACGTCCACGCTGTACTCACATCTCCAGGCACATTTCTCGGCTTCTGAAGCAATTTGAATATAGCGCTGCTAATCAGGGTCGCTATGACTTGTGGTGCGCTGACAGCAACGTTGTGAAGACCAAGAATGATGCCTGCACGATCTTCTTCAAAGTCGTCATCGTTGTAGAAAGAGTTTGCCGTTCCATCCAACAACTTTTGTCTTTGCTTCGTCCTGCGTACTTCATCTCTCTTGGAAATCTCTGCCGAGATCAAAGCAAAGGGAGCCCAGATGGTAAGACTCCAACTCACACCCACCACACTGGTCATAATTATGGCGCCAAGCGAGCTTGAGATGAAGAAAGTGCTAAACATGCAGCCTGCGAAGAGAAGTTGTGCAAGGATCCAGGCACGACGGAGTGTGAATCCAGGAATGCGAAATCCTCCGAGTAACCGTTGCATGAATGGTGGTGCAGTCTGTGCCGATGCCTCTCCACCCATACTTGCACTCATTGTGCTTGTTGATCGTTTTATGATTTTCGGACGTGCCGAACTTTTGTTGTTGTTAGAGACTGCCCGTGTCCTTGTCGTTATTGGCGAGATAGGTGTAATGGCCCCATCGGCAGGCAGAGTGTCTGACTTGTAAGTTGGAACCACGAGGAATGGCAAAAAGACGTTGGATATGACCGAGACTATTGCATAGAGCAGGAGTGCGAACGTACCCACCCTGGTAGCCTGAGCCCAAAGGTCATCGACTTCTTCTGGGGTCATGCCCGGTGTAAGTTTCGGATTGACATAGAGTTGGCCAATGTAAGTGGTAATGTAGAACAAGAATGGGAACCAACCCATCCAGTGGCAGAACTGAATTGCGCAAACGGAACGTATCGGTGTGGGGAGTCGTTTGATTGATTGTGAGATGCTCTTGAAGAATGCAAGAAACCCAGTTTCGTAGTCCTCGCTTGGAGGAGGATCGTCTTGTGGATTGCGCTCTTTGATGGTCAGAACACTAATCAGGACGGTCGAGGTCAAGACGATAGAGGCAAGTGCACATAGCCCTTGAAACTGTTCTCTGCCTAAGAACTTGATGTATCTTGGCAAGTTCAAGTAACCAAAGATGTAGCCTAGTACATTGCCAACACCGCTGATACGCGAGGCCCAGGCGTTGGCATCTTCCTGTTGATGGGCAGGTGCGCCATCAACTATGAAGGCTCGAATGGCAGCTTGCACTGTTGCGTTGTTAGCTTTCGTACACCATGTTCGGAGGCTTGCTCATACCTGCATTGATTGAGAAGTCAAGCACCCACATCAGAACTGTGGCCATAACAATGGTAGACGTCTTCCAGTAGCCCTCGTAGGGTGCATCATCACCCCAACGACCAACAAGCTGAGTGATTTGTCGAGCATAAGCAAGAAGGAGTGAGGCTGCGACGGTACCCAACGTGCCCGCAATCATGAAGGGTTTTCGTTTGCCCCAACTGATCTGACAACGATCGGACAACATACCAATGTATGGCTGGACCAGCACACCAGTCATTGGGCCAGCCAACCAAACAAAAGCTACCAAGGCTTTGCTCATGCCGAGAGACAGCAGATATGGTGAGCCATTGCTAAGCTCTACCGACCACACAATCTGAAGACCTCCAATGCTCAACGCAAGTAGAAACAAATATAAGGAAGATTTGCTTTGAGCGAATTCGTCGTCGGAGTTTGAGTCGTCGTCCCCAGGAGAAGGCACTGAAAGTGGTCGGGGATCGACATCACTATCTTCGCTCTTCCGTCGAGGAGCAATCAAGGGCGATCTTTCGTTAAAGCTGACATGGCGCTGAGGACGAGGCATCTCGAGGAGATCTGGGTGCAGAAGCTTCTCAAAATCCCACGAGCAAGAAGATGTGAGGTCTGAAGTGTATTTAAGCGGAGGGCATGTTGCGGTGAACAAACAGTGTTTGGAAAATTGGTTGGAGTGTGATTTTAAAACAGTTAGTAGGCGGCCAGTTTTTTTTGTGGGGCTTGAGGGGTGGTTGAGTACTTTTATGTGCTACTGTAGGTTCTAGACGATCACCGAGCGAGGCTAAAAAATAATCCGTATGAATGACTGGCAGCGAATGACGGACAAGCGAGTCACAAGATGCAAGCACGATGGCAAAGAACTGACAGGCAGTCACAGCTGCCATGCAATGCTTTTGAAATCCCCACTGGATGGATGTCGAGCTTGCATCGGCTTCCGATTACTGTGTTGATGCCGTGCATTTCTCGTGGTTTCACTGGCACTTGAGTGAATAGTCTCCATTTTTAGCTGGACATTTCGCCGAGCACCGTGCAGGAGCTACTAGTACTACCCTAGCTAGTAGCATGCCAAGAATTTCGGCCTTGCGATCACCTCAGCCTCGAAGCATACTGTCGTAGCTAACTCGATTGAATGCCCTGCACTCGCCGCAATCCAGCACAACATCTATTGCGATACTGCCAATTCTCGAGAACCTTCATACGAACCCGACCGACACATAAGGATTTAAGGAGAGAGCCACTCCGCCGATTTCACCTCGACATCCCCTCCATATCCTCGTTTGCGTCACCATTCGTCCCTCGCCAGAGTCAGCAACATGAAGCCCGTAGTGTCTGCGTTCAATGCTTGGATATGGTCAGTCGCTATGAAAGACAAGCAAAACTCCCAGAAGTTGCTAACGCAGGGTTAGCACTGTCATATCGGCATTTGCCATCGTTATTCTCTCTGTAATAGGCATTCTTTTCGCAAGAAACCACCACATGGTTATGGGATTAGATGAAGATCCTGAGGATCATGCGGCTGTGGCTACGTCTGTATTCATAACGGTCGCGATATACGGGGTGAGAGAAGAATACCACGTCACATATTTGGAGACTAATCCCCGGCAGGCTTTCTTCGTTTTCTGTGGTTCGCAAGCATGGCTGAACATGAGGCAAAGTCGGAAGGGCGCGATTTCTTTATGATGAGGTTAACTACGGAGCTTAACATAAACAACAAAGTCTACGGTTTTGGCGTTGTTGGCGTTGACCAAACGGTGAACGTGGTGGCACTTTGAAAGATTGCGGAATGAAATTATACATACATATTGGCTGTACTTTGTACGAGGCATCTCGACATAGATCCTCGTAACGACGAACCGCTACGGAGGATCCTAAGCGAAAGCAAAACATGTTCAGATAGCAGTGTATGACACACTGCAATCGACACACTGATGCCAGCGGCACTGCTTCCCGGCCTCAAAAACCAAGTCTCTGTGTCTTCGAAGTAAAACATGCTGGTGAAAAGACGTTCGCCAAGTCAGGGATATCTTTGTAATGTCATATCGAACCGTTCCTCCGATCAATCTCATATCAGATCTTGCTTCACAAACTGTTCGTGCAGAGACTTTCCCAATCTTGCAGGACTTCGCTCCACAATAACACCAGCTGCCTCCAATGCTGATATCTTCGAGTCAGCTCCTCCCTTGCCTCCGCTAACAATTGCACCTGCGTGACCCATTCTTCGGCCTGGAGGAGCAGAAATACCAGCGATGAAACTGACCACTGGCTTGTTCTTCACGTTGTTTGTCTTCAGGAAGTCTGCTGCATCTTCTTCGGCGCTACCTCCAATTTCACCAATCATGATAATGCCTTCCGTTTCGTCGTCCTCCAGGAATACTCGTAGACAATCGATGAAGTTCGTGCCGCTGAAAGGGTCACCGCCGATTCCAACCACAAGCGATTGACCGAGACCTGCCTGTGTGGTTTGGTTGACTGCTTCGTATGTGAGGGTACCTGACCTTGAGACAATACCTACTCGTCCGCGTTTGTGTCTGTTTTGACACGTTAGCACACAACTCTATGGTAAGGAAGAGAGAACTTGCATAAACCCAGGCATAATACCGATCTTGCATTGTCCTGGAGCGATGATACCCGGGCAATTAGGTCCCACCAATCGAGTCTTGTTTTGTGTCTTGAGGATATTTGTTACTCGGACCATGTCGTGTTGAGGAATACCTGTCGATAATTAGTTTGTATTCCTGCCCCTGTATTGAATGAACTTTCCTTCCGTAATCGTGACAACGAGCGGTATCTGGGCCTCGATTGCCTCTTCGATCGCAGCCGCAGCAACTGGGGGAGCTGTGAAAGTTAGCACAACAACTTCACAGTCAACCAGAAAGGATCACAGTGATCACTGTGGCTTCATTCTGTAGGGACATTGAAGAGTATTTGACTCACGGACGAAAATGCCCGAGGCTGTTGCGCCTGTTTCTTTCATAGCTTCGGCCACGTTGGCGAACACGGGTCGATCCAAATGTGTGGATCCAGCTTTCTTGCTATTGACACCACCAACAACCTTAGTTCCTGCCAATGTCAGAATGGAGGAGCTTATGAGTAGGGATCGACTGACCATATTCGATTGCCTGTTGTGCATGGAATGTTCCTATGCAATGTCAGTGATCAGTCCCGACCTTATGGCGAGGTAAACACGCCTTGACGTCCAGTGAAGCCTTGGTATATGACCTTGGTATCGGAGTTTATTTTGAGGTTTGCTGCTGTTTGTTGGTATCCTGACAGACCAGATGAGTACGTCCGTCGTTGACACTGGCGCAGCACCGCCGGCGCTCTGGTCCTGAAAGCCTGCATCGTATAAAAAAACAAGAACTGATGATACGAGTGGGATTAAAGCTGCTTGAGCTTCACGACGCTGGTTTGCTGTGTTGTCGTTTCTTGAATGCGCAGCTGGAGCACTTTGCTCCCCCAATCCTTGGTAGCTTTGGATTCCACGTCCAGCAATACTTCGGCTGGTTAGCGTAGCCGGTCACTTCGGTTGGACATACTAGTGTAGCACGTGCATTTCATGATCAACCGAAGATGTGCCGTTCTGATATTGAAATTTACGCCAGATGACTACATATACCCTAGTCAACATATCATCGTGGACCGTGGTTTAGATTCAAGTGGCGTTGTGGATGATTTAGGTTATTGAAGAGCAAACCGACCGCAAGATGGCCACCACAACCTTGACATTACCGGCTAGGACCAAGAACAGGGTAAGCAAAGCTGAACTCGCCCCCGAGTCTCAGCGGTTCATGTCAGCATGTCAAGACATTGCGAACCACCTTATTCAGGAGTATGAAGCCAGTCATGACGACTCGACACCAAGGAAAGATATCAACCTCAATAGCCTACGTGGACAAATTAGTCGAAAGTACAAGTTAAGCAGACAGCCTCCTCTTACTGCTGTGATCGCATGTGTTGGCGAGCAGTACAAGAAGCACATCTTACCCAAACTACTCGCGAAGCCAGTCAGAAGTGCTAGTGGTATAGCTGTTGTCGCTGTCATGTGTAAACCGCATCGTTGCCCGCACATCGCCTACACTGGCAACATATGCGTTTACTGTCCAGGAGGGCCCGACTCTGACTTCGAGTATTCCACACAATCATACACTGGATACGAGCCCACTTCAATGCGAGCGATCCGAGCCCGCTATGATCCTTTCGAGCAGGCCAGAGGCAGAGTGGACCAGATCAAGTGCCTGGGTCATAGCGTGGACAAGGTAGAGTACATCATAATGGGTGGCACATTCATGTCTCTCGCCAAAGACTATCGTGAGAATTTTATTGCGCAGCTTCATAATGCTCTTTCAGGATACCAAACAGAGAATGTCGACGAAGCCGTCACTGCTGGCGAGATGTCAAGTATCAAGTGCGTTGGCATCACAATTGAAACAAGACCAGACTACTGCCTGGATACGCATCTTTCTGACATGTTGCGATATGGTTGTACAAGACTGGAGATTGGTGTACAATCGCTGTACGAAGATGTTGCTCGGGACACCAACAGAGGACATACTGTTGCAGCTGTAGCCGAGACATTCAAGCTTGCAAAGGACGCTGGCTATAAAGTCGTTTCTCACATGATGCCGGACCTTCCAAATGTTGGCATGGAACGAGATCTGTATCAATTTGAGGAATATTTCGAAAACCCTGCATTCCGTACTGATGGCTTGAAGATTTATCCTACTCTAGTGATCCGAGGTACGGGCCTGTATGAACTATGGCGCACAGGAAGGTACAAGAATTATACTCCCAATGGTCTAGTGGATATCGTTGCGAAGATACTTGCGTTGATACCACCGTGGACCCGTATATATCGAGTGCAACGCGACATTCCTATGCCCCTTGTTACATCTGGAGTCGAAAATGGCAACCTTAGAGAATTAGCGCTTTCGAGGATGAAGGATTTCGGAACTACCTGTCGAGATGTCAGGACACGAGAAGTTGGCATTAATGAAGTCAAGAATAAGATAAGACCATCACAAGTGGAGTTTGTTCGTCGAGATTATGCGGCAAACGGTGGTTGGGAGACGTTCCTTGCATATGAAGATCCAAAGCAGGACATACTGATCGCACTGCTTCGATTGCGGAAGTGCAGTGCGACCCATACATTTAGACCGGAATTGACGGGTCAGCAAACCAGCTTAGTAAGAGAGTTACATGTTTATGGCCTCGCTGTGCCAATCCATGGTCGAGAAAAATCCAAGTTCCAGCATCAAGGATACGGTACTTTACTGATGAAAGAGGCAGAAAGGATTGCTAGGGATGAGCACGGCAGTACAAAGATGAGTGTCATTAGTGGTGTCGGTGTGCGAAGTTATTATGAAAGGCTCGGGTATGAGCTCGATGGCCCATATATGAGTAGGATGCTTTCGTTCGACGATGATGACAGCGACGATGATTGAGGGCACGAGAGCAGGACATCAACCAAGGCTTCCTCAATAAGCACAGCTTTTGACGGTCTTTGATCGGCCAATGTAGGACTTGACACTGGATTCTCCCCTCCGACTTCGAATATTCAGGAGCTGGTGCAACATCTGTGGTAGGCAACCTTAAAAGATACAGATTTTATACATTCAGGTCGACCAAGGACAGCTGTATCTCAGTATCTTCCAGATTCTTGCAATTCCTAACAATTCTGTACCAGCGACCACTCTTGGTAGTTGGAAACCTTTTCTACAACAGGCATCAGATCGCCAAGACTGACCTATTACTGGTTCGTGGTCAAGGTGAGAACAGGACACCGGCTGCGCAGCTAGCTCATCCAACATTGCGACTCGAATCAAATATAAGAGGACATTGAAGTCATTACAACTGGTGGAAGAACAAATCGGCATAGAGAGGTAACACAACTGTTATGTAATACCTGTCAGGCTTGGGTCAGGTCTCAGGACCATTCAATATTGGCTGTTCAAGGAGGCGATTAGACTAGCTTAGTCTCGGCCTTGGCAGTGAGGAGGATGGCAGCGCCAACGTCGCGTTGATATCAAGCACTATGACAACAATATATGGCAAGAGGTTCTATTCGAGTTGCCAGCCTACATTACCCGAGGCACAGCTCGCAGATGAGGTACGAAGGATTTTGAGATGTTCATCTGGCGGACAGCGATACGAAGCTGCTGGTCGAGAGTGATGAGAAGCACTGAGAAAACAGAACGACACAACAAGTGAGATTCATTCGCGTATTCAACTGCCATTATAGCTCGTCTGTATGCGCCTATCCCAATCTACATCAACCTTTATCTTGTGAAGACCTATTTCCTGCCTTAGGTAATACGAAGCCGAGTTGACTTTTCCTTTTTAAGAATAGTGTAGCACGTGAAAATGGCGCAATCTTCAAAGCGTCCGCGGCTTTCCTCCCACGCTATTGAGGCTCTGGATCTGCAGTTTTTTTGATAAGGGCAAGATATGAGGCGGCGATAACACAACTTTTCTTGAACTAGTCGATCACGTCTGTCATCTTTGAAGTAGCCCTCGGAATAAGAAGTCTGATGTATCTCCGGTAAGTCTGGGTGACCTAAACTGCGCCTTTCTTTCGTTCTGTCGCCTCTCTCCTCACACACCAGTCCGTCAAGCTCAAGGCGAGTATTGGAGACTGCATTTGAACCCCAGTGACTACTCTTCGTGACAAAGTTCATAATGCCTGCTCTACTGACAGCACAGAATTCTCGTGGCAACATACATCTTATTGTCGGCTCTGGACCTCTAGCTGCTGCAAGATGCACAAAATCGCTCGAGGTTGGCGCTGTACCCGTTCTCATTGCAGCCGAGCACGATGACCTGCACTTTACCCTAACAAAGCACATCGAGGAGGGCCGAGTAAGGTGGACGAAGCGCGACTTTGACGAACAAGACCTACGGACTCTGGGTCGGGAAGAGGTCGACTACGTCGTCGATGCAGTATTCGTTACCGTTGGTGCTAAGCACCCGTTAAGCATACGAATATCTGGCCTCTGCAAGAGGCTACGAATACCTGTCAATGTGGTAGACGCTCCTCAGCTCTGCACTTTCACCTTACTTTCAACATATTCAGATGGACCCTTACAGATCGGGATCACCACCTCCGGGAGAGGGTGTAAACTCGCTTCCCGGATACGCAGAGAAATTGCTACGATCCTTCCTCGAGACTTTGGCACGGCTGTCGACAGATTAGGCACCATTCGCCGGAAGATTTGGGAAGAAGACCAGCTAGCGCAAGGGGGACACGACCAGCAGACTGCAGAACTGGACGCAGAAGATGAAGAGTCTGAGAACCAGAAACACACATTCAACACACTTGTTAAAGAAGTAGAGCCAGACCCAGAACTAGCGCGTACAAGGCGGATGAGATGGCTTTCACAGATATGCGAGTACTGGCCTCTGAAACGCTTGGCTGCAATCAGTGACGAGGATATCTCTGGCATACTCAATGCTTACAGACGCAATTCACATAGCCACAATGCGTCTGTACAGCAAGCTGTGGCAGCAATGAAGTCAAGAAATGGCACCATCACACTCGCTGGTTCTGGCCCAGGTCATGCTTCTATGCTAACAGTAGCGACCCATGAAGCGATCAAGAATGCGCACTATATACTGGCAGATAAGCTCGTGCCTGCCGAAATCCTCGAGCTCATTCCGCGACGGACTCCTGTCCACATTGCGCGGAAATTCCCTGGCAACGCGGATGCTGCACAAGATGAGATGCACGAACTCGCGCTTGCGGCCATGAAAGAAGGGAAAGATGTATTAAGATTGAAACAGGGAGATCCATATCTGTACGGTCGAGGTGCAGAAGAAGTAATGTTCTTTCGAGAACGAGGTTTCCAGGTCAAGGTGCTACCTGGCATAACGAGCGCGTTGTCCGCACCGTTGTTTGCTGGCATACCTGTTACACATCGCTCGGTTGCGGACCAAGTGGTAATTTGTACAGGCACAGGACGGAAAGGAGCAGCTCCTCAACCTCCATCCTATCGCAAGGGTAAAACTGTTGTGTTTCTAATGGCGTTGCACAGGCTTGAAAGTCTAGTGAAAAGCTTAGTAGAGGAGGATGAACCGAGCCTCGAAGCTCAGGTGGTATGGCCGAAAAGCACGCCCTGTGCGGTCATTGAACGAGCAAGCTGCCCTGATCAGAGGGTCATACGATCTACCCTGGAGTTTGTCTGTCAAGCTGTTGAACAAGAAGGCTCGCGGCCACCAGGCTTGATTGTAGTTGGCGCTGCATGCGAAGTTCTTCACCAGCTTGGACCAGACACTCGGTGGACAGTGGAAGAAGGATTCAAAGGTCTCGATCCTATAGACAAGGACTCGACTGACCTCATGGCCTTGCAATCTATGGAAGACCAATGCACCTCGGAAGTCGTGACCAAGGCCGGGAGCAATGAAGGCGATCCTAGCAAAGATATACGGCTGTTGGATGCCGCAGAGGCTTCAGATTTCAATAAAACACCTCAGAGTATAATTCGGTCAGATCTAACAATCTAAGCTCGAGATTAGATATGGAAACGAATAAATTTCCTGCAGCAGGATGTTCATCAAATCTGAATACTTCACTTACACATTGTATCAGCAATGGTTCTTGTAGCCTACTTTCTCGGGGTATAGCCGCACACTGTGACGGCCAGTACTCATCTGTCCATTCCTCACAAAATGTTGAAAAATGCGAGCTTCTTGATAACCCGGGAATGAACCGTTGCAACTACATCTTTTCCTGCAAATCAGGAAAGTGGTGTTAGTTGATCCATTTTATCAATTCTGACCAATCCAAGCACTAGAAGAAGACAATACTTAGAATTGTCAACACACGTAAACGGTCCAGCCGAGAGCTTCCTTCGCCTTTCCGAAAAGTATGCTACAGTAAGATAAGTCCTGTAAGCACTATCTAAGAATAGATTCTTAGAGCTTCCACAGAGGATTGCCTTACGCCTCACACAAAATGAATCATGACAGGAAGAGGTTATGGCGTTTATTTATCCCTCACCCATCAACGGAGGCTTTACTGTATGTGTCCACGCCGCCGTGAAGGCGGAGGCATAGATTGCATGCATGCTGGAAGAAAAACCAACATTGGATTTTCACTAGCAACTTGTGAAGCCGGTGTCACTGTATATCAAACCGAGACAATGAGCCGAATGGGACACTCAATTAAGTTTCGGGAGGGCTATGCCTTTCTGATGTCGTGCATCGTCAAGTGTCAGTTTTCGTTTTGGCCGAACGCCTTTTATCTTGCGTAATGCAGTCATTGGAACAAGTCATCTAGGCCTGGTGATCTGTAATGAGGGTGGGAATGATCTCAGATTTGAGAATTTGTACTTGTCGTGTGATGTATTATGTTACAGCAAAGGGAACGATTTTGGCAGGCCAACAACCTTCACCGTGGTCTGGTTCGCCTCTGCATGTATTGGTGCACGACAGACCCAAAAGACAAGTTACAGTGTCTTAACTTTTGCGGGTAGCGACTGATCAAGACTTTCATTGTCACCTTTCAACTCGCCTTGCCATTTGACAGCCACTGGTGGTGGAGATCTCTTCACACCAAACCCCACGTCATCCCTCGCTGACTTTCATGCTTGCTTTGTGATGCCTGATCAACACGTCTGGTGTCTTTAAAATTTCTACATCTGAAACAATTGTCAACAACTGCTATATCCAGAACACAAGCTTCGTGTACGAGGCATCTCCTTACACACCACCAAGTATTCCATTTAACATAGCCACCGTGGCGTCCCACGTTGCCTTGAATTGGACGTCGGTCATCCTCGATAAATTGGAAGTCCTGTCCCACTCTTCACTGTCTGACCAGATCGCGCCCTTCCTCGGGGATCTATCCACTACTTCCCTCACCACCTTATTCGCAACTGTTCTCGCCCTATTGTTCGTGGTTGCCCGATCCTTGATGCATAGAAGTAGCTTCAGCTACCCCTATGCGAATGGCGGCCGCTCTCCTTACCAAAGCTACACTCTTCCTCCAAACCGTGACCAACTACCCGACCTAGTCAATTACATTGACGAAGATTACACTCTCCTGTCGCCTAGCTCAAACCGCCGGGCGCAGGCGCCCCCTCTTTTGGAAGATGAGAACGAACCGGATCGCATCCACATCACGTATCGAGGTGACACATGGAAACTTGATTTTCCACCCTTCTCTATAGCCGAGGAAAAGGTTCCGGTGAGATTTGTTCGGGAAAGAGTCGCAACCTCACTAGGTGTGGACACAGGAAGAGTACGCCTGATATACAAGGATAGAGAACTGAAACGAGACGAAACACCTTTAAGGCAATATGGCTGCAAGCAAAATAGCGAGATCGCAGTTGTTGTCCAGTCAGATCCCAGGGAATACGAAAGTCGCAGGAATCAGCATTCGGGCAGTGATAGCGACTCTATAGTCTCGGCGAATAGAACCAAAAAAGAGGACGACCGCAACCTGACGCGCTCTGGCTCTTCATACCGAAGACGTGATGGTGATGGAAGACATGCAACATCAAATGGCTACCTGCATCCTTCTCATCACAGCACACCTACTTCTGGTAACACTCCGCCCCGGCAACCGTCTCCGGCAAGGATGACGGGTACATCTCCCGCGACATCTGTTCCTCAGAGACAGCCATCACCAACTACCGCGCCTACTGCTCGAAGGCCATCTCCTAGACCTTCCCCCACGTCTTCTCCTAGAACAGGCACTCCTGCTATAGTACCACCTGCAGACCAATCCACGCCGCTAGGCAAGATTCAGGGCTTGCGATACGAATTCCATACCGAGTGGATACCCAAGCTAGAGGCCTTTATTCGATCCCCACCTACTGATAGAGAATCCCGAGACAAGGAGTACAGACGACTCAACGAAATAGTGTATAGAAGGGTTTTTGATGCTGGTGACGCGATCGAACCTGAGGGCCCTGACAAAGATGAGATGCGAACCTTAAGAAAGACATTGTATGCTGAGGCGCATGACATTACGAAAGATCTTGACAAATTCAAGCCGAGGGATGGAAAATGAAGTTACTATGTATTGAAAGCGATACCGCATTGTACTCTGGTGTTAAGATTTGATCCTGGAAAGCTGATGGCACGTTTGCGTACGACAGTATTTGCCGAAGAAGCAAGATGGAGTTGGAAATACGATTTATAGACCGAGAATGTTCGCAAGGCCTGTCAGCTGTTACTGAAACTGGACATGTGCCGTGACCGAGAGGCACACTTTGCACAGTGTGTAATGACTTGGAGTGTGAGAAATAGAGATTCTTAACATACAAACTATGCTTGAGCTCCCGGATACCTATCATAAGGAGCAAGAGCCTGTTTCGTCATTAGCTATGTACCGTTTCTCTCCAGCATCTCAGGTACTCGTATTCATGTCCCAATATCTGTTACGTGCTCATCTAATATTACTTGAGCATGCTTCGGCAGTCATTGTTTGGGCCATGATCAGGCGTTCCCATCTCGGTCAACCTTCCTCGACACTTCTCTACAGTATAACCTTCCTTTAATTAACATTGATGTCCTCTCCAAAACAGCGACCTATGCCAGACGCGGAGTCCATCGCTCGAAAGCATGTCACCGAACACGAAGCTACCATGTTTGAACCAACAGTTTACCATACAGGCCAGATTCAGACATGCTGACTGACGTCGGTCAAGATACAAAGATTATGACGACCTCCAAGGCTTTACAATGCGGGCAACCATTACTCCAAGTGGATATCAGTATTAAACGATGCCATGAGCCATTCACCTATTGGCATGATAGCTGTGATAGATCACTCCGCGCCTTGCTTACGGTTGACTTCATTTCTCGAGCCTTCTAACATCACAATTGACCTAACCCTTGACCTAAACTTCCACCAAAACAATGCCCAAGAAGCGTGTCCTCGCCTCCTATGGCGTTGATATCGACGCCATTGCAGGTTGGCTCGGTTCGTACGGCGGCGCTGACTCGACTTCTGATATCTCACGAGGTTACTTCGCTGGCACCGTTGGCGTCGAGCGTCTACTTAAGATGTTCGACAAGTATAATATGAAGGCTACGTGGTTCATTCCCGGACATAGTCTTGAGAGCTTTCCCGAGCAATGCGCGAAAATCCGTGATGCAGGTCATGAGATTGGGTTGCATGGGTATAGTCATGAGAATCCGGTTGATATGTCGTTGGAGCAGCAGAGGGAGATTCTGGATCATACGTACCGGTTGTTGACGGAGTTTTGTGGGGGGAAGCCACCTAGAGGAACGGTCAGTTTACGAAGTGTGGGTTGGCTGGTAGTGATTTTGAGCTGATGTGAACAATAGGTTGCTCCATGGTGGGAAGTGAGTAAAGAGGCGACAGAGCTCTATCTGTCGTACGGGATTGAGGTATATTACTACCAATATTCCCAGCCCTTCTTTAAGTATTCATTACTAACCCTAACCCTAAAAGTACGATCATTCAATGTCTCACCACGATTGCCAGCCTTACTACCTTCGCACTGGCGACCAGTGGACAAAGATCGACTATTCCCAGCCTGCAAAGACTTGGATGCATCCACTCAAACCTGGCCAGGAGACAGGTATGGTCGAGATTCCGGCCAATTGGTATTTGGACGATTTGCCTCCTCTTATGTTCATCAAGAAGGCCCCCAATAGCCATGGTTGGGTCGACGTTCGGTCTATCGAGCAACTGTGGAAAGACCACTTTGACTACTTCTACAGGGAGTACGATGAGTTTATCTTTCCGTTGACCATACATCCGGATGTTAGCGGGCATCCACACGTTTTATTGATGCACGAGCGGCTCATAGAGTATATCAATGGTCATGAGGGTGTTGAGTGGGTTACTATGATTGAGATGGTAGAAGATTTCAAGAAAAAGGAGAGCCCGAAAGAAGGGGCAATGATGCCCGCGAAGCCAGAAGACGTAGCAAAGAAAATGGGCCTGGCTTGAGGAAATTGGGCACTCGGAAAACATGAGGATAAGCGATCATAAGGTAACTTGCTGTAATCAAATTTCCATAATTGTCGGTACGAGTACAAGCTTTCCCCGGGTTCAGGCCGGTAAGGCTCATTTCACTGTAAAGTGATAATGGAACAAATCAACTTGGTGCCTGAGGCATGAAACTCGGCGTAGGACTTCACTTGCAATGCTTTTCCTGGTAATCCACGAACCAAATGTTAATCGGCATGGCAAACACAACATCTTGACCGAGTTGGCCGTGTCGAAGGTGGTGCCATTCAGGTGTCCGTCCTCACTAGAAGTGGGCTTGTGCTACGAACCTTAAGCTGCTGGATTAGTCAAGAAAGATCTGAACCAAAAACATCTCTGAATTCCGTCTTCTCACCTTCGCTGCCAACGCTTTGTAGCATTTCATTTGTTGCTTCATAATGGCGAATCTTGAGTCTCACCGTCTGCCGGAGCTCCCAGAGTCAGGATACTACATTCCAAACTTCATCTCCGCAGAACAAGAAGCCTACATTCTAGAGGAAGTGTCCAAACTGCCCGAAGGAAGATGGAAAGTGCTAACTCATCGCCGTCTTCTCTCCTTGCCCTCGCAACTGACAGGAACAGCTCGTGATACTCTGATTGACGCACCACTACCTCGCTTTCTCGCAACGCCTGTTCTCGACCAGCTCAAAGCACTCGAAGTTTTCGTAGGATCACCGCACGGTGGCCCGAACCACTGCCTTGTCAACGAGTACCAGCCTGCTCAAGGTATAATGCCTCACGAGGACGGTCCAGCGTACCACCCAATCACGGCGACGGTCAGCCTTGGCTCTCATACGGTTCTCGATGTGTATCGGAAGAACGAACAGGGAGAACGAGAGGCGGCTCCGAGCTGGCGTATACTGCAGGAGCCAAGGAGTTTGCTTGTTACGACTGGCGACATGTATGGAGGCACTCTACATGGTATAGCTGAGTTAGGAGAGGATCAAGATCTTGGTTCAGAGACAATCGTCAATTGGGCTCTACTGGCAGACAAGGGCGCGTACAAGAGTGGGGCTGCAAAGAGAGCTACGCGCCTCAGCTTAACCTATCGCGATGTGCTAAAGGTCGCAAAGCTTGGAGGAGCTATGAAGTTTATGAACAAGCAGCGGTGAAATAGAACCTTGAGGAAATTCTTGTCAAGCAGCACTTCACGACACGGCTTTATGGATACCAAACTTGTTCTACCGGGAGCTAGACACCATCCTTCGCCAAAGCTCAAGAAGCAAAGACTTCACAATAGGTGCCATCTCCATATCTCGGCTAAGACAGCAAAGACTCATTATTATATCTGGAAAACAACCTTCTCGATGGTTCTGAGCCACTGGCTACCTGGGTATGCTACGAGTGAGAACCTTTAACATAAGGTTCTAACGAAGAAGACGCAATGATACGACTTGAACCAGTCGCTTGCCGGTTACTAGGCGCTGTCAATCATTACAGCTCAACCTTATGCGCACTAGCTATGCCGATTTTAGAAAAAAAAATTACTGTCGCATTATCGCCCATGCTTCTTGTTGAACTCATCAATCACGTCTTTTGTGGTGTTGATGATCTCCAAACAACCAGGAGAATCCGAGTGACAGCATATCGAAATGGGGTAATCCTTCAGAGGGAGCTTAACCGTACTGCCATCTGTTGCTGTCACTGATTGACTGTTCAACTGCTGTCCGATATGAGCTCGCACGTCTTCTGTCTTCCATGGTTTTTTCACTCTGTCAATCACCAACATGCCATCGTTGGAGTACTTCACATCAGCGTACATTTCGGCCCAAAACGGAATCCCCAGTTCATTCGCTGCCTTCTCCATATTGGTTCCGGCCAGACCAAAAACGGGTACTCCTTTCGGTATACCGAGCATCACCGCACGAGCGGCCTCATAATCTCGGCAACAAACTCCATAGAGCTTACCATGAGGTTTGACATGATGCAGTGGTACACCTTCCTGGTCAAGAAAGCCTTTTAGAGCACCGACTTGGTAGGTGATCATTGCCGTCAGCTCCTCTGGACTCATCACAATCTCTCTTCGGCCAAAGCCTTGCACATCTGGATAGCCCGGGTGGGCACCACATTTGATATTATACTTTTTGCATTTGCGCACAGTGTTGGCCATGATCACGGGATCTCCTCTATAGTAGCATGGCGGTCAGTGAACGTACCATGCACTGCTAGCAGACCTTACGCATGAAAGCCGCAAGCGATGTTTGCATGGTCAATAAGTGGTAAGATCTCATCGTCCGGTCCACATTTGAAGTTGCCGTACTGCTCATCTTTTAGTCTTGATTAAGCCATTTCGGCTGTTTTGCTTACTGCTTCACCTAAGTCGACATTCAACAGGGCTTTGTGTTTCACTGGAGGAGGGAGGTCGTTGCTATCAATTTGCTGAGCCATTCCTGTTGATTGTTTACTGCTTCTCGAACTGCGACCTTGCGAGACTTCCGCATGAATGAGCGTTCTCGCGCTTGTAACCGTACGAACATCATATCAAGGTCTGAATGACATATGCGGACAAATCCAGGTCAACCTCCGCATCTTGAACAAGGATCTGCTTCCCCTCAAAGTTTACCCGTTGGGAAGGGTACCCGCTACGATAAGCATCGTACACAATACATTATGAGTATCATGGTCGAGCATCGCATCCTAACTGCTGTTGAACATAATATTAGCTACAAAACGCACAGCTGCAGCAAAGGAGCGCAGCTTTCTTTGCTTGTTCTCACTGAACATGGAGAAGCTGAAGACTTTACTAGTAGCTAACCGTGGTGAGATCGCGGTCCGACTGATCAAGACAGCTAAGAAGCTTGGAATCAGGACAATCTCAATCTATACCAATGCAGATGCAGCCTCAATACACGTTGGTGCAGCAGACGAAGCGATTCTCTTGTCAGGCCCAGATTCCAAGGCCTATCTTGATGGCGATCAGATCATAGAGATTGCAAAGTCTCACAAGGTCGATGCTATCATCCCAGGCTATGGCTTTCTCTCAGAGAACACAGACTTTGCCCGTCAAATTGCCGATGCAGGTATGGTGTTCGTTGGTCCAAGTCCCAAAGCTATCGAAGATTTCGGTATCAAGCATACTGCTCGAGAATTGGCAGCGGCAGCCGATGTACCGATAGTTCCTGGCACCAAGGGACTCGTGAACTCAGAAGATGAAGCAGTGAGTGAAGCGAACAAGCTGAGCTATCCGGTCATGCTTAAGGCTACCGCTGGAGGTGGCGGAATGGGACTGCTTACCTGCAATGATGATGCGGGCGTCCGGAAGTCCTTCAAGACTGTCCAGTCTCGCGGTGAAACTCTGTTCAAGAACGCTGGTCTCTTCATCGAGAAGTTCTATCCAGATTCACATCACATTGAGGTTCAGGTCTTTGGCAATGGCCAAGGCAAAGCCATACATTTCGGCGAAAGAGAATGCTCAATTCAGAGACGCCATCAAAAAGTAATTGAGGAATGCCCCAGTCCTTTTGTTACCAAACACCCCGAGCTTCGAGACAAGGTTTGTTCAGCAGCTGTCCGGCTCGCCGAGTCGATTAATTATGGTTCGGCGGGCACGATTGAGTTTCTAGTTGATGACGAGTCAGCCAAGTTCTTCTTCCTTGAGATGAACACGAGATTACAGGTTGAGCACGGAATCACAGAGTTGTGCTATGATGTTGACCTTGTTGAACTTATGTTGAGGCAGGCAGATGCTGAACTGGCCGGCAAGGGTGGATTAGACGCTGGCTATCTAGCGGGGTTACAGCCATCATCACCCAAGGGAGCTGCAGTTGAAGCACGTGTATACGCAGAAAACCCAGCGAAAGACTACGCACCATCGCCCGGTTTGCTACAAGAGGTTATCTGGAAGGAGGTGCCAGGTGCAAGAATTGATACCTGGGTCCACCGTGGGATCCGAGTATCAGCAAACTATGACCCGCTACTTGCTAAAGCTATGGTACACTCTTCGACGCGCGACGGAGCTATTGAAGGCCTGAAGACGTTGTTGAAGGGCAGCCAGATTTCTGGTCCACCCACCAACTTGGACTTCTTGGCTTCCATTCTCGATGATCACAGTTTCAAGTCAGGGACCACTATGACTAAGTTCTTGTCAAGCTTCGAGTACCAACCAGCAGCTATCGACGTAATCGCCGGAGGGGCTTACACACTCGTTGAGGATTGGCCAGGCAGACCAAGCGTTGGTCGAGGATTTGGTCATTCAGGTCCAATGGATCCTCTTGCTTTCCGAATTGCAAACTCCCTGGTGGGCAATGCACAAGGAGTTGAAGGTCTGGAGATCACATTGAGCGGACCCGATCTAAGATTCATCGGCCCTGCTATTGTTGCACTTTGCGGAGCACCAATGGACGCAAAGCTGGACGATCAACCATTTCCTATGTGGACAAGAGAGAGGATTGAAGCCGGGCAAAGGTTAAAGATTGGCAAGACTACAGGAGGTGGTTGCCGATCCTATTTGGCCATCTGGGGCGGATTACCGACAATCGCAACATGGTTTGGCTCCAAGAGCACAGCGCCTATGACAACCGTTGGTGGCTATCAAGGTCGAGCGTTGGCAGCTGGTGACCTCCTGGGAATCGTCAAAGATCCGCCAACAGTCAAGGACAACCTAAGGCTGCCAGACCACTTGATTCCGAATTATCCTGAAGAATGGGATTTGCTAGCGATGCCTGGCCCACATGACGAAGGCTATCTCACGGACGATTTTATTGAAGAGTTCTATCAGAGCACCCTCAAGATCTCACACAATGCTGCTAGAGGTGGCATGAGACTTATTAGCCCAAGACCGCGTTGGGCAAGAGCGGATGGTGGTGAAGGAGGTGCCCATCCCAGCAACGTGATAGAATATGGATATCCTCTAGGCACAATTAATTGGACTGGAGATGACCCTTGCTTGTTTCCAGTCGATGCACCGGACTTCGGAGGTTTCCTCTCAAGTATGACAGTGGTCAAAGCAGATTGGTGGAGAGTAGGACAAATGAAGGCCGGTAACAAAGTACGATTTCACCGTATCTCGTACGAGGATGCTATTGCCAAAAGGAAGGAGGTGGAAGAGTATCTAAATTCTATCGAAAGCTGTTGCGCAGGAAAATCGAGCTTTGATGACGCGTTTCCTCTGAAGTACAAAGGTTTACCTCCTTCTGCACAGAATAAAAGCTGGGGTTCAGCTGTGGTTCACCAGATCAAAGAGGAAGCTAATCAGCCGCTTGTCTCATACCGCCAAGGTGGTGATGACTTCTTACTCATAGACTATGGGCATGGTTCCTTCGATCTCAATTACAGGTGCCGCGCTGTGACATTGTACAAGAAGCTACAAGAAGCCTCGGGCAAGATATCATTCAAGAACGGCCTTCACGTCGGTATGCCATGCGGCAATTCGCTCATGCTGCATTTCGACTCTTTGAAAGTGCCCAGACAGGAGCTACTGGACTATCTGGTGAAACTCGAATCAGATATTGGAGACCTCAGCGAAGCGAAGTTCCCAGGCCGCAAATACAAATTACCAATCACGTTCGAGCACAAGGCTCAAAGGGACAGTTTACAGCGGTACATAGAAACACAACGACCATACGCAAGCTACCTACCAGACCCAATGGCGTTTGTGGCCAAAAACAACGGCTTCACAGACCAGCAACTCCGAGAGATATACGTCAAATCCTCTCTTATGGTCGTAGCAATAGGATTCTTCATCGCCCTTCCAATTGCCTTACCCATCGACCCTCGCCAACGAATTCAATGTCCCAAAATGAATCCCTCTCGCGTCCACACCCCCGAAGGCACATGGGGTTGGGGTGGCAGTTGCGGCGCGCTCTACAACGTCGAATCCCCTGGCGGCTACATGAATACCGGCCTCACCATCCCCTCCGCCGACATTCTCGGCTTCAAAAACGGCTACAGTCCCGAAAAGCCATGGCTCTTCGACGACTTTGATCAACTCACCTTCTACGAAGTTCCCGAAGACGAGTACGAGACCTTAATCCAAACCTTCCGCAGCGGCCGCTACAAATACATCTACGAAGACGTCGAATTCGACATGAAACAGCACAACGCTCTCCTCCGTAGCACGGCCTCCGAGGTCAAGCAAATCCGAATCAAACAACGCCAAGCCCAAGCCGAAATGGACAAACTAGAAAAAGAGCTGCTGGAAAAATGGAACAAAGAGAAAGAAAGTAACAAAATCTCGGTTGATACAGTCGAGGAGCTACTGCACGATCCAGATATTGTACCCGTGGAAGCACCCGTCAATGCAAATGTATGGAAAGTCCAGGTCGGTGAAGGAGACGAATTGAAAGAGGACCAGACTGTAGTTATATTGGAGGCAATGAAGCTTGAGATCAATGTTAATGCTGAGGATCATATGGCGGGTATGAAGGTAGAAAAGGTGCTTGTGAAACCGAATGATGTGATTGAGGCAGGGAGGCCGTTGATGTTGTTGAGGAAGAAGAAGGCTTAACATTTGTTTACTTGAGTATATTCTTGACAGATCTAAGGAATGGAATAGGGCTCACGATTGGTGATCATGGGCATGTACACTACCCATCTCTGCTTGTTGCTAGCACGCATTAGCATGTAACTACGTCGGGTACGGATCACACGCTGAACTGCAGCTGACTCGGTTCAGCATCAGAACAACTTCACTTGAGTTTTTGATAAATTTCACTTCAGTCTCGGAAACACGCCGGTTGCGGCTTTGTTCAGCGTCACAACTTTTACTCAATGTTAACTTGTGCTAACATCGAGCAGGTATGGGGACTGTACAGTAGAGACGCCCGGAATGATCTGCGCGGCTGACTGTTACTGGAGTGTGACACAGCATACCACATAAAGCTTGGCTTCTCTTGCCCTTAATCGCTTCCTTATCGATACGTCAACCATTGTTTGCCTTGTGTCGAAGATATGGAGCATTCAAATGATCTGGATATATACCGAGACTGCGCATTCCCTTGGTTTTGGGACGTGTACCCGTGTACATTCCGGCGGTTGGATTAACACTTTGAAACATGACGTGTCAGTCTTTCACGGGATGCAAATTGCCTTGTCTTTGTACACGATAAGTTCAGCAGGTGCGATGGACTCGGTAGACACCCTCATGTCTACCTACTCGGCAGACCGCAACAAACAGCTTGGATATCCTATTGTTTCAGTTTCAACATCTTGTGCTTCGGATATGACGGCACAACGCGGCGGTGAAAGCGGCAAGTCGCCGTTCGACTCAAGTGGTAAACAGAACCTCGCACGTCGAGTTTCTACCTCTTGAAACGCCAGCTCATTGAACCTCGGATCTTGCTCAAGAAGACGAACTTTGTTTGATGCATCATACTGTTGTTGATGTCTACCGTGCCCATATCAGCCCGTTGGCTGACAAAAGGTGAGTGGGATGTATCACTTTTGACCTACCCTAGCATTCTGATAGGTCAGCCACCGAGGCAAACTTTCACTCTTTCACTCTGCTCGCGTGTATGAATGGTACTTGAAGGTATAATATCGTTTAACCATACGGGACTTCTGCCGTCCGCACAGCCTAACATTGTTTGAGTACCTGCGAAATACATCTAGTGCCCTCCCCATCCAAAACTCGTGCATTCTCCCTTCAGCGAACTTGAGCGGTGAAACCTATCATTTACACGGAACAGAATCTGAGTATGAGTTCAGATGGCTTCGACAACTAAGGAACTCTCGGAGAAAAATGTGCTTGACCAAACAGACTGCTCAGAGAAGAACATATACGAGCCAGTGGGCGAGACAACCACCTCCATTGAACCGCTGGAAGCATCCACAGAAAATGTTCTATCCTGGCGTGATGATCCTGCGAACGCCCACAACTGGCCAGCCACACGAAAGTACACTGTGACACTTCTTCTGTCGGCATTGGTGTTCAACACCGTAATGTCGTCCACCATGATTGCGCCGGCACTATCTCAGATCACGAAGGACCTCCACATTCAATCTGACGCACAAACCCAACTTGTTTTGTCGATATACGTGCTAGCATATGCTGTTGGCTACTTCTTTTGGGCTCCGCTAAGTGAGGTCTATGGCCGTGTGCCTGTACTGCAGGTAGCCACAGCATGGTTCTTCATTTGGAATATGGTCTGTGGCTTTGCAACAAGCAAAGCACTCATCACAGCTGGTCGGCTCTTTTCAGGATCAGGTGCTAGCGCGTCAATCGCTATCTCGTCGGGCATGTTGGGAGAGGTGTGGCGACCTGAGCAGCGTGGTCGTTCTATGGCTATCTTATCCATCATCACAAATCTCGGACCATGCATTGGCCCTGTCATTGGAGGTATTATCGCCGAAAGATCTCTTTCCTCCTGGCGCTGGGCGTTCTGGACAACGACTATCCTTAATGCGGTGCTGCAACTGCTCACGATACCTTTCCTACATGAGAGTCATGCACAAACAATCATTAGGAAGAGGGACAGACTCGCCGCTGGTGCTCCCAAGCAGGAAAAACGACAACTCCCGCTTCGAATTCTCGTTCAGGCCTTCCGTCGACCGTTCTATCTCTTGCGTACCCAGCCTGCTGCACAAGGTATTGTCATTTACGCAAGTCTTTGCTACGGTGATCTATACACCATTATCGTTGCCATTCCGGTGGCATTTGAGTCGGTCTATCATGAATCTATCATGATCTCATCGCTCAATTACCTATCATTTGGCCTCGGAACGATGCTAGGGGCACAAAGTTGCGGCCGTCTCAATGATTGGATGTACAGAAGGAACAAGAAACGACATTCTGAAAAGGAGAAAACCGATGCCGACCATGAAGGGGAGATTTCAGAAAAGCTACCGTATAGGCCGCCAGCCGAAATTCGCTTGTACCTTGTTGGACCGGCAGTATTCTTGATAACTATCGGACTTCTCGTGTTCGGGTGGACGCTACAATCAGGCAAAGTACACTGGATTGTGCCAGATATAGGGTTATTTCTCTTCGGCATAGGCAACCAGACTGTGGTACAATGCACAAACGCATATATGATAGATATGTTCAGTGAAATCAAATCGGCAGCGGCATTAACAGATGCTCTACGTTCGAGCAGCACAAGGACTGTGGCTGAAGGTCCGCGAGCTCAACCCAGCACTCAAGCAAATATCAACTGGACTGCTTCGGCAATGGCAAGCATATGGACCCTGAAGTCGGTTTTTGGCTTTGTCTACCCACTCTTCGCAATCGATATGATCAAAGGACTCGGCTGGGGGTGGAGCTTTACATTGCTTGCGCTGGTGAATTTGCTTGTAGGACTTCCTTTGATAGGTGGGATGTTGAAGTGGGGTTGGATATTGAGGGAGAAGGGCAGACGAACGATCGAACAGAAGATCATGTCCCAAGGGTGATGCCGTTTGTAGATTTGCTCCCCAAAGCAGACATATAGAGTGAGAGAGCGTCCAAAGACGTTTCCTCCGTTGTGCTTAGAGCTGTTGTCTACCTCACCTATCTCTATCTTGACGTTTCAAGCTGATGAGCAGCTCTCTGTATTCTCACTTTAGATAGTAATGGCATTGACCAGATCGGGAGCTCACTGTCCCTTTTCATAGTGTGCAGACGACTTTAACCAACTGTGAAGTCTTGTAAAGTCTCTCAACATCACTGGCGGTCTACCCGAACAATACATAAACAACGATACATGCATCTAAAAAGGACAAAAGTGGTAGAAAAATCCCAGTGAAGGGCACTCCCTCACAGCTTCACCAGTCATCAAAAAGATGACGTGAACGAGTCCTGGTTACCCAGAGAGCAGACGCGTTGAGTGCGAAGGGCGAGCAGCGTACCCCTGGAACTAACCTAGCCTAGCACTGTAAGCTCCAGATTCGAAGAAGTCAAAAGCACGGACCTGTCCTCTTGGCGCGTCATCCTGCCTCCAACTTTTCTGTGAGAGAAGCTGCAGGGCCAATGCAAGAGAACTGGGCGCCCACTCGCGGTGAAGCTCCATTTTTCTTCTCTTCCCTCTCTCTTGTCTGTTTCCCAGCTCTCTCCATCAAGCTCTCCCAGCTCCAGCTCCCAAGCTCCAGCTTGCTTGACCCCGTCCGAACTTGAACCCCTTCCCTCTTCCGTCATTCCATGATCGCAACGTGTTATGCTAAACTTCCGTTGCTCTTCTCTTGTTCCTGCCACCCTGCCAGGTCGGCCGTAGTAAATTCACCTCTCACTTTTATTGTCGTATATCCATCCTAGCTCCCTCTTCCCCCTTTGTACCACCTCTTCTCTCTTCCTCTCCCTCGACTGTTCTCTCTTACAGTACGCGCCTGATAATTCTCACCGCCCGTACTTTCCCTTCTCAAAAACTACCTCCCTGTCGCACTTGCTTCGGCCATCTTGAATACTCAGCTTTCAATTTAACTCCTTGGAAACATGCCTCCTCGCAGCAGACGTAGTCGCCAGGAAGAGGCCGACGATGACGAAGAGGAGGAGGAGCTTCAGGCTCTCCCTAGCGACGATGACGAGGAAGAGGAAGAGTAAGTCCTGTCCGCTCCGATCACCTACATCCACACCTACATACATAGCACCATGCGTTCTGGATTGTCGTCGTTTCCATACTGGTGATGTTGCTCTGTCAACGTGTCCGAACTCGAATCTATCTGCGATTTTCGGTCTGCATCTGAGCCTCACGCTGCCTCTCGACGAGTTGAGTCTACAGCATTGAGGTGTCTCAGCCTTCGATGCACGCTACTTGATTCTCGGCTTCCGCCTGCTTACAGCTTGCCCGCTCCCCGTCATTGTCTTGCATACCCGTGTACGAATTTACTAACATTTCACCTTAGATACGAAGACTCTGAGGTAGAAGACGAGGAAGGCGGAGAGGAGGAAGAAGACGAAGAAGAAGACGCTGCTGAAGGCGACGAAAAAGAAGAGCCAAAAGGTAAACCCACACACATACAATACAGCATACGCACTCCTTCACTAGGAGGTCTCGTGCATACTGGCTACATTACACACAATTCTGACATTTCATTCCTAGCTGCCGCCCCTCAAACTAAAAAGCGAAAGGCCGAAGACGTGGATACCTCCAAATCCAAGAAGTCGAAGAAGACAAATGGTGAGGAAGAAGATGATGAGGAAGACGAGGAGGCTGAGAACGAGGCACCCGAGGAGGACGACGATGAGGAAGAAGCAGCAGATGACGCGGATGATAATGAACCTGCTGTTAAGACGAAGGTCATTAAAGGTTCTGAGAGCAAGCAGGCTGCAGAAGAGGAGGTGGATGACGAGGAGTTAGAAGCTGAAGTATAAGCGAAGAGAAGAAGCGAGCTACTTACCGAGCTGAGCTGGTAGCCATATCAAAGATCAATAAGTGCATTCAACTGCCTGTCTCTTTTGCTACTTAATTCTTTTTCCTGTCTCTCAGCCTACGCTTGTCCACCATTAACCTTGATAGTCTGTCCATTAACCCAACGAGCGTCAGGTCCACACAGGAAAGCAAACGCCGCAGCGACCTCATCCGGCTCACCGATCCTGTTAAACGGGTTCATACTAGCAATATGCTTGACCACCCCCTCAGGCTTCCCCTCAAAGAACAAATCCGTACCAGTCGGTCCAGGAGCAACACAGTTAACAGTAATCCCTTTCGTCGCCAGATCCTTCGCCAGACATCGTGTCATCTGATCAATAGCCCCCTTAGTCGCGCAGTACAACATATAAGTAGGCGTAACAGTACTAGCAAAATTCTGCGTCGTCGAGACTAGCACAACCCTGCCACCGTGCGGCATATAAGGCACAGCCTTTTGAATCAAGAACATCGGCCCCTTGACGTTCAAAGCAAACGTCTTGTCGAAGTTTGCTTCATCCAGATGCTCGAGGTCGGTCATGGGTAGGCGGCCGGCGTTCGGGATCAGGATGTCGATTTTTTGGTGTTTGCCGACGGTGGCTTTGATGAGTTTTTCGATGCCTTCTAGGCTGCCGCCGTCGGCTTGGATGGCGGTTGCACGGTCGGCGCCGAATTCGCGGACGAAGGCTTCGGCGCTGGGGGTGTCGTTGCTGTAGGAGACGACTACTTTGGCGCCGAGGGTTATTAGGTGTTTTGCTGTGCTGCGGCCTATGCCTTTTGTTGCGCCGGTTATGAGGGCGATTTTGCCGCCGAGGGGGGTGGACATGGTGGTGGTGATGGGGGTTTCTGTGTCGGTTGTTGTTGTGGTGGTGGTGGGGTTGGTCTCGGTGGATGGGTCGTTGGTAGTAGGAGTGATGGTTTCTTTGATTTTGTCGAGGACTGTGAGCATTGCTTGTTGGTCAAGGTTCTTGCTGTGTTCTCTTTCTGCTATTACCACGAGCAGAGGCTGCCGCGTACTTATACGCTTCTCTCTGACTTTGACAAATACTAGCGACGGCCATTGTGGTGTTTATCTCCTTCTGCCAACTTTCCTGTATTCAGCAAGACCGCAGCCATGGCAACTTACGCCGAAACTGTAAGCTATTCAGGTTGTGTTGTGTACCAAGTATTGTCCAGCAACAGTGTTCGGTGCTGTCTACTCCAAACTAGTTGTTGAGATGCATGCTTAGCTGCTGACTTAGCATCGGCTTTACATGGATTCATGGAGTTGTGGCTTCACCTTTCTGCTTTCGGGAGCCAAGCTAAACTAACAAGGGCAACTTCGCAAGTCCGACATGGCCGTCATGCCCGAGTCTCCGTTGTCACACTCTTCTCACTGGTTGATCTTTTGGTAGTTCAGGTATTGTTTGCATGTGTTCTTTTGTTCAATCTGGTCCTTTTGGCGCATCATATTCCGTGATTACATACTCTCGAGCATGTGTTGCTTCAAGGTTGACGTCTTTTTCGATCCTCATTGCTCGAATCACGGGCACCCCGGAACGTTATCACAGTTTCGACAGCTATGAGGATTGTACTGAAGGGGTCTTTGCAATGATTCTGCACAACTGAGGGCTCTTGGATGTGTACCTGGACATGAGAGCACCAAAAGGACAAATGTCTTCGACCCCAAAGTATTTGAGTATCCTCCCACCGAGTGGTTGGTCAAGCTGCATCAAAAACGCTGATGAGTAGGGCCAGCTCCGAGCCGTGACTTCGTGAAGCTACTCCGTACTTTCTCAGCCACAATCAACGACTTTGCAACGAGTAAAACATTGAAGCATACTTCTGTCACTACACAGGATATGAGTAAAAGATTTCCTTTTGACAAAGCTTTGGAGGCAGGTGGCTTCACGGCCGTCTTTTCTGGACCATGTGCGACATCTTGTACTACCCGTTGCCTGGTACACAAGATCTGTTGACTGTCTAGTGAAAGCTTGATGGGCATTTGAGCTCCGACATAGAATTGTTCCTGTTCGAAATGCCTAGCATTATTCCATTGGAGGATTGTACGTGCTTGAGTGATGTCTGCTAAAGCAGGGTGCCAGGCTCAGTACTTCGTCACCATGATGATGCTCCGCTTACAACACTCAAGTCATCTTCTCTTCGTTACTGGAGACGATGAAGGAAGTCATCGACCAGGTGGACAACTCATTCGGACAATGAGTATCGATCAATGACATAAACACGTCAGACATAACAGCGGACAGATTTGTCATAACGCCTCTTTCCGATGCCATCAAGATCTGCGTCACAAAGATCTGTTTGTCATTTGTGACAGGAGATACGATGGATAAGGTCCATGTACATAAGGACATGATCAACCGCATGAGACGTGACAGTCCTTCTTTTCAGGTTCTGCTCTCTCCTGTCCTTCCCCTCGCCTACCGTTTTGGGTGTCACGAAGGTCACCATGACATTCCTGAACTTGTGACCAAGTTAACTCTATCTGGGTCCCTCGTCTCTAACCGTTGTAGTAAGTTGCAGTCACGATACTGGTTCAAAAGGACAGTGGTAGTGAATGTGAAACATGATGCCAACGGGCGCAGTCAATGAGCATGGCTAGGGTAGGAGCTGTGATGAATTATCAAGTATAAAGTGGTGATGGAGCACGACTTCACTCCGTTTGTTGTCATTATTTACACTATTTTCTACTACAATAAGGCATCTGCTCGAGCCTTGCACCTTCTTTCCAAGGGTGTTCGATCTACACATACCACATTTTCTGTCAGAGACGGAGGACTGATCGACCGATCAAACACGAAGCGAATAGTTATCCATTCAACCTACAAAAGAATTCGGTGATTCAAGGACCAAGATGATGTGCCTTTATGTGAGTGTTGCATGACACAAACCTAATCGTGTAGCTATAAGACTGATATACGGAACAGACCATGACAATGATTTTGCTAGCCACAACTGTTATAGCCGCTCCTACACAATCTCGAGTTTCAAGAGCGGTTCAACAGGTCTTCGAAGCCTCCAAGTCTCTTCCCATCAATTACAACGATGGAATTGGTTGGGGCGTTGATGCATACAAGATGTATGGAGGTGATGGATCGATTGCGCAAGGCTGGCCAGCAATGTCCCAATGGGTCTCGTACCAACAGATGTATGTACTGTGTGTCTATAACTAGGCACAAATTGGGGAACACAATGCCATTCATGGAGTTGAAGCTGACAATTAGCATCAGGTTCGATTACAATGCCAACGAAATGAAGAAAGCCTGCACCAACCTTGGTCTAGAAGCCGGCTCTGACACGACTGACGAAGAAATCGCCATGATCTGGAACGGTATCAACGCAGCAGCCATCGCATCTGGTGTCGACCATCGATTCATTCTCGCAATCATGATGCAAGAATCCAAAGGTTGCGTACGTATCTGGACCACCGCCAATGCCAACTCCAACCCAGGTCTCATGCAAGATCACGACGGTCCGAACACCTGCAATTCCAACGGCATCCTCCAAAAGCCCTGTCCGCAAAGCACAATCTCTGGTATGGTACAGGATGGTGTTGGCGGAACTGCTACCGGAGACGGATTGGCCGCATATCTCAACCAGGTGGTACAGCACACAGGGAACGTAGATGGAGGTAGTGCGCAGGTCTACTATCAGGCAGCACGATTGTACAACTCGGGTAGCATTGATTACAGAGACCTCAATCAAGCATTTCAGAGCACACCTTGCTATGCAAATGACATCGCGAACAGACTCACAGGATGGATGTTTGCTCCCACTCAATGCGTGGTTTGAGGTCGACAAGGAAAGCAGCGATTTCTGGTTGATTGGGAATGGACAAGAGACGACAACCAAGGTTTTTTGTTCTATGCGGTCACGTAGGATAGAGCCGCGCAGAAAGCACCAATTAGACTTAGACATTGGGAGAATGAAATTGCTGTGGATGTGTCAAATATTCCATATAACAGTGACGAACTGGTTGGATCTAGCCACACTGTTCAAGGTGTATTTTTGAAGTCATGTAGATGATTTTTCGCCATACGACTGGTTTAGGTCCTTCTGCACCTTCAAGTTTATACACGCCCAATGACAGCCGTGTCATTCTGATTCAGTGCTGTTCGGGCCACTTGACGTTACAGATCGGCCTTAAGCCCGTTTGATTCTCCTATTTTGTACGCCTAGAAAATCAACCCCACTAATCAGAGGAACAATCGTGATACCCCGCACACGTCAAAATACCTTACCCCAGTGGCCAGTGGCGAGGATCGATATCAAAGCGAGCGGCAAGCATGTTGTGGGTGGAGAAACGATCAATTCCGAGGTTCAAGTTCAGGAATTTCCAAGCAATGCGTGGTTTGCCTTTAGAATAGATTTCCGTCATATTGTATAATCTTCTACAAACCCTGACTTATTAGTCTTTCCCAACCCGTTACTCCATATTTGACCATACGTTTTCAGAACCCAGAAACATCGAAGTACAAACACTACCAATAAACAGCAGGATGGCGCCACCATCAGCAACGACTACACAATACGATGTCGAAACCACACGACCATCCAATGGTTACGACAAGCCAGATTCACAACCAGAAGGTACAGCAGCACTCGAGCCAGGCCTAGATGGAGATGCCATTCGAACATCGATGCAGAAGATGCCAGCCCCACCTAAGTTTACTGATAAATATGAAGAGCGAGAATATCTCAAGGGCAGACTTGCCTTGGCCTTCCGTATCTTTGGTAAGGAAGGGTTCGATGAAGGTGTCGCCGGTCACATCACACTTCGAGATCCAGTCAAGCCTGACCATTTTTGGGTGAACCCGTTCGGTGTCGCCTTCAAGCACATCAAGGCTTCCGACCTCATTTTGGTGAACCATGATGGCAAAGTCGTCGACGGTGGCCCGTGTAGACTCCTCAACACAGCAGCGTATATGATCCATGCGGCAGTCCACGCTGCTCGACCAGATGTTCTATGTGCTGCTCACTCTCATTCCATCTATGGACGAGCTTTCTGCACGCTTGGTCGACCGATTGACATTATTACACAAGATTCTTGCGCCTTCTACAACGATTTGGCAGTGTACGACTCCTTCCGAGGGGTGGTTCTAGTCAAAGAGGAGGGAGAGAACATTGCCAAGTCACTGGGCAACAAGAAGGCTGTCTTGCTACAAAACCACGGATTGTTGACAGTAGGACAAACCATCGAAGCTACCATTTTCTGGTTTGTTTCACTCGAAAAGTGTTGCCGTGCTCAGCTCATGGCTGATGCCGCTGCTGGTGGACGAGGTGGATCCACCATCAAGATTGATGATGAAGATGCTTCATTCACATATAAGGCTGTTGGTACACCACGAGCTGGTTGGTTCAGTGCTAAGCCAGCTTTCGATGTGATGGAGGCGGAATGTGGACCAGAAGTATTTGGTTAAAAAGTAGTATTCTACAGCGTGTTGGCTATATCAGTGTTTAATCTTCGTTGAGTACCTTTCATTACTATTGTTTCCACCATTACTCAGCATTCTTACCTGGTCACAATTGTGCCATGTTGTATATTGAGGGGCTTGTCGATGCGAAAGACCATTCCTACTCCTCGCTGACCATATCGGCGTTTCTCCGACAGAGCGGATTTGGTTTGCCCAGACGGCATACCGGCAGAAAGGTCGACAGGGCGCTAGCCATGTTGAATCTAGTTTCAACCTTAATTCACTTTTCCTTCCGCGCCTTCCCCCAATATTTCTTTCTTCTTGCTCCTCATTCGTGCTCGAGAGACTGGCACTCCTTTAAAAAGGACCTGAGGCTTTAACTGACAACTAGCCACTCCATGATTCCTAGCCCAATTGAGGGACTGACGGTGAGACCTGATGGGAAAGTTGATTTCGGTCCCATCCGCCTTGTGGCATGCATGGGGTATTAGTGTTAATATTCCTCGGTAATGATTTCTATAACCCTGAAATATCTTTGATGACTCAATCAACACTCATTTAGGATTGTTACTGTCTTTCCATACTGTCTACGTGGAGATGCAAAGTTTTCACAATCAATCCATACCTACCAACCGGACACGAACTACCTTCACTCAACATGACAGGCGAACAACATATAGATGAAACTGTCGAGAAAATGGGCGATCCTATCCAAACAGGTATCAAGCCACAACCAGATCTAAACACAATCTCAAAATGTGAAACTATCGAAGATAAACCAGATCTCATCCGAGTTGCAAGTCATCAATCTCACCACGACATAACCGCAGTAGCCAGTCATGCCTCATCATACGTCGAAGTCAACCAGGCACAATACGAACGTTTCAGTCCGCACAAAAAGCACTTGATAGTATTCGTTCTCGCCGTTTGTGGCTTCCTCACACCAGTCAGCTCAACAGCAATCCTCTCCGCTATTCCCGAAGTCGCACAAACATACAACACCACCGGCACCATCATTAACCTCTCCAATGCCCTCTACCTAATTTTCATGGGTTTGAGCCCATCCTTCTGGGGACCAATGTCACAGATTTACGGTCGACGCTGGATATGCGTTACATCAGCAGCGCTCTTCACAGCAATGAGTATCGGTACCGCCCTCGCACCAAACCTGCCCGCATTCTTCATCTTCCGCATGCTCACCGCCTACCAAGGAACCTCCTTCCTAATAGTCGGCACATCCTGCATAGGCGACATCTTCCTCCCGACCGAGCGTGGCTCAGCCCTAGCCTGGTTCCTAGTCGGCACCCTCGTAGGCCCGTGTCTAGCCCCACTCCTCGGCGGCGCAATAGTAACCTACACCTCCTGGCGCATAATCTTCTGGATGCAAACGGGCATGGGCGCCTTCGCCACCATCCTTGTAACATTTTTCCTTCCGGAAACCATCCCCGCGAAAGGCATCGATGCAATCAAAGACCTCCCACGTAAAAAGCGCACAGCACACCTGCTGCACCTCATCAACCCAGCCCGCGTCTCAGTCTTACTCTTCTCCTACCCAAACCTGCTCATCGCAGGCCTCGCATCCAGCAGTCTAGTATGGAACATGTACAGCCTCCTCACACCAATCCGCTACGTCCTAAACCCGCGCTTCAACCTAACATCCCCCTGGCAATCAGGCCTATTTTTCGTCGCGCCAGGCTGCGGTTATTTGCTCGGTACATTCTTCGGTGGCCGCGCCTCCGACGCCCTAGTAAAGCACTACATAGCCAAACACAACCACCGCATCGCCGAGGACAGACTCCGCACAACCCTGCCGTTCATGGGCATCGTCATCCCCGCCTGCATCCTGATCTATGGCTGGTCTGTCGAAAAGGCTGTTGGCGGTATACCCTTGCCTGTGATAGCGATGTTCATCCAGGGCGTGGCGCAACTCATGTGTTTCCCCAGCCTTAACACATATTGCATCGACGTCATGCAGTCTCGTGGTCTGGGGTCCGTTGTTGTGGCCGGGAATTACCAGATTAGATATGTTTTTGCGGCGGCCGGGTCGGCGGTTTGTTTGCCTGCGGTGGAAAAAATCGGGGTAGGTTGGTTTTCTACGATTTCGGCAGCGTTCTTGGTGGTTTGTACGGGCGGGTTGTGGGTTGTTTGTGTTAGGGGGCAAGGGTGGAGGCATGAGATTGATGCGAAGAAGGCGAGGAGACGGGCTGAGAGGGTTGCGATGGAGGATGTTGAGGGGAAATAGATCGTGAATCATGTTGAATATATGGATAGAGTATGTAGACGAATAGTTACCATTGTCTCCCCATTTTTCCGGTGAAGGACAGAATATATATTGTATTACCTATGCTAAGCAAGTCCCGTACAGTAGCTCTCTTCGGAACCACACGCACTCTGTATCATACAGTTCGAACGACCTCGGGGTGCGTTTCAGATTACACCGCAGGTTTCAGTACAAGCCACGAATCTTTGCCCACTCTTGCAAATTCGAGTTGACGTCTACTTTCTCCTATGGTGTGCTCCTCGACGAGGTATTGCGACGATTCAACATGGCCTCTCAAATTTGTCGTAGAATTGTGGTGTTTATCTGAGATCCTGCCTGAGGCGGAGAAATGGGTTTGAGGAGGGTGCCATGGCTAGGGTATGTTTGTGCACTGAAGAAACTGTGCTTCTGGCGGAAATTGAGTCACCGCCGATAGTACTGGAGTACTCCGTGGTCATGAGTAGGAAAGTGGTGATTTGGCAAGATTCAATATAGATAGCTACGTACCTTACCTACTTAGATCGCTTCTTCAATGCACGGATCCATGACCACCCCCAGAGCCTGAGGCTACGCACTGCAAGTGTACTACAGAGCTGTATTGGCTGGTATCTCTGATGTGGCATGGGGACGAAATGTTCGTAAACCTTTCATTATTGGTATAGTACAGTAAGGTATATCGTCTATATACCGTATGTAAATATCAGTCTTGGATTATTTCATGCAATTGTCCGAACACATGGTCTTCACACTGTTCAAGCATTTCGAACTGGTTACCTCATCTCGTCGGCCAATACCATTTCGATAGAACTACGTAGATCCGAACGACATGTCATAGCACCGTGACTGGGTCCACCATTCCCGTTGTTGTTACATTGTTGCGAGATAAGTATGTACTGTAGTGTACTGTAGTGTAATGTAGTGCAGCGTAGTATAGTATAGTATAGGTGGTAACGGTCTGCGTGCGAGTCGTCTAGGTCGTTCACCGTATATGCCCACACACCTGTAAGGGGGCCACTCAAATTTTCCGTTTCATTGTCAAGAGATCAACTGCCAAACGGGTGTGATGGGCAAATGAGACAACAACGAATCTTGTGTGACATCTTCCTCCTCTCTGCGTAGAAGGAACGAACATTCCATCATACGGGTCCCCCCTCCGGCTGATGGTTTTTCTTCTTGTTCTTTTTCTGCTGCTGAGCTGAGCACCTTGTCCAATACTAACAGGCGGCACCAAGGACACCACTGTCGTAGGTGACGTCAGTGGTAAAAGTACCTGTGTCGGAGAAGTAGAAGGTACAGAGACCTGTTGCAAACAAGTAATTGAAGGCAAGACAATCAGAATCAGTTGTACAATTTGAGGCGCACTGCTCGGCGGATGTGGTGGTGCTCGTTGATTCTTGGAATATATCATCGTTGTAGTAGTACCCACAGGAGATGGTAATAGTGAACCCACTCAGACCTGCAATCGCGTTAGAACTGGTGGTGAAAGGCCTGAGGCGGTCATGCGTGGGGTGAAATTTATGTCATGTGGTATGATGGGGGAGACTTACACTGAGTCCCTGGTGTACAATTGGGGTCTGAGCTTGACGAAGTTGTGGTGGTGGTGGTGGTGGTGGTGGTGGTGGTGGTAGTAGTTGTTGTCGTCGGCGTCGTGCTTGGGGTAATAGTGGATGAGGTGGTTGAGGACGGACTTGTGGTAGTCATTGAGCTTGTTGTGGACGAACTGGATGAGGATGAACTGCTGGTGGACGAGTTGGTGGTGGAAGAAGTAGTAGTGGAGGAGCTGGTTGAGGACGAGCTGGTAGTGGTTGCAGTAGTGGTTGCGGACGAACTAGTTGTAGAGGAGCTGATTGTAGTCAAAGCAGTGGTGGTCGATGACGTTGTCGTGGATGAAGTGGTGCTCACCGTTGTCGTTGAAGTGCTCTGTCAAAATTAGTCTACGAGTACCATCAAGTTCTTTTCACATACCGTGGTGGAGGTTCCAAATGGACAACTGTTATCCCAGGCTAGAGGAGCTCCAAAAGAGCTGCCGGGTGTGAACGTGTCCGCAAAGGAGCCGGCGTAACAAACACAAGTACCAGAGAACCCTATTGCGAAGGAACCTCCGTTGTTGCTGTTACAAAAAGAGTTGCAGAAAGTAGGATAATCAGATACTTTCACATTTTCACCTGGAGCTTGCGAGGCAATTGGAGTAGCAGTGGCTGTAGCTTGGACGGAACAGGTAGGTCCGGTATACGGAGTAGTAGTCGAAGCTGTTGTCGTCTGCGATATGGTACTGGTCGAAGAGCTAGTCGTAGTTGGGGATGAGGTAGACGTGGATGTAGTGCTGGTTGAGGAACTGGTTGAGGTGAGGCTCGTGGTGGACGTGGATGTGCTGCTGGAAACACCCGTTGAAGTACTTGCTGAAGTGCTCCAGGAGGTGATCGTGGATGTACTCGCAGAACTAGTGGACGAAGTCGAAGCTGTCACAGAAGTAGTGGATGATGTGATAGCCGTAGATGTCGAGCTAGATGGAGTAGTGGTGCTCGAGGTTGACGTCCACGTAGAATCGGGAAAAGGACCAGGAAAAGAGCTATGCGACCAGGTCGAAGTGCTAGTATATTGCGAAGGCTTGCTGCTGCTTGAATCACCAGAACCAGATCTTACAGAGGTCGACCAAGCAGCCCATGAGTAAGACGGATCATCGCAGGGACAGACAGTACGAGTAGTAATGACTGTTTTCGTGATAGTCACATCATCTGACGAAAAAGCTAGGGAGTGAGCAGCAAGCACAGACAAAACAGGCAGTAAAAGAGTGAGTTTGGTCATGTTGAAGGAATGGACGATGAAACTTATCAAAAAACGAATGATACTACCTCGAGCTTGCGAAATAAAAAGACTCGGGTCGATATCGAGCAGTACATTGATGGAGTATATACTGGTAACCCTTTGACCGTTGCGCACTGAGACCTACCATAGCTGAGCATGGCGCTTGTGTTGTTAGATGTGCTAAAAGGAGATTGACTGGTCGTTAGTGATACTGGTTCTGGTTAGGATCAACGTTCTTTGGTTTAGAACTTCTTCTATACCCAAGCAAGCTAAGTTTGTCTCTGTAGGAACAAGTTAAGGATTGAAGAACCGCCACAGCCGTACGTCGTTTCGAGCAAGGCCGAAGCTTAACTCACTTAGTTGTAGGTACTGCTGGGTGTGTAAATTGCTTCTCTTCAATTGGTCGACGCCACCCGAAAGCTTGGCGTCATAGGCTGCTCAGGAGTACCCCGTATCGCACCATCAAAACATAAACAGCTCCCGGCGCCAGCGACATGGCGGCACGTGACATCAACGACGACTATATTTGAGGTAACTCAACTCACTTCACGGGAAGAAACGCGAACCAGGTATCATTCACTATTGTTGTTTAATAGTTACCGGAGACCGCCATTGGTCACTGGCCATGCTATACACGACTGGAGGGCTCCGCATGTTGGCCTCTTATACATATTGACATACCAATCCCCTTTCATACCCGAACACAACGTCCATGCTCTTCATGGTCCTGTCGTATCTCCAGGTAACCTGCCCCCCTGCATTTATTGAGTCTCTCTACCTCGGTCTGGTGGAGGTTGGTCCTGAGTTTGTGGTTTGGCAGCAGCTTCGATACCCATCACCATCATATTTATCAGTTCAGCTTGTAGCTGGTTCGACATTGGAGCTGAGTTTAGGTGCTGGAGTTCTGTTACGATACCACGACTTAGCCAGATCAATTCCGGGGAGGTCTCGGCTACTGGGGCTGGTGGTCGAAAGCTGCGAGTCTTGTCCAACAGACGTGTCATCTGTGGGTTGGAGTGAGTGTTGACGCTTTGGTCTTGACGGATTTCTGGGACTCGCAGCGCGACCTCATTGAAAATGACATGCCCAACCTCCGCATCACCATAACCTGTAATGAGGTCGATGAATGCGTTCATCTTTGTTTTGTTCAGCTCCGTGTTCTCTTGACCTGGACGGACCCATTCGTCAACGAATCTCTCGGCTAAGTTGGCGATTCGAATACGATCGACTTTCTGAGTGTGATCAAAGTTGTTACTTGCAAAGCCACTTGTTGGGAAGGGGTCTTGATTTGCTGACATGCTGTTCTTCTCCTAGAGACTTTCACCGGTTGAATACGTTAGGGTAGGAAGGACTTTGGACAATTTTGAAAAGGTTGAGGACTCAAGGACAACCAGTCAAGGGTGACCAGGTGATTGGATATGGTTGGAAAGTCCTTTGCAAGGTGCAGCAAGTTCGACTATTTAAGTCAGAAGACAGTGATGTAGATCTGCTGCAGCCTGCAAACACATTGTCACTCGTCACTAAGGGAGACCACAATTCTCTACAAACACGGATCCAAATATAAGTATGAACCAATCTCAAAGGCCTCGTTGTGTATACAGGGAGGGGCACCAAGGATTGTCACTAGAAGCGTAAACTTTGACGATTCCTTAAACGATATAACACCACGTTCACGCTATGAATTCTCCTCAAGGTCTGTAACAGTTTAGGTAGCTTATGACAAACGTTAATGAGTTTGAGCACCTAGCAGTGATTTATGATAAATTTTGCTATGGAACAATGTGCTCGAGAGCCATCAACATTACCACCAGAACTTGGCTTTTGTGAAGCCCTGCGTTTCTCTCCTATGTATTACTTCTGTGGAATGGTGTCTTGAGAAATTCGTGCCGCAATGTCAACAAAGTTGAGCGCATATTCACAAGCAGATGTAGAAACTGTTCTCTGCTTGACTTCGCCGCAGTATTGGAACTTGGCTTGCTGCCCACTATCCATTGAATTTTGCATATCGTAGCACTTCCTCACGCTGCTCTTCCTCCAATGAGTCCGCAAAAACTTCCTCCACGGTTGCCACTTTGACGTCGCCGGGCAAAGGCTCGGTTGCTGGAGGGGGGTAGAATGGCGAATCCCACATCTCTCTCAGTTGCTCCATCACCTCCTCCAGCGAGCCTTTCTTATAAGTTCGTCGAGATTGCTGGCTTATTTTTGGCATGTCCAGAGTGAGGTCATAATCATATTGCTCTCGCCAAGCGATGCTTGGAAAGTCATCAAACAATAGAAAAACCGTAGCTGTGCCTGGTCGGAATGACGGGTCATTGGATGTCTGTTTGCCTGGCAGCATTGTTGGTGCTGTCAGTTTGTTAGCAGGAGAAACAAAGGAGCACGAAACTCTGCTGCCTTTGACAGAGTGTAAGGTATACGAACCATTGTTTTCAGATCTATAATGAGCGAAGATGCCAAGTACCAGTGTTTCCCCTTGTAGTCGTTCATAAGCGCTCATACGAAGCCTCGTTAGTTGATCAGCTACGCAATACGGATCATCTTGGCTCCAACGCCAGGGTACATAGACCATATTTGGCCCATTTCCGGTAAACCCATCTGTTGATGCGCGTATGGTGCCTGGGGGTATGCAAAAGATTCTTCCGCAGCCGTTCTTGAGACCAGCTTCATTGAGTGCTAACGTGACAAGAAGTTCGGGAGGGAGGTTTGATTGCCCATCTCGATCTCCCACAATATCTCGGATACGTACGCCATGGTCGTTGTCTTGAGAAAGGTAAATTTTGTCGTCTGACCCGAGTCGATGGATTTGTACCCCAGCTTGGGAAGCAGCAGTATTCGCCCCAGGTTTCGAAAGCATATTCGTGGTTCAATTATGATTTGCGTAAGACTGTCGATGGCTGATGTTAGGAAGAGGTTGCAGCAGATCTGACAGACTGCAATGAGATGGAAAGGAAGAAGTGGTAGAACTTTTTCAAGCGCAGGCAGATGTTTCATAAATAGAGAATGACAAACAAAAGTACAGAAGGTGACAAACGAAAAAATGTGTCACCTTCACAATTCACCAGCTGCCTTGACGACGTTGTCACTCTCATGCAACATCACTGTGTTACGCCACTCTAGTGACTCCATCACTGCTGATACAACAGTTATTAGTTCAGTGAGCAGGATCTCAAACCCTTACCAACTGCTTCCATGAAGCAACAACCCAATCATATCCCAAGAATTGAAGATATATGCTAGTGGAGGATCCCGGGAATCAACACAAAGTCCTTCACTACCTCCTGTTTGTAGACCAATACCCTCGATGCAATGACAAATTCATGTGGTTCAGGTACTGCACAAGGCATACCACAATACCGAAAAAGCACCCAGACCTTGAGTTCGTCGAGCATCGCCCCCGTTTTCTTCCTCTCCAGGAAAATCCATCAAATGGATTTAGCTTGTCGTTTGGGACCTGGGCTTTAATTGTACATGCCTCGGAGTCCTGTTCGTACGCGAATGGATACTTAAACAGTCGAGCCATATCCAGCCGGTCTCATACCCATTCCAAGTCAACTTTGCGTTAAATACATGTATGCTTTTTAATCGATTATCAGACTGATACGCGTCTCGTTTGAATGATGCGTCCTGGTTCCTCCACGTTGACAATATTTCTGCGATCAAGGATTGGTTTCCGGTGTCCCGGCACCTGGTTTCCCCACCCTGAGCCTTTCTGTACTTACAGTAGCATACTGTACATGAGGAGGACTCCAAGTCTCGAAAAGGTCTCTCAATTTGCTATGAACTGCGGTGTTATCTCGCATACACTCTGAAAGGCTCTGATACTGAGTTCGCATTGGCTGGAACACTCATTGCATAAGATCTGTAAGTTGATCTCGGGATCAGTTTTCGCAAGCAGGCTGATCGCCTGATCAGCGCAAACCGCAGTATATGGGTACTCGCCCGTCCACTTGTCTCGCTGTTGAAGGAGGTGTAGCAAGTCGTCTATTTTTCAAACTCCATATCAAATAGTAATACAAAATGACCTCACCACAATTCATTCAGTATCTCTTCATCTGTCATGCGTGACCAATGGTTTCGGCCGAGTGCCATAAATACCCGAACTGTTTCGATGCGTCTCTGTTTGCAGCGCTTAAGCTAAGGCCGAAGGCCAGCTCGTGCTGCCCTATCCGGTGGTTGAGAACCTTGGTTAGTGCCCAGCCAGTGTTGAGTAGAAATCATAACGCTGGATAAGGCCGTAATTGGCGTAGTTCTAAAACTGAAGTGAAACTTGTCAGAAACTGAAATGATAATGTTCTAATACTAAATTGTTCAGCCCTAGTTCAGGCAGAGTTTTTTTAGGAACTTGTAGCAGCATATACCTAGGTATAAGCAACTATTTTGGAACATATAACCGGATACATATCACGTGTTACAGAACGATCTATCGCTTACTCCAACCGGCACAAAGAGCATCCCACAGCCTTCCTAGCCATAGCATGACTCAAAGATTGTAAAGCACTGGAAGGATTCATAGCACTCGTAGATATGAGCTGTCTTAATTTGATAGAATTTCGTTGAGGTTGACTGAGAGAAGCACAAATGAAAGTCAGTTTTGTAGGGGAATAGTGTCGCCAAGTGATTGCATATAATACTGCTTCCAAGGTAACCTCATTCGATAGTCAAGCTTGTTTGTGCAGACTGATCGAATTTACAGTATTCAGAGAGCACAACAAATACTGTATAATCGCGGAGTTAACCAAGTCCGTATGCAAACTCCCTGATGGCTCCACCACTAGGTATGAGAGACGTCAGAGGGAAATATGCCTACAAAGACCTCGGCCTCCTCGCGTTCCAACACCCTTCTTGTACCTTTGAAGATCAAGTCGATATAGAGCTCAACCACAGTCTTTCACACAGTATACTTACACATCATGTCTCAAAAGATGAAGTTTGTAAATCTTGGAGAGACCGGCCTACGCGTCTCAAGAGTTTGTGTCGGTTGTATGTCTTACGGTGTACCAGAAGGTCGATGGAAGTGGGTAATTCCTGAAGAAGAATCTCTGAAGGTACTGGACTACTGCTACAAGAAAGGCTTGAATTTCTACGATACCGCCAATGTGTACTCAGAGGGTGCCTCCGAGGAGATCCTTGGCAAAGCCATCAAGAAATTCAACTGGCGACGAGAGAATGTTGTCATTGCTACCAAGGTCTTCGCCCCGGTTGGAAGGGACATGGAAAGCGCCATGACACTCAGCGAGGAGGACCGAGACAATAATGGATACGTCAACATGTATGGATTGAGTCGCAAGCACATCTTCGAGAGCGTTGATGCCAGCTTGAAGAGACTGGATCTGCCATACGTTGATTTGTTACAAATTCATCGCTTCGACCCAAACACGCCAGCCAAGGAGACAATGAAGGCTCTGCATGATGTCGTCCAATCTGGCAAAGTTCGCTACATTGGTGCCTCCTCCATGTGGGCACATCAGTTTCTAGAGTACCAGGTAAGTGTCACCAGCTCACGCACTTGGTCCATGCTAACTCAGTCTCTCAAGTATACCGCTCGCATGAACGGCTGGACCGAATTTATCACCATGCAAAGCTTATACAACGCCGTCTACCGTGAAGAAGAAAAGGAAATGTATCCTGCCTGCCAAAAATGGGGCGTTGGAGGCATACCATGGAGCCCAGTTGCCATGGGCTTTCTGACACGACCGTGGAAATCGTTCGGTGAGACAAAGCGCGGCGAAGGGCTTGGACAAGGTATGATGGGAATTCCATGGAGTGATACGGACAAGAAAACCAACGAGAAGATCGAGGAAATCGCAAAGGCAAGAGGCACTTCAATGGCAGTCGTAGCTATTGCCTACACCCTGAGCAAACCCTTCATACATAGCCCGATTGTCGGCTTGAGCAGTGAGAAACGTGTCGACGAGGCTATCGAAGCTATCAACTTTCAACTGACCAACGAGGAGGTAAAGTCAATTGATGATCTATACGAGCCGAAGCGAACGGTCGGCTTTAAGTGATGAGTGAACTAGCACAGGTCGTTCCCAGCGGATGTATGACAGGTTATAGACGAGACGTGGATAGCTATCTCTCACAACACATGTGTTATACCGTTCTCGTTTCTTCCATCTGTTGCTTACATTGCTGGTTACAGCTGCCAACGACTTTACACCTCCGAGCACTGTGACCAAAGCCCAAACAGCCGTCCGTGCACAAAGACTGTCTGTCGTTATCAGCGAGGCCGCCCGAAACATGATCTGCCCCTCGCCAGCCATATGATGGCGCACCAAATTACGAGCACAACTGTGAGATTTACCTTTTCGTTCTTTGAGGCAGTACCACCTAGTAGTCCCTTACTCCGCCTGACGAACATCTGTCGAACAACATTCGCTACCGTTATCATGATCACCGTTGAGACGCAAGACGTATATTTAGTGAGAGGACGAGTTTGTACACTCCACAGCCAGCGTCTTACCTACGTCCTGTTCCTACCGTTTTTATCTGCCTATACATTTCTATCTCTGCATACTGCATCCTCTCGCCCCAAGAGCGGTGGTGCTTTTCGCTCTGACACTCTGTATACTTGCCTCCTGCTTCCTCACAACAATCCCAGGTGAAGGCCTCGGGATATTGAACACGTTGATCTAGCGTATCAAGGAATTCATTCGGTTCATCATGGTCAAACCATTCTGACCGATCAAACATAAGGATACCGGTATGGTATTCACATAGCTCATCGACGCCATCGAGTTTGTCGTATTTCTGGCCGCATCTGACGCAATGGACGAGTAGTGACTGATGGTAGAGCTTGGTCTCCTTTTCGATTACGGCTGACCGATTCGACTCTTCTCGACTGTTGATCACTAATTCCTCCTCATGAACAATATCAGACTTTTGCGATTTTGCTGTTCTTCGCCTCTTTGTTCCTGGCGTGGAGACTGCTGTTGTTGTGCGTTTTGACCTCCTTGCTCTATCCACACACAAATCAAGATATAATTCTCTTCGGATGTGAGCGTTCTCGTAACATATCTTGAAGAGACTTGCTCTAAGCTCACTCTCCGAGCAGTTGGTAATTTTTGTAATCAACTCTGTGCTCTGTGCTTCGGTTAGGCTCTCAATCTCAGCCATGTTACTATTTCCTGTCGTTGAAAAGGAACTAAGTGTATGCTCCATCTTTGAGCTGAAAGCTACTGGAATTGCCTCGGTGGCTTGCTGTCGTGTAAAGTGGTTGCATGGTGGTAAGCAGGTGCTTGGCGCGTTAACTTACCACCACAACACAAACCTGTTGAACTTTGTAGCGAGTAGCAAATTCTAGAACATGTACACTTCACTGGCAGACGATACGGCAGCTACCATGCTAAATAGAGTAGTTGAAGCATAGCAGCATTAGAGCACGTGAGCATAAGGTACTGTGCTGAGGTTCAACCACGCTAAAACGCGACATTGACTCCACGCGTCTGAAATGGTTCGAGCCTCGGATGCCATTTTTGAACATCTAATCGTTCACAATCTCAAGAACAGCCCTTGTGCTACCACGTAGAACGTGCTATGAAAATCGGATATAACTAGGATTATTCATCCTCGGGGGCATCAAGTATCCAAGAAGGTGATCCATCTGACAAGCCCGAAACTGGCCACAATGAATTACTCCATGACCCGCACGCGTTCATTTTCAAAACCAACACGTGAAGAATTGAAACAACTCGATACCCAACTCCCACACTATAACATAGACGAGCTCAAGTCAGCCATCCAGCTAGTATCAACACGGTCACCTGACGTCGCCCATGTGCTACTAAGCCATCTACATGCACGATCACCATATCAACCCTTTCAATCACCACAACAGAACAACGTCAATCCCACAGTTTTAAACTACCATGGAACTCCAACACCCGTCAAGTCTTCCGAAGACGTCGAAATGACCGACACAGAAAACATCCCACCCGTTTTCCAACACAACACACAATTCAAGCATATCCACTACCCTCCACCCCTCTCCAACCCATGCTCTCCAGTCCAACAAAGACCCTCAAAACGAAAACACCTCTCCGACAAAGACGACAACATTCCCAGCACCCGAATCGGACCACCCCTCAAACGACATCGTCCCTCCCAACAACAACCCATAACCACCACCACTCTCCCTACCACCAGCAACACAAACCTAGCAAACTGCCAAAACTGCAACAAGCCCTTCTCCCCCTCCTACACCACCGGCTCGCACGCATGTATTTACCACCCCGGCCTCCTCGCCCTCACCCTCACCCAAGCACACAACCCAGGACCCGGAGTCCTCCCACAACCAGATACAAGCACCGCCACAGACACAAAGACGTGGAAGTGGACATGCTGCGACACACTACGGAGCAGTCCGGGTTGTATTGTCACGCAGCACCGCACCACGGCAATCACCAAATCAAGCTCTCTTCCCTCTCCGGACCCGTAGCCCAGAAGTTAGGGATGCGATACAGCGGTTCGCAGCGCATACGTCGGAATCGTCGTCGCTGATCCGTTGTGGGCGTAGCGCTTAGCGTAAAGAGTCATCATCCATCCACTCTGCCCAAACCTTCGACCACAGTGTTCAAAACAACATCTCAACATGAATTGTCTGCTACAGGATAACACATCAGACGGTCCAGAAGCGCACAAAGCAAAGTAAGCAAGATGCGCAGAACAAAAGCACTGCACAGCATACCATACCATGCCGTGGCATAGCATAGCATGGCAGAGCATAGCGTCCATTATACTATGGCTGTGGCCTGATACCCCTACGCTCACCCACACAAACAGAAACAAAGTTCCGCAATCTTCCCAAACCCACGCATTCAATCTTCTAGATCCCAGTGATCGGGCAGAGACAGTCAAGCATCATCTTGAGACACACACCCCGAGAGAATAGGATTTGAAAATAAAAAGAGAACGGTGCGTGATGCGAGTGCAGTAAATATGCTATTTGATGGTACTGTGCTATACCGTTCTATTCACAACCACAACCACAACCACTCTGTGGGGTTCTCGCATATATGATTGACAGTTTTATTCACAGTACGCTTCTACCAGGTAACCTGGGCTGTTGGATTTCCACGATGTCGAAACAGGCTCATATGGATGAATTGATGAATGGGTATGTGGATATGTGGATGGGTGGATGGATGTACAGATATTATAAAGCCTTCTGCAGTAGTACTCTGCGATCCTCGATTCAAACTTCAAGATTGTATAGATGAGGGAGGTACGGGTTATTATGACTGTAGCTACCTATCTACGCACGCACCGAAATTAGTGGCTCGCTTGCCAAGTGGTTGCAGACACGTGGTGTACAGTTGTTGGTATACTGTATAATCTTGTTCTTGTTGCGATGTGATATACAATGTGGTATGTAGAGGATGGCATAGTGGTGCATGCATGGATAGCTAGATAAATAACTAAATAAATAGATCGACGATAGCCTTGCGTACGAACTATACAGTATGTTGCGAACATAACATACAGCATTGTATACGCGCGATGATCAATTCTGGTTGCCAACCAGGATCGAATGTTTGGAAAATATCTTGTTAGAGAAGCTGGATGGGCATGGCATGCATTCTTCAGGAAGATCGTCGTACAGTAAGGTAGATAAGTACAGTACAGTAGTATGAGTACTGTACGGTAGAGTGATGAGCTCGCGGAAATGCTGCGGTGTACAGCACAGGTGAGCAGATCGCTCCTCGGCGAAAACTGCGGCACACAGTTCTTATTCTTTAGGTACAATGCTGTGTACAACCGGACCGGCTGAGGACATGAAAGGAAGGAGAATCATCGTCTTGCTTAGGAAGAAGCGCGTTAACGTATCCGGTGTGTAGTCCTAACACGAGAGATAATGTAAGGACTTTTCGCAAAATCTGGTGAGATGGTTCGATGACAGATCTAGATCCATTACGGATGCGTGGATCAAGCCGGCGAAAGTGCAGTGGTATTTGGATTTCGCTGTACGAGCAGCTGAAGTTGACCGATGTTGGGCGTCAAGAATGGCATGCTTACCACAGCCGGAGACATGGTGGCCGACGTGATGGTTTTGAGATTGGGCGGGAATAAGCGACGCTCGAGCAATCAGAGAGTGGATGGCGATGGCGTCTCGAAAGCCGATGAAGAGGCCGTTGGCGTATTGACCGGATTTAAAATAAGACTGTGTTCATACGTAATGTTCTGAGGATTGAGGTTCCGAGATGTCGAGAAGGTCGGGCTGTTCAGAAAACGTGGGTGCAGGGGCGTTGGTCTAGACCGTCGCGTGGGAATCGATATGCAAGTCGTTGGCTTGGACTAGCACAAATTGTTTTGATTGGTGGCTTCGGCGAAGAACGACGGTGTGTCAGCCCGTCAAGATCAGATTACTCGTATGGAGGCGCTATCCGGACTAAGCCCACCTAGCTTATTGAAACTTGGCTGGTGCAAAAGAAGTCACACAGGATCTATCAGTTCTTTCATCGGCTTTAAACCTCCTAGTTTGACAATAGCCCTCAGTTTGATTGTGGTGTTACTCGGTACTGCAGTTGTGAGCAAGGACGACAAAATAGCGTGCCCCAAAGATTGACCTTATTTCTCCGGGAGTGCTCGGAAGCTAGCTTTAATTCACGCGATATGACAGATCTCGGGAAGATAGAAGCACCACCACAGTTGTCGTACATGTACAATAAGATCATAAGACATCCGGCTTGGACCGATGAGCAGTATGCAAGCGTTCTTGAGCAACCACAGTTTCTGTGATCGTAAGATGTACTCAAAGTGAGCTACTGCAGGCCGGCAAATGCAAGCTCGCGTAACCATTCAAATGCGCGCCTAACGATCACTTTACATCGTAACTGACGAATTGGTGAGAAACACAGTCAGCCTCATCAGCGTCGCGAACAGCACAGTCCGGCTCGGAGTACTGAGTTCGCTCAAGAAAGTTGAGTGGTACTCTATCATTGTCGACCAATAAGAATCGAATATGGTGCTAACTCTGGATTGCTGATTGGTGGAAGAACATGCCAGCAATTGTAGAGTGGCGTCTACTATTCGAGTGGCTCACAGTATACCAATTATTGTGAACCCATCAATTGCCGGCAGGACATTCGTTATTTAGCATGGCAGCGTAAGATAGCCATCTCTTGACAAGCCGGCAGTAGCCCACTCGAGCTGTGTTACCTGAATGCAGGATGTTGAACGGAAACTGGATGGATGGCCAGGCGTCCCGAGTCATGGCTAGAAGCAGGCATCAATGAAGATGGGTAAAGATCGAAACACGAAGAGTGTGAGGTCGACATAGCCTAAAGTCACCAAGCTGTCTCATCCGTGCCATGCTCGTACAAGATTACCATGCTGGGAGGATGCAGTGACCTTGTACGCCACGTAAATGGGATAGTACAGCTCGTATGAAGGTGCATTGGGTTGAGGGGCAATTCGGCCGAAAGAGCTGTAACATTCGGAGCCGTGACAGCCTGCGGCCTGCGAGCTGAACAATGCGGGTAGAAGAAAACTAGTCCTCTTTGAAACATACCTTAGCCAGGTTGGCAAGTGCAAAAAGCAAAGTTGGGAAGTGGCGGTTTGTGACAGCTTCAGTGGTGGTGGTGTAACGGCCAAGTATGACAGCAACGTGGTAGCCGACGTAATTTGTGGCACCAACAACATGAGGATACTTTTCAGCGTCTGCCGAACACGGACCATGTTGCCAAGAACGAATGAACATCGACCACAAAAACAGAGATGGAGCGATGGAAACAGCGGTTCAATTCGTGGGGCGCATCAGATAGCTCATGCTCATGCACATGGACTTTCTTGGGAACTGGGGGGCGAAGCGGGCAAATGATGAGTGAGGCAGTGGCTGGAAGAAGCCTGATAGGCAATGCATGGCAAGTCTGTTAGCCCCATATCGCGATCCCATGCATGATGGATGTGCAGTAGTGCAGTGGCGAATTTCTATTCTCGCTAGTTCAGCCAATCGGACTGAAGTGTAGTTGTGGAAACATTCCGAGGGATCGGCCGTAGATCGTGCTGGAAAGAACGACTAGTGCCTTGCGATGGTCGAGCATTGAATCAATCACTCTTCACCTCGATGATTTGCGCAGATACAGAAAAATTTCCAACTAGAGTGGTAGTTGGCGTTGATGCCATTGATTCTTCAGTGTAGCTATCTATTTTCACTGTAATTTTGAGAGGCATAACCTCGGTCCTATACAGTCCTACCAGGAACTGCATTCGCAAAGATTGATATCATAATGTCAAACATATCGACAGCCTCCATTCCAATAATCGTGTATCCTTCCCAGCACTTGGTCGAGATAGTGACTTGTTGAATTTTTGTTCGAGAAGAGAAAGACTCCATTCCATCCCAACACCTAATCAGTATGCGTTCATCAAAACAGTAAAATCGCTTCATCCATGGTTTTCGTTTTTTGCAGGTCATCCAGACCAAATCTCTAAATACCAGTCCATGTTGGTACAAGGTTGTTGTTCGCTCCAGTATTGACCGCGTAAGGTGACATTAAAAGTCTTTTGGTTGATGGTAAATCAGGTAAAAACGAAGTATTTCAATATACAGCCACGGCTGGTGTAAGATATGAAGATGGGTAGCATTGCTTCCCGGACTCGTGAAAAGGTATTAAATTGCCATAGACATTGAACGGTTGTGGCGAAGGGTCACAAAGACTGGAATCCGATTCGTATCCAGAATCCGTTGACGTTGAACTGCCAGAAGAATGTTTGGAACTTGGTGAAAACAGGGACCACTCAGACACTGGGTTGTTGTTGAAAGCGGCGGGCGACGGCGATGCTGGAGGTGATGGCGGCAGTGCCAAGTTGGCGCAGTCCACGGTGTCAACGTATACATAGGCAGACTCGACAGGGGAAGGGGGCAACTCATGATACGAGCTCATGGTGAAGCGAGGACAAGCCAGTACAAGTTCCCGAAGTTCAGCGAGTGAAATGCGTTTTTGAGGATCACACTCAAAAATACGGCGAAGGATGAGATTCAGCTCGGGAGCAACCGGCAAGATGGTGCTGAGAAAAGTAGGATCCTTCAGGAATGCTCGGAATGTCGAATCCTCAGGTGATGCCTTCTTCCACGGATTGCGGCCACAGGTCAGGTTGACCAGGATGACGCCAAGACTCCAGACATCATTAGGGGCTGAGGCGTAGTAAGCGTGGGAGCGTGTTGATGGTCGTTGGCATTCTAAAGAAAGTTAATACTAGCACTTTTGGAGCACGGTGGCCTTGCTTACCTGGTGACATATAGAAGGTTGAGCCACAGCCGAAGTCGGTAGTAATCTTGTCGGTTGTTGCCAAGCCAAAATCGGCAAGCTTGACGGTATGTCCTTGATCGGTAACCAGAACGTTCTCAGGCTTCAGGTCCCTGTGGTAGATTCCAATAGAATGGCAGTATTGGACCGCATCCAGAATTTGCAAGAAGACATGCTTGGCCAGTTGATCGTCGCCTACAAAACGGCCCTGCTCGGTAATGTTGGAGAACAAGTCGCCTTCAGGACAGTATTCAATAACGACAAAGGTGCAATCGGGGCTGTCCAAAATACGCATGAGAGAAACCACATTGGGATGCTGGCTGGCCTGATAATGCAAAGCTATCTCCCGGCGCTGGAAGCGTTGCTGTCTGGCATCCAATCCATGTTTAGGGAGGGCCTTGACCGCGTAGAGTTCGTTGGTGTAAATGTCGACAGCTTGGTAAACAACACCATAAGCTCCAACTCCGAGAATCGAGATAAGTTCCAGTCTATTCGCCAAGACACATCCTAGCCTATCTTCAGGCGTGAGACATGTTGATGCTAATTGTGGTGATGCTGGAGGAGTAAGGATCATTATTGGGAGAGCCCAAAAGTACCAAGTACTTGTTGAAGAAGAGACCCGAATAGGTGGTCACAGGAATGAGATTGTTGTTAACATGGGATCCAGCTAATGTCAAGAGAGAGCGGCAGTGAGTCCTGGGGGGTTGATGATAGTGGTGGTTCCTCGCTCAGCAATGGTTCCTTTAAGATTCAGATAGTCCAGCAACCAAGGTTAAAGAGTTAAATAGGTCCGATGTGAAGATGTTGCGAAGAGGTGTAAGGTGAGTGATGTGATCAAGATGAGAGCCGGAAGAGATTGATATGTAGAGAGTGAGGGTATGGTGTTGTATGTAGTGAAGTGGTGTGGCAAGCAATGTCTATATTCTGCTCAAGTCGAACCAATATGACGATGCTTTGAAGGAAGACGAACCAACAGCTTGGAGCCCGTGCACGACCCACCAGGTGGGGCTACTTGGTGGACAGAAATAATCCTGTGAGTAACGAATGGCACGATGGAGTCAGATCCGCCGGACAAGCCAGACACACACACGCATACACACAACCCTTGTCGGCGCTCGGAGTCTCAAGTGGTGGACCAGCCATGTGTTATGAAGTTAGAGCTGGACGCTAGAAAGACCACAAGCCCCTCCCCAAAAGTGGATAGCAGAGTGCGACAAGCCAAGGCTAGTGAAGGATTGATCGCTCGGTGGTTGGGCGCATTTCTGGTCACACGGCCACAGATCACCCCATGCTGTTTCGATCCGCATTCCTCGAAGCACTCAACAATTGCCCGGAATTCCTTCTGCTCCTGTCGTGCAACGTATTGTACTGGAGCCGTCAACCTTACAGTACGAGGAGTCGTACATTACCATAGCAGAGAGCAATGATCATCGAAATTCATCTGCCAAAAACACTGAAGTACAAACTTAACTTTGATCCGCATTCGTGATGTAAACATCAGCTCTACGTGGTAGCTCGCTCACAACCGATGTTTTGACTATTCATCCTCAAAACCATGCTGATCAAAATAGTAGGGTTTCGAGAGTCACTACTTCAACCAGTAATCTTGTAGAATAGAACCGACCCATCACAGGGGCGCTCTCAAACAGAAATTGAGTCACCATAGCGCGAAACCGATACAATAGTCAAGCAGGCAGGTGCTGAAGCACTATTGGTGTGAAAAGCGCCAACACACCAGGATAGGGTCCAAGTCTGATGAACACCAGCACAACTTGAACTGGCCCACTTATTGACGATCGGTTGGATTAGAACTTACCACCTGGTGCAATTTATGTGCAGAACAGTCTTAATTGAGGCAAGGTGCAGAAGCGCTTTATCGTGGACGGAAGAGGGTGGGAATGCTGCATGGGAAGGCTGAGAAGAGTGGGCGAGACGTTGCCAGATTGTGCGGCAGAGTTGCAAGGTGCATCGTTCTGAGAAATTCGCAGCATGCCACAAGTTTGCTCGAGGTTACCACTTGCTGAAGGCTAATTGCTTTTCGGGAAACCATCAGCAGGGATCTTCGGCTTGACTTGTGCACTGTAAGTGTGCAATGTGAATGGCACGATGAACGCAGCCCAATCATTCTCATCTTAGCCACGAGATTGACCTTTCTCGTGGATGCATTTCCTGCCATCATTATGCTCCGACTAATGCTGCGCTTGTTGAAGAAAGCTTCTCATTGGATGTTCAATGCCTCCTTTCGAGAGTCTGGAATCCGTGGCGCCATGTCTGCGACTTGAGAGATGCAGTTTCCCTGCGAGAGGTCGTTTTGGACTGCATGGTCCCACCATTTGTCTTGCACTCAACTTGTCAGGCACTTGACGCTCAGTCGCTGCATAATTGTCCGCACACGCGGGAGGGAGTCATCTGATTCGTATACACAACGCGTGTCAAACAGTTGGGGACCAGCGAGGCTGATGACGCTTTGCCGCTGTAAGTGCCGCAATGCACCAACTCTGTTCTTCTGATTGTGCACCTGCCAAATACTCGGATTATCCACAATTTGGGAAATACTAACTGGTTGCACGTTACTTGCCATTTGGCAGCCCTGCTAATTGTGGCTGTCCTGGCTTGCCACCTTGTGCCTATTTCTGCGATTGGTGTCAATTCAGGAAATGATACCGTGCCGGTGCGGCGGTGTTTCAAAAGTTTGAAAGTGCTGATCAAAGATTAGCCGAGACGAGTGAAGGACAGTTGCTTGGGCAAGGAGTGTTGCTGTTCCCAAGGTTCTGTGGGTATCGGCCGATTGTGCCTGGTTGGTTGATTTGACCAAAATGAAGTGCTGATCAGCGTGGTTGGTAGCGTGCTGAATGTCAATTGCATCCTCGATGATTTCTACCTAATGTGGTGACACTTGTTCATTTCTTCGTGCTAGGACTAGTAACCTGTAGGGGTGCCCAGTGATACTGTAGACGAGCTCCCACACCACTATCCACAAAGGCTAACACTGTTTGAATGGTCAGATTAGTGGCGTCTGCCTGGCTCAAAGATACTTTGGTCGAGGTCACTATCAAGCATCTATTAGAATGCAGATTGCAAGGACGGAGAAACAAGATTGGCTGGATATCATATGAAAGGTTGTTTGACAGTACTGTAGATCCACTTCCATGGCTCCTCCCTAGGTCACACATCTTTACGAGCAAGGTCACGTTGTCGTTGACCCGAAGAAGCGGTGACTGTCGAGCATTGCTTAACGTCTGTGCAGTAGACTTTGTTCTGTACAGGTTTCCCAGTATGTGCTAGCAGAGTTCCGGCAGCACAGACACATCCTACCTCGACTGACATGCATGGATTGTAGAGGTTAACCCTCACGATCGTGCAGTGGCTTTCGAGAATGAGGAGACCTTTTCCGTGACATGTCAGTCGTTGACAGGGAAGTCAAAGCTGGAATCGAGCTCAGGCCACCGCCTGGTCTGTGGTCTATAGTTGCTACGTCAACGCTGTCCCTTTGACAGAGAAGAACTTGTGTGTACAGCAGCGATGTTGTTGATAATCCACAATAGACGTGGTTGCAAATTTGGGTATTGGCGACGACGGATGTTGACGAGATCTTGTCTCTATCCAACCCACAAGTTATGACAGAGAAATCCTGAAAGTTCCATTCGCCAATGTCCTCAAGCATACCTGGGTACCAGGACGCAGAGGTTGTAGGTGAAGTGCAACACCTTGCTTCAAGCGTTTTGTTGGTGATAGTACACCCGCCAAACTGCCATAAGCTGCACATAATCGTGTCCGCAGTGAAGAACACTCCTTTTGTGGGAGAGGGAGAGAATAAGTCATGCTTTCGAATTCAGGTACTTACTGTACACAACGTCTTGGTTCCATGGCTCTGTTGTTTGCCGGTTGTATAGCAAGGTCGGTACTTATGTTAGAAATGGTCATGTTGACTCGACAAAGACTATCGCACTCTTTTGAAACATCTGTGTCACGCATACAGAGCAAGATCTCTCTTCTAGCATCGCCCATACGGACGGCGACATCATAATCTCATAGATCTGGCTTTTCTGACAAACACTGTTGCACGTCCCGACTTCAATTGCTAGTTATCTGAATGCGCACAATCGTTACTCCTGCTTTGGTTCGCGGGTGTCCTACCAGGCAACCGAGTATATGAGCACTTTTTTCTTTCTTGGATGGAGAAGTGATCATGAACCCGTGGGAAGCCTAAGCCCGAAACGAAATAGTGTCTTAGGCTTCGTTGACCTGACTAAGCAAGCGCATCCTTGCTCGGTCAAAAAATGTCATTGTGTACTATACACCAACCGAACTATCGACATGGTATCCTACTGAACATGATTGCACTGCGAGCTGCTCAGTCTACATGCACCACTTCTACTGTTCTCCTCACTTCCGGCGCTAAAGCGACATTATCAATAAGCAATCGTATTCTGGTTCGGGGTTTGCGACAACGACATAAAGCCTCACCACTTCCTCCTCCTCCCACTGTCTCATCGCTTCATCATCCAGTGTCAGACGCAATCGCCGACGTCAGACGTGCCGTAAAAACCTTTGAGAAAGAACTCGACAATTTCATCGTGAACCAGAAACATGCCGAATCCATCTTCAAACAAAGGATGGCGATAATAGAGGCGGCAAAGCCACGTCGTGAAAGTCTAGAGGAGTACCTCCAGCGGATGTCGGCCTCGGACGCAAAACAAGGATAGGAACAGGTCGCCTCTATACTTCGCAATATCTACACTGCGGCACGCCACAATGATCACGCGATGAGCATCGACAGTGATGTTCGCGAGTCGACACGCGGTCCGGGACAAACAACAGTATATTACATGGTGGCCACGCTAGCTAAAATGACATCCGGCAAGACTTGTTAGATGGGTAGACTAGTATGGGCCTTTGAAGCAGTTAAAGTATGGGCTGCTATCAAGGATGCAAGATACGAGTAACTCAAGGACAGTCTACTTCAGACTGTTCCGAACAACGGCAGCTAGCAACTGTGTTATAAGAGAGCGATCTTGGAGTGGTGAGCCGTGGAAAGCAACAAGCTGGAGCAGGACAGTTGAGTAATAGACGAACTCGGTTCTCTAGCAGCAACAATACCTAGACGCACAAAGCACGAGAGCTGTGATAGAAACTGCACTTACAGTATTCTTCGTCTGGCTGGAAATGAGACAGGAAATCGTGGACCAACCGTTGGTCGAGTACTTCCCCAATGGTGGGAAGCCTGGACACCTGGAGGCGTCGAAAGCTCAACCATCGGCAATTTTGAAGAGTTTTGAGGAGCGGATCCATGGTCACAAGCCAATGAGATATTGATATCTGCGGTGCCCTCCAGAAAATCCCAAAAGACGTCATAGTTTTGATGGGAAGGACATTTTTTTGCGGGATCTGTTGATGGTGCGGGGTGCTGTTTCTCAGGGCAAATTCACTGCTACAGAGGGGTTGGGCAAGAGCAATCAAAAAATTGTTCAAGTTGTCTTCACTAATAAGCCCTGAGTACATTTATTCACGTCTCATTAAGCTGTGTTGTTTCATCAAAGAAAACCTTTCTTCACGACTACCACACCGAAAACTTTAAAGCACACTGTATTGGTCAAGATGGTAAACATTGAGGAAGTTCAGTTCAAATCCTTCACAGACCAGAAGTAAGTAGCAACGTGTTCCATTGATGTCAAAGCATGGACTGATCTATTAGACCTGGTACTTCCGGACTGCGGAAGAAAGTCACTGTCTTTCAACAACCACACTACTCCGAGTCATTCGTAACATCCATCCTCCTTTCCATTCCCGAGGGTGTCGAAGGCTCACAGCTTGTTATTGGCGGCGATGGAAGATACTACAATCCTGAAGTGGTGCAAAAGATTGCCAAGATAGGTGCTGCCTATGGCGTCAAGAAGTTGATCATTGGACACAATGGCATTCTCAGCACTCCCGCAGCCAGCCATCTCATCAAAAAGAGAGGCTTTACTGGTGGCATCCTGCTGACAGCCAGTCACAACCCTGGTGGCCCAAAGGCTGATTTTGGCATGAAGTACAACCTCTCCAACGGTGCCCCAGCTCCAGAGTCTGTCACAAACAAGATTTTCGACAAGTCGAAGAACTTGACATCGTACAAGATCGCTGATATTCCTGATGTCGATATTTCGACTATCGGCAGCCAGAAATACGGTGATCTAGAGGTCGAGGTCGTAGATTCTGTGGCCGACTACCTTCAGATGCTCAAGGAAATCTTTGACTTCGACTTGATTCGATCCTTCTTCAAATCTCAACCTGACTTCAAAGTCCTCTTTGATGGCCTTTCTGGTGTGACAGGTCCATACGGTATTGCCATCTTCCAGAAAGAGCTTGGTCTTCCCGAGTCAAGCACACAAAACTGTATCCCTAGTCCTGACTTTAACGGTGGTCACCCAGACCCCAACCTCACCTATGCACACTCACTTGTAGAACGAGTGGACAAGGAAGGAATTCACTTCGGAGCTGCATCAGATGGTGATGGTGACCGAAACATGATCTATGGAAAGAACGCATTTGTGTCTCCTGGAGACTCACTCGCCATCATCTCTCATTATGCTAAGAAGTATATTCCATACTTTAAGGAACAGGGAGTATACGGTCTTGCACGATCGATGCCAACGTCCGGTGCGTTGGATCTTGTTGCTAAGAAGCAAGGCCTCTCATTGTATGAGGTACCTACTGGCTGGAAGTTCTTCTGTGCTCTCATGGACAACAAAAAGATGTCAATTTGCGGCGAAGAGTCCTTCGGTACTGGCTCGAACCACATCAGAGAGAAGGACGGCCTTTGGGCTGTAACTGCTTGGCTCAATATCATTGCAGGTGTTGGCAAGGATACTGGAAAGTTCCCTTCGATCTCAGAGATCCAGAAGCAGTTCTGGGATGAGTATGGCCGCGTCTACTTCACACGATACGATTATGAGAACGTTAGCAGTGAGGGCGCAAACGATATGGTTAAGAGCTTGCAAGAGTTGATCACCACCAAGAAGAGCGAGACTGTGGGATCCACCATGAAGGGACGAAAGGTTGTGGAAGCTGACGACTTCTCCTACACCGACTTGGATGGTTCAGTCAGCAAGAACCAGGGTATCTACTTCAAGTTCGACGATCAGTCTCGAATTGTTGTCCGACTCTCCGGTACTGGCAGCAGTGGCGCAACCATTCGTCTCTATGTTGAGAAGTTGGAAGAGGATAAGAGCAAGCTCGGTTTGGATGCTCAGGACTATCTCAAAGACAACCTGGCACTTGCATTCGGTCTGCTTCAATTGGATAAGTTCATCGGCCGAACAGAGCCAGATGTTAAGACGTAAGCAAAGCTGAAACGTTCTCCATTGCAAATGATTGATTGTGGATGATGGTGCAAATTTATTGAATTGATGAGCGACATTACGGACAGTTTCAAACCAAACAGCGAGGATTTAATGACAGTGATTAGAGACAACCATAATGGTAAAGCTTCAAGGGATGATGGTGGTATGGCCACACATCCTTACTTGATAAATGAATAAATTATGCCAGTTTCTAGGTCGTTATGCAGATATCCAAAATGGTTGTCAGGGATATATCTGGCGCCTTCAGGGTCATGAGCATTCTCCTGTCAGGTTGGCAGCTTGTTTCAAAGCAGATGCTAATCTTGATGCTCTGTGAAGTCAAGAACATTTCTCGTATGATGTAGAGTCTTACTCTACAAGTCACGTCGCCGTAACCATGGGTCACCACCGGAGTGGAGTGACCCATACTGTATCACCGCAGAGACCGCTGGCACCAGGCAATGCCAAAGCATACCGAGACGTGTTAACGTCATTGTGGAAGAGTGTCACAGTGTCCATATGTCAAAGAGTAGGCATGTATAGATACCAAGGACAGCCTTGCTTCTTGGATAGAAAGGCTTATTCAACTCCAGTGTAACAGATTACAGTTGAAAGGCCGTTAAGCAGGAAAGCTTCAGCGAGACACAAGTTACCCCGAAGCTTAACTCTCAATCCAGGTGTGAAGCCTGAATGGAGGATGATTTAAGCTCCAGGAAAGAAAGGAGTTGTCTGCTTGAGTGTAGGCTTTACTGTAGCATTCCTACGTGGGTATCAAAGAGAGTGAAGGGAACATAAGGGAAATTGATTAAATTTCAAGTTTTCCTCCCAAGCACGTTGTCACAAATACTGTACCTAATGCGCTGTACGATGTATACACCGTCTGATGTCAGTGTTTTGAGCTATGTTTGTCACTGACAGGAGATTTAAGCTTCAAATTGACACCGGATATTTTCGTTGTCCAGGACGAAGCATCAGTGCTCAAGTTCATCGGATGTCGGCTTTTGCTGAGCTCCCCTGCACTGGGAGGAGTGGGAGGAAGTTTACCTTAGATAAACGGCCCCCGAGTGATCGACACAAGGATTACCGAAATTCTTGGCCTTCATCAAATCTTACTCCTTCTCCCCGTCTTGCCTGTTTGCATAGCCCCTGCACATCATTCCATTCTTGCGTTCTTCTCGAAACATACCCATCGCTGTTGATTTGCTGACAAGCTTATCTCAAGATCTGTCACTGATATGATCCCTGGACGCGCTTGATGATATCATGCTCCGAGCATCACTTGAGGCTGGATAGACACATGAACTCCATCGTGCTTAACTGACTTGGCAGGGTGACTTACCTGCAGCAGAGCTCTTGGTCTTCGACAACCTGTGCAGTCTTTCTTACAGTCACAACAAAATCACACGAGCTGCCGTGTATGCTCAACAAATTTTCACGTGCTGCATGCGAAGATGTGGTCACCAGTGACTCCAGCCAAGCATATTCGGTGGCACAAATGGTGGTATTCGTCTGATGGCAACGTACTCCTCTACAATGCCGAACCTCCTGTTAACCATTGGAGGATGATCGTCCTGATCAAGAGGTATTGTGGAATGTGCTACAGGAATCTACTGCTAAGCCCGTCCTTGGCAGATGTTGTTGGCGATAACAACGAGATACTGCCTGCCATAGCCTCCTGGAAGCGCTGGAGCTGTATTCGATTTGCACGAAGCATGTCTTCTTGGCTTCATGCTCAAAGTGCAGATTGTACGCCTTCTCATATCGTGGCTCAATTCAATCTTTGAATGCTTGCAGCGATCCGTGTCAATTCTAGTTCTAGTCCATTGTTGATTTCTGCATGCAAAGCTCCTAACCGCCTCGAAGCAAATCAGGCACAAGTGATGCAAGCCTACGCGTCACCAGCTCTTACATGTCTTGCATCACACCTTCTTCCTCAATTCAAGTGTTCAACATAACCCCACCTTCCAACAGCAATATGTCCATCAAGTTCCTGGACGTCGAAAAGATTGGTGGGAGAAGATCGAATTCAAACACCAATCTGCAGAAGTTCAATTCTGCCGCCTCAACCCTCAACAATACTCCTAACATCTCCAGAAATCCTAGTCCTTCACCTCACAAGCAAGGAGGTATCATGAATCATCTTGACAAGAGAATTATCATGCCAGCATCAGGCTATACCAATGATGAGCTAGACCTAGCATATATGGGTTGTGTGGTGATAACATGCTTCTTCACCTCTGGCCTTATTGACGCTGTTGCCTTCAATTCCTGGAATTGCTTCGTGCGCATGCAAACAGGTATGACTGGTTCGACCATGGTCTGAACAATGGATGTTAACTCAGTGGTTCAGGTAATACAGTCTTTGCAGCCATTGGCTTGGGAGGCCTTCCAGAATCGGCTCACGGCCAGCAATATCTCAAGTCACTGACGGCCATCGGCTCCTTCTGCATTGGTACACTTTTCTTCAACTTCCTTCACCGCTTACCAACGGGTCTACATCACCAGCCTACCTCGCGTCGACGTATCATTTTCGTTCTTTCATTCCTCATCCAGACGTTGCTGATCGGTACTGCGGCCGGACTTGTTCACACAGGTGTGGTCTCAAATCGCCCATTCGTCCAGGGCACGTTCTCCTCAGGCTCACGTCGGTTGTCAAGCGGCACAAACTACAAAGACTTCATACCTATAGCTATACTCTCGTTCGAAGCAGCAGGTCAGGTCTGCCTCAGTAGAGTTCTTTCACTGATCGAACTTCCAACAATTGTGCTTAGCACACTTTACCACGACTTCACAGCAGACCTCTACTGCACACGACAAATCTGGAGGCAGAGCTCATCATTCAACGATTTTATTCTTCAACGAGCACGGAGGCAGGAGAAGAGACTGTGTTCCATTGTCGTCTTTTTTCTTGGTGGAATCGTGGGAGGTGAGATGTACAAGAGCCGAATGGGTATGGCAGGTGCTCTCTGGCTCGCAGCGGGGTTGAAAGGTGCCATTACTGTCGGCTTCACATTGTGGAAGAAGCAGAAACTCGAAGAAGTCGAAGTGGAGAAGTGATCTCACCTGCTACGTCGTCTCGTTTCCAGGCTCTCTACACTTGTTTCTGGTCTCATGAGCTCACGAATTGACGACGGCTACCTACTTACCCACGTTCAGCTCGGCGTTGCTGAACTCGGCTACTCTTGGGATCTATCTAACATTTGGAACTGGGTCACGACATCATGTCAGCAGTCATGGATCTGCGCTATCTTCACCTGACTATACATCAATCACATTAAGGAAGGTCTGGCTCGAGACAGGATGACACTGCTTCAAGCATCAAAGCGACTGGGGTACAAAAGGACATATAGCTTCGCTATGATTGGGCTAGACAAATGCTATACACAAGTTACAGATGAGCAACATCTCATTACCATGCTGATGACGCATTTTCCCCATGCACCTTCGTCAATCTGCAATCCATGCAGCACACTGCACATTGCACATTGACACTCTCGATCAACAGTTCTTAGATAACCATGTACTCTAACACAGCAAAGCTAGAATAATACCAGCAAACAACTCATCTTACCATCCAAGATGTATACTAGGCAGCATAGCGTAGTGTGATGGGATCACAGGAATAACTACCGTATGTTGTCCAACTTGTGGAGGTTATGGTGAGCGACGAGAAAGTGGTTTGAAACACACCAGGCACAAGCAGAATATCAGTGCGGATGTATCGAAAGAAGAGGAGCACAATAATATCCTTGTATGTCCATTCACGTCAAACAACGGGTGCAGATCTGTTATATTCACCACCTCCTATCTCTCTCGCAAAAGAAGTAAGCAAAGCCAAGACTTGTTAATAATACAGTTTATGTAAGCATTTCTGGGAGGAATACCCCACAGTATCTCAGCAAGCCCCCATCTACCAATGACTTCTACATTCTAAGACCTCTACATCTTCAAGAAAGAAGCCTTCCCATAAACAATAACAAACGACCAATCTCACACTCGACACGACTCTCACCAGTCTCATCAACGGCTAAACACCGACTACTCACCATTCAAACCATCGAGATACTCACCGAACTCTCATCATCACCACCAACCAACCAACCAACCAACCAAAACCATGCCCCACTCCTCCCTCTGGCTCCTCCCCCCCTCCCCAACCCACCGCTTCAACGAATCAATCCAAACCCTAATCACAACAACCATCCCCTCCAACTTTCCCACCCTCAAACCCCCCTCCTTCACCCCCCACATAACACTAACATCCTCCATCGACCCCACCAAAACCTACAAAGACAATCCTCAAGCCTGGCTCTCCGCCCTCCCTATCCCCACCAACCTGCGCAAAGAACACAACGAAATAACCATAACGCTCGAAACCCTCGACCCGGGCACAGACTTCTTCAAAAAACTCACCATCCGCGCCAACAAAAAAGATGCCAACCTTCTCGAGCTTGCAGCATCATGTCGCGCCGCCGCCATCCCAACACTAACATCCGAAGAAGCGCAACAATGGGCCGAGAATGAATACAGTCCGCATCTAAGCCTGATGTACGCTGACATCCCGATCGCAGACGTCGAGGCCAAAATGGGCGATATTGAGACGCAGCTGGGGTTTGAATTGGGGAGTTTGTTTGATTGTTGTGGCGGGACGTTGTGTATGGGGGCGAAGATTGTGCTTGTTGATACGGGGGATTTGCATGATGTGGCGGGGTGGAAGGTGCTTGCGGAACGGGAGGTTGAGGCTGTGAGTTGGAGGATGGGGAGGGGTTTGATCTGAGGTTTGACTTTGATTTGGTGTTTAAACGCTGGTTGTTCTTTTGGTTGTTGCGTGCTATGAGCGAGGCCTGTGATGGACGATGCTATGTACGTATGCATACGTCGAATACGTTGGGTAGCTTGACACATGTCACTACGCTTCCTACCTACATATGTACTGTAACCCTTGTCGTGCGAGAGTTGTACGCCTGGGTGTGAGCGTTGGCAGTGGCTGACTTGAATGAAGTGAGTTCAATGAACGTGAATGATGAGTATTGAGATGGACCCTGGCGAAGGTTCGTACATATGTAGTGCGTATTGGTACATACTGACCACGTCAAAATGCTTGGTACATATCTCTGCACTTCTGTGCTCTACTCAAGCAAAGTACGTCAGAGATGATGCTACCAGGAAACCCCCTCCTAATCAGTGTTCACTCCATCCGCTTAAACAAACCCATATAAAACCTCGCCTCCTCCAAACTCTCCAAAACATCCTCCCTCGCTGTATGCGCATACTTCTTCCTCGGCACTCTCTCCAACACATCATCCGAACACCACCGTCTCACCCCCTCCTTAATAGCACTAACATCCAAAATCCTATAATGCAAATACTCAACCACCCCACTCCACGGCTCCTTGACCAGAAACATTTTATCCGCATGCACAGAATTGCCAGCTAGTAACGCCATCCCCGGTTCAGAGATGTACTGCTTGATATATGTCAGGAGTTCGGATGAGGCTTGAGTTGCGTGAATGGCGGTGGGTTCCTGACAGGCGGTGACGAGGCCGGATGCTGTGTGGGTGTTGATGCACCATTCTGACATTGTGGTAAGGGTGGATAAGGGGGTTGAGATGATGGCGTGGTAGCCTTCGGGGTCCAGGAGGGTGAGGTCGTGGGTTGTGATGAAGCAGGAGATTGAGAGGATGGTGTCGGTGGTTGGGTTGAGGCCTGTCATCTATATGCATGTATATACTATGTCAGCACGGTTTGCGAGATCATGGATGAAGGCCCGTGTGATTGGTTAGGCGGCGATTGATGAGGAAGCCAGTTTCATGAAATTAATTGCTTCAACGTAAGAGTCTGATAAAAATGGGTAGTCTTGCTTACCTCACAATCGATCCAGACCAGCGGGTCCGTGCTTCTCGATGTAGCCATCTCCAAGATCGTTTTCTGGCGGTCAGTGTTTGCCAATCCAGCTAGCTGGCTGTTTTCAGATATTTGATCAATTCGAGGATGGTGAAAGTGAGAGAATTGGCAGAAAGCAGGGATAGTACTGCGACGGGAACGTTGCCCGAGAGTGGTAGATAGGTGCGAGAACTGTGATCTTCGGGGAACGAGAGCTGAAGTCAATCGACCGAAGCGCTTCAGCATTGGTTTTACAGCAAGAGACTTCCAAATCGTATTGTACGAATAAAGAATCTGCAGTTCGAGCGAGGAGATTGTCTGGGATGCTCAACTCGTAGTGCGAGAGCCTTCACCATTTGCAATCGATGGACCACTTTCCGACATAACACAAAGGTACTCAATGGGTGGAGCGGTAGAGTGGGATCCTCAAGATTTAGATGTTCATAGAATATCTAAGTGGTGGAATCATCATGCTTTCATCGTACTTAAACAAGGCAGCAAGGCCAGTTACAGAAGGAGTGCTACTAGTAGTATGGTGAGATTTGCCCAAGGTTGGAAGGTATTGATGGATATTTTCGGTGAAAAGAAATGTGCTGAGAAGTTGGTTGGTCATTCATAATTCTGCTACATCCAGTCTTCTCCTCATGAACTAAATCATAAACACCAAGCTTATTGCATGCCGCCCACAGTTTCGCAATGCGTACGGCATCAGATACCTTGCACTCCTAACCATCTAGCCATGGCAACCTCCCATTGCTGTAACTTGCCCCCAGCCACGCGTGATTCGCCAATTCAAGTTTTATGTTCAAGAATATAACTAACATCAGTCCCCAATCATTTGTTGTGTGCGTTCGTAGTTCTTTCATAGCCTCCCCTCTAGCAGACATTGATTGGATTCTGCAAATACTGATCACCATCATGAGCAGCGCTGACATGCGATAACGCATCAGATCTTAGAGCTGGGTCACAGCCTAACTGTGCGCCAACCATGCCTGCATATCGAATATTTCGTATTGTAAACCCATTTGGCTGTTTTGTTTGTAAGCTTTGGGTCTTGTTCGAAGCACATAATGCTCTCACAGCTCTTCGTCGTCGTCGTCCTTCTTCTTGAACAGAGCTCCACCAAATTTTAGTCCTGGAAATGCTGGCTCAGGGTTGTTTGTACTCGTCTCGGTTGCGGATGGTGCACTTCCTTCAACGACCTCATTGATTGAGCTCGAAGCATTAGTCAACTCCTTGCCAGCTAATCTATCCTTCAAGCCTTGATCAAAATCTGCCATACTCGATCGATGTCTCTTAAACGGACTGCCTACTGAAAATTCATCCTCCTTCTTGACCTCTGTTACCGCAGAAGTTGATCCCACCGAGCTGCCAAAAATGTTGGTTTCAGTGGTAGCACTAGCAGTACTAGGCAGAGCTGCGCCATTCTCTCCAGCAACATGCGGCGAATTTGTAGTGCTTGGGCTGGCAGTGCCAGACTTGGAGCTCTTCCGCGCGTCTGATCCGCCATTCTGGTTCAGCGGCTCAGCGGAGTGCTGGCGTTTGAGCTGAAAATATCTTAGCCCATGTCTACCATAACGCACGTGAAGACCAGCCTCAAAATCAGGAGTAAAAGCATCATTATAGTGTTCACGTACCTTCATCTTGCGAATGCCCTCAGAAACTTGGCCCGCACGTTCTGCATCTTCTGCCGACAGGTATTTCGGATCCTTTTGGTCTTCGATGTCGTACATCTTGCCTACAACTTCTGCGTTCTCATCCTCACTATCACTTTCCATTCGGTCAGCATCTTTAGTCGTGGTTTTGGATTTTCGCCGAACAGAAGGCGAGTCCGTTTCTCGGTAGTTTAGGAAACCGACTGTGCCTTCTTTCTTGAGTGGTCCAAGTGAAGGCAGATCTGCTATGCCACTTCTACGCTTGACCGAGGTTGGGGTCTTTTCCGATTTTGGTGGTTGTAGGATACCCATTCTCTGCAATTGCCGCTCGCCTCGGTAAAAGAAAGTGAACGTAGCGTACGGCTTGTCAGTAGGATCGATTCCAGTCACAGTTTGAGTACTAATAGTCTTGGGATCCAAGGATTTCGGCTTGGCAAAACTAGTGGTGTGGTCAACATCTCTTCCACTCCCACCCTGACCATTTGCTTCTTCATCGTCGTCGTGGGCATCGAATTGTGGTGAATATTCACCTCGCTTGATCTCTCCTGACGCTAGAACTCGGAACAGGGCAATCTTGATTTGACCAGTAGCTTCTGGTATTGGATCGTCGTCCTCGTCAGAAGTGTTGGACGCACTGTTAGAGGCCTCATCATCAGAAACGTCCTGCAATTCACCATTGGGACCATATCTCAAAGTCTTTTTTCGAGCATCTTGGTTCGCAATTCTGTCCATCTCATCATCACTCCCATTAGTAGTGGCTTGGACTTCCTTGCGCTTCCTCCGTCGTTTTTCGAGTTTCTGCCTTCTCTTCTCAATAATAGCAGCTGCGTCTTGACCTTCCAAGTCAAGACCGTTCAGCCATCGTTCTAGACCGACCTCTCGGAAAAGGAATTCTCTTTCTGCCAGGCCACCGCCTTCTGTATCTGGCACACTGACCCAACGACTGTTAACCCAAGTTTCTTCGGACCGACGTAACAATGTCGCGACTTCTTCTTTTGCACGTCCATCAAAGTAGATGTAGGCTGCGATAGTCTCGTTCGGCGACGTAGTCAATGGCACGTATGGGCCAACTGCAGCTTGGAACTTCCCTCGCTCACCAGTATGACCAGGCAAACCTCCAACTGTTCGTGGCTTCGGATTTGGATTCTCGGGTGATGACTTCGGTGTAGAATAAGGTATGTCTTGACCAGGAGTTAGCAATGTTATAGATATGGCAAATGTAGACTGTTCTGGTTTTGCATCTTTCAAATCGACCGGTATTCGAGGAGGAGGTACCGGGATATAGGTTGAAATTCGGGAGACTCGTGATTGCTTCTGCACCGAGTATTCGGGTAGAGGCCCATCCGGCGTATGAATTGAGACAGCTAAGCCTTTGAAGCAAGGCATGTCGGGTGTACCAGCAACTCGCGTGTATCAAGGGTGGTGTGGTGAGTTTATCTTGTAGAAGGTGTCAAAGGTGAAATGGTTTTTAGGTAGGCTGCGCTTTCAGTCGCCCTCAATCGTGTGTTGTGTTTCTATACAAGATACAATGGAAGAGGTATGATATCTGGTAGAAAGAGTGTGCAAAGAGAATTGTCGATGCTAGCTAGAACGCAACGCCTGCAGTTTAGTCTAAGTCGGTGAAGACAATAGGACAATAGTGCCCTTGTCGAGTCTCCTCCACGCGGCTTGGGTGAACTGTCATCAAACGCTGCTGTGTGATCACCGGCACCAATGGACGTTGACTGTCACAGGTGGTGATTGGTCTTGCAACAACAATGCCAAACAGCAAGTCTGATCTTAACAAACACCAACAACTAATGCAGAAATGGTAACGACTGAAGCGGCTTGAGTAGTGCAAATGCGCCAAACCTTCACGACAGACCTCAACCTTACCGATGTGACACGAGCCTTGGCATCAGGACCACGTGTAGATGTCTGCTTCATTTCACTTAACTTGTATAGCTACGGGGTACTCCAGTATTGGAACCGTTCATCAGGACGGTTGTTCTTCTTCGTCTGATTATAAGAATGCTACTGTCAACGATCAACAAAATTGGCTTGAAGCTCGAAGATCTAATATTTACCTAGGTTCATGGTTCGAATAAAAACATGCTGTAAGTTATATGCTCTCATTTGTTGTCTCGTTAGGCCACTGGGTCATATATCATACGACAATTTCAGAACACTGGAGAGGGCTCCGTCCTTGATGTGACGATGATCGCCTTAATATCGTCGACAGTCGTTTCCAATAACACTCCACCTCCTTGATCCAGGTCTGGGCGTGCTTTCCCATACGCTACCTTACTTTCCGCATACCCATCATCCTCGGCATGACCTTCGAGAGTGAGCTTCTGGTCATTGAGTCAGCTCTGCACCTCGAACACGAGAACACCTGTGCCCTTCCACAGAGTAAGGACAGAGGAGGAGTAGTTGGACTGGTGTTCGTTACTGGCTCCCGATTGCATACCGCAACTCATACGGTAATGCTCAAATCAGTGGGCTATAGAATCGTACACCTTCTCCAGCAGCTTGTTCATTGTAGGTTCACAGGTAGACAACAGTGAAAACATGTGGGAAGTTCTGAAAGAGTTGATCGACTTTCGCTATTACTACTCGAAGTGGCAGCATATCGACATATACGTCAAGTGGTATTTGAATAGTATGCTCAAACCCATAACACAACACCTTTCCCCTTGCTGCTACACGATATTACGCTAGCAAGGTAGTCCTCTAGAAGTTCCTGCTACCAGGTGGCCCGAAACCTTGATGCTGAACGCCTTGCCCAATGCTGCCGTATGATGAAATATGATGACCTGGCGCAGCGATAGGACTGCCAATATCTCCTAGCCCTCGCATACCCACTGCCCCTGCATTATCTTCCACGAACTTGATAATTTGTCCTCGCGCGTTATCAATCATGACCTCAAATGTGCCGCCGCCGTTCTGAACGTTGCCTTCCGTATCGCATATACCCAGCATTTCATCCATGGTTACTGATGCTTCTGTCATTGGCTTGATCTGTTCAACTTGCCGAAGAACTTCTCGTGCTGGATGATACCCATCGCCTTTGGACCCGGCCAAACCGTTCAATTGTCGGCACGCCTGGACAAGTAAAAGTCGAACGGCGATTGGCCTCGGCACATGCAGCCGTCCTAGACCAGGCTGTGCTCCCATCGGGTCGAATAGTGGTTGAGGCCATCCTGGCCCGTTGCGAGGTCCACCTTGTCCAAAGTGCGCGCCGTGTATGCTGTTGAAAGATGAACCCCAATTCGAACTTCCCATACCAAAAGCAGCTGACTTATCATTGACGAAGCTAGTGGCGAAAGGAAGTCGCCCAGTTCCTGGAGCACCCAGGGGCGTCGGATGCGATCGACTTTCGAGCTGCCCCACAAACGGCTCATCCGAATCGTCCAGGAGTGCCGAACTTCCGAGCTGAGTAGCTATCTTGTCTACATCTAAATCACCCTTCGACTGATCCCCACGTTGTTTGTCGGGTGTTGCGCTTGATGGTCGTGCTATAGGTCCTGGTCGCGCAATTGGTGCAGGTGGTATTGATTCCGGCAGAGAAGGTTGTCTTGAATGCGATGGGATGTTCGCTACAGGAGGTTGAGGTAGGACGGGTGGCCCAACACCTTGCAGTGGATGATGATAAGGCATGTGTTGATTGGGCTGGAAATGTCTAGGTCCATTAATGCCAGGAGGGAAATGCATACCATTTGGAGGGAATCGTTGGTGATTGCCCATCGGCGGCCCGGAAAACATATGCATTGGAGCAGAAATAGGCAAATGTGCAGGTGCACCAGTTGTAGTGCCGTTGATGCTGACACCATGCATATTGCCGTAGGTATGTGGAAAGTGGCCTCGTCCAAGGTTATTCAGGGGTGATCTTGGGGCAGATGGTTGAGGATGATGGAGTGGTGGTCCTTGCCGTAGGTTTTTGGGTGGTTGAATGATGCCAGGAGGTGGAGGTGCGCCAACGCTGGCAGGGGACGTTGATGTATATAACGCCTCTGCACTAGCTTTTTGGGAGTGTGGGGAGGACGAAAGCGACTGTTGTGACGGCTGTGATGGTTGTCGGCTGCGATTAGGGCTTGGTACATTCGATGGCATTATAGGAGTCGCCGCCGTGGGATGTGGTGACGGGACGTGAGCGTTTCGAGCTGGTGGATGCAGGCCTGGAGGCAAAGCGATTGCTTGCGGCCGAGGGACCTGCTCTGCTTTCTTAGCTTCCCTCTCTGCTTTCGTAGCTGCTTCCTGCTCCTTTCTTTGCTGGTCCTCCCGATCTTTTCGTTCTCGTTCCTCCTTAAGACGTAGTTCCTTGGCTTCCACTTCTTTAGCCTCTTTCTCCTCCCGCTCTCGTTTCCGCTGCTCTTCACGTTGCTTTTTCTCACGTTCTTTCGACTCCTTGGCTTTCTTTTCAGCTTCTTGCTGGCGCTCACGCTCTTTGGAAGCCCTTTGAAGTTTTTCGGCCTCTTTCTTCACCCTCTCTTGCTCGATTGCTCTGCGTTCAGCCTCACGCTTCTTGCGTTGCTCCTCCTGTTTGGCACGTTTTTCTGCAGCTCTTCTTTCCTCCTCTTCGCGTGCTGCGGTCTCCTGTGCAGCTTTCTCTGCATCACGCTTTGCCTTTTCTTCGTCCTTTACTGCTTTCTGACGAGCCTTCTTTTCCTTCTTTTTAGCGGCGTCTTTGGCTTTCTTAGCTTCGCGTTGCGTGTCCTTCTGCATCTCCTCCTCCAGTTCTTCGAGTAGTTTCTGCTGTCTCTCGTGCGCTACCTTTTCTTTATACGCTGTTAGAACTCTCTGCTCGAACATACGGGCGGCAAATATCTGGAACATGCGTCGACCTTCCTCCATGCGTTGCTCTTCCGTCATGGAATCCTACAGCAAGTCAGCTCTATGTTTCAATAAAGATCAAATCTGTTTCACCATTTCATCGCCCTCGAAATCGTCCTCTTCTTGACTATCATAGTCCTCTTCGTCGTCTTCGTCGTCGTAATCGTCATCTTCGTCTATAGGGGGATGATTATGACCTTGACGAGGATTTTGATGAGCTAGAGGTGGAGCAGGGTAATGAATTTCTTCCTCACGTTGCATCCGTCTTTCCGCCAATTGTTCCATCATATCAATGAAATGCTTCCCATCATTTTTCAGTAAATCGTCTGCGACGGTTAAGATGCCGTCTGGAAAAGTCAGCACCTTCTGCTTGTACGAACGAGACTACACCACAGACCTTTTACTGTCAAACTGTTTCCGAATTGGAAGAAGTCAGCCGGACCGGGAGGCAGTTCATCGTCGTAGTCCTCGTCACTATAAGCATCCTCATCCTCCTCGTCATCGTACTCATCTTCATCATCCAGCTCGTCACCGTCATCGTCTAGCTCGTGGATGCGGCCTTGCACAGGAAAAGCGCCTGCCATAGGATGTTGACTTCGATAAGCGGCTGGCGTTCGAGGTGGAGGCATTGACTGGGGACTTTCAGGAAGCTCGTTGTTGTGGTTGGCAAATTGCTCGAGTTCCTGGTAGTAAGCATCATAGAGAACCTCAAGTTCTTCTTCAATAGCAGTCCTCTTCCTCCCGCATAC